>VFFE01008521.1:1891613-1958804 GCA_008921705.1 Burhinus oedicnemus | reverse complement strand
ACCCCACTGCCCATTCATCCAACCCACACTTCCTAAGCTCGCCTACGAGGATGCTGTGGGAGACAGTGTCAAAAGCCTTGCTGAAGTCA
Source organism: Burhinus oedicnemus (assembly GCA_008921705.1). Classification (NCBI taxonomy): domain Eukaryota; kingdom Metazoa; phylum Chordata; class Aves; order Charadriiformes; family Burhinidae; genus Burhinus; species Burhinus oedicnemus. Next base: position 1,958,715 of record VFFE01008521.1, on the reverse strand, counting down.
AGGTAGACAACAGCCACTGCCCTCCCCTCATCTATGCATCCAGTCACACCATCGTAGAAGGCTATCAGATTAGTCAGACATGACTTCCCCTTGGTGAATCCATGTTGGCTACTTCTGATAACCTTCTGTTCCTCCAGATGCTTTGAGATGACACCCAGAATGAGCTGTTCTATCATCTTTCTAGGCGTGGAGGTGACGCTGACTGGCCTGTAGTTTCCCGGGTCTTCCTTCTTGCCCTTTTTGAAGATCAGAGTGACATTGGTTTTCCTCCAGTCCTCAGGCACCTCACCTGTTCTCCGGGACCTTTCAAAGATGATGCAGAGTGACCTAGGAATGACTTCTGCCAGCTCCCTCAGCACTCGCGGGTGCATCCCATCAGGGCCCATGGACTTGTGGATGTCCAGTTTACTTAACTGATCTCTAACTTGATCCTCCTCAACCAAGGGAAAGTCCTCCTTCCTCCAGACTTGCTCTGTTACCTGCAAAGTCTGGGACTCCTGAGGGCTGGCCTGAGCAGTAAAGACTGAAGCAAAGAAGGCATTCAGTAATTCCGCCTTTTCTGCATCATCTGTCACCATGGCCCCTGCCTCATTCAACAGTGGGCCCACATTTTCTCCAGTTTTCCTTTTGCCTCCGATGTACTTGAAGAAACCCTGCCTGTTGACCTTGACATCCCTTGTCAGATTTAATTCCAAGGAGGCCTTGGCTTTCCTCGTTTCATCCCTGCATACTCTGGCATCATTCTTGTAATCTTCCCAAGCGGTCAGTCCCTTCTTCCACTTCCTGTAAACTTCCTGCTTCCACTTGAGCTTTTTCAGAAGCTCCCTGATCAACCATGCAGGTCTCCTGCTTCCCTTGCATGATTTCTTGCTCTTAGGGATGCACCGATCCTGAGCTTGGAGGACGTGATACTTGAATATCAACCAACTCTCTTGAGCCCCCCTACCCTCTAGAGTCCTAACCCATGGGACTTCTCCAAGCAGTTTCTGGAAGAGATCAAAGTTAGCCCTCCTGAAGTCCAAGGCTGCAACTGTACTTCTCGTTTTATGCCTACTACACATAATCCTGAACTTGATCTTCTCATGATCACTACAGCTGAGGCTGCCTCCAACCTGAATGTCCTCCACCAGTCCCTCTTTGTTGGTCAGTACTAGGTCCATTAGTAAACCTCTCCTTGTCGATTCCTCCACCACCTGAGTCAAAAAGTTATCATTAAGACACTGGAGGAACCTCCTGGACTGTACATGCCTGGCTGTGTAGCCTTCCCAGCAGATACCAGGGTGACTGAAGTCCCCCATGAGAACCAAGGCCTGTGACTGCGCAGCAGCTCTTAGCTGCCTGTAGAAGGCCTCATCAACTTCTGCATCTTGATCAGGTGGCCTGTAATAAACCCCCATGACAGCGTCCCTTATGTTAGCCTGCCCCTTAATCCTTACTCACAAGCTCTCAACTCGCTCTCCATCTGCCCCCAGGGAGAGCTCAATCCATTCCAGTTGCTCTCTCACATAAAGAGCAACTCCACCACCTCGCATTGGTGCCCTATCTTTCCTAAAGAGGACACAGCCATCCATGACAGCGTTCCGGTCACGTGAGCTATCCCACCATGTCTCAGTAACTGCAATGAGATCATGGCCCTGCAACTGCACACAGATGTCCAGTTCTTCCTGTTCATTCCCCATGCTGCGTGCATTGGTGTATAAGCATTTCAGAGAGGCAGATGAACATGTATTTTTTGCCCTTGAGGGGTGGTAGGCCTTCTGATTCTCAAAAATACTAGCACAAGGTAAGTTTTATATTTTCTTTTAAATGATTGTGTTCTAATTGCCACAGTCCTAAGATTAAGAACGTTCTGTCTGTCCCAAAAATCATATTTTAAAAAAAAAAGAAAAAAGTTTTGTTGAAACTGTTTGCATACTAGCTGATGAATAACACAGGCAAACTTACGTTATTTTCTTCACAGAACACCAGTCATAAAATTTAGAGTCTCAGTCTTTCAACCATCATTTCAAACAGGTCTCTTATTAATATCACTGAATTGTCATTTAGTGGTTTGTTTCATTACTGAGTCAATCCAAATCAAATAACTTATTCAGGTACAAGAATTTTGTAATATAGGAAGTTTTCTTGTAATGTTTGTTTCAATAATTGCTGGCTTTCCTAAAAGCAAAAATACACATAAATATCAACCATCACTTAAGATAATCTTTGTCACTTGGTAGTCAACACATGACTGTCTGTTGTTTCATTTATATTAATTGCTGCTGACCTAAACGAACACAGAGATGCCACAGGGGATAGTGCAATGGTTTTGATGGATGGACCTTTTCTTTAAAAACCCAGTTTGCTTTTAGGCATAAAGTGGGTTAAGTCATGCAGAGGTGCAATATTAATATGTCATACAAAGCACCCAGAGAGAATAAATGTCATAATATTTTCAATGTGTATCACTAATGTATTAAAATATTTATTATATTCCAAATTAAGTCCAGTTAAATCATCAAAAGGCAACAACTAAAATGGGTTTAAAAATGACAGAAGTTGAAAGTGTATTTTATTTTTTAATATTTTGGTTTTTTAGGTTGTAGATCCAGAAAAATTAATAGTTTTGAGCAGCATAAGTAATGAATCACCAAGGAAAAGCGATTCAAACTGTTCCTGACTCTGAGGAAGATTTTCAAGACCTCATAATTTCATCCCTTGCATTTTTCACATCAGTATCCACGGGTACTGCAGCTTATCTATATGTACAGCAACGATAATTTACTGAACTTAGAATTTCAATCATTATAAATTATTTTAGTGGGTGGATTTATAAAAGAATTCATACACTAAAATAATATTTAGTCAACATTAAGGATGTCTGAGTAAGAATAAATCACTACCCCCATATCGAGTCAGCAGTTCTATTACCCTGAGGTAAACTGTAAGTAAATATTGTAAAATACAGCCATCAGTAACCTACGGGTCTGAAATGCCATTTCAAAGTGCATAATATATTTTTTTTTCCTAATTTCAGTGTCTGCACAGTACCTCTTGGTGAAATCTCTAGGTTTTGACAGTAAAATTACTGACTGTAGATTGGTATTCTCTGGCATGATTCATGCTTGCATTACATTTTTCATTATTTGCTCAAGCTCCCATTAAACATGGTGGTTACAGGCCAACTGTGACTTTTTCAGTTTTCCTTCTAGGAAAGTTAACTGGGTTTTACAGAGGCTTCTCTATGAAAAATATATATTTAATGAATACCCGTACTTCCTTAGACCTTTACTGAAAAGAACTGCCATCAAACAAACCCATATTTGTCAGCAAAAGAAAGAGCGAATAGATCCTCAGATGATTGCACTGGGCTAAGGGAAGCATCGCATGCTACATCACTGCAGGTTCAGATCCAGAAATGAAGCTAGATCCTGATCTTAACTATATACCTTCTTCAGAGGTAAGTCAAAGTGTGGAGGTAGGGTCCACTCTACACCTCACAGGCATACTATCTGATCCATGGAGGAAAGTAGTAGCATCCTTGCCTATGACACTCACTGCAAATTTTGAATAAGTAAATTTATCATCCAAGAGAAAGGAATTTTGCTCTGAGGACACTGACTGGCTTTTTTCTTCCCAGAAGTAACATGAACACCCAATGTGCAACAAGAAAAATATTTTTTGTAGGATGAAAGCTAATAGCCAAGTCTCTGACAATTGACTATCAAAATTAGAATTGTATTCCAGATGGATTTCGATACCAGCTTCTATCATCTACAGTCAAACAGATTTGTTACAGTATTAGTTCTTACCAGTCTAAAGACACTCCTGCAAACCAGACATTAACTTCAGCAGGACTGAAAAATCTTAACATGCTTCAAGACAAAGACACAAATCTATGACATGCAGCTACTATATCACAAAGTCATCAAGATCCCTGATCCCATTGCTCAGAACGGCCCTACGGTGGGAGGAGGAGTGTCTGCCTGCCCCAAGTGAAACATGACAGAAATCCAGTCCTAGGCCAGAGGGGGTTCAATTCCCAGCTGGAATGCATCTTAGCAAGGATGCTGCTGTTATTGTACAGTCACTATTACTAGATGGAAATTCTGTCACAGAGGAAGGACAACTAAGCACCCAGTGGATTTCTACCACTAAGTATGAATTAAGTCACAAGATGAGAAAGTCAGCGTTTTCTTACAGCTGAGACAATGAAACTTGTGTATTTCCAAAACAACTGTACCCTGACCTTTCTTTCCTGTTTTAAGAAGATACTAATCATAGGGTCATACAGATGAGGCTGAAGTGTGAGAGTTTATACAGAGAACATTATAAAGGTCATCTGCAAAACAGTGTTCTTTTAGCTTAGGTAATAGATATTTGTAATTAAAAAGCAAGATCAAAACACCTGCTCCCCTATCAATTGTTTTTCCACAAATTTTGGTGTAATAATTATACCAAAGTAGAGAAAATTCAGATCACCACAGCAGCAAAGCAAGCCTCACTATTGCAGTTGTAGAGTATGAAAACAGCATTTTTATTGCATCAGCAATTGCAGCAAGCATTTGTTCTCAAGGTAAAATATGCTCAGTTTTTAAATCCTACAGTACAATATAGTAGTTATAAAGACTTCACAGCCTCCAACTTCATAAAATGCTCAAGGATGAACTGAGTAACTGTAAACATGTCTGCTCTGCAGTCTACTGGAATATTAAGCATCATAGTAGACTTTGATACAGTAGACGCTGAAAAAAAAGAGACATTTTGGGGGGAAAAAAAGAAGGAAAAGGTCCTTCTCCTTAGAAGCTGGAAGCATCAAAAATGTTCAAATAACCACATTTTGACTAGAACTCCAAACACTCTTTTCCATCTTATTGAAAAGTTGTCCTTCCTCTAAATATCTCTGATAATTTTCTGGCAAGTTGCATGCAACATAATAAACACAATGGAAACAGAAAATAATTTAATACAAGAATATGGCAGCATGTGCAACAAGACAACATGCTTGAAATACACAAGCCTCTGACACAAATTGCATTAATAACATGTATAATAAAAAAAAGGGAAAGAATCACATTTGTTTGCATATATATTCAGAGTTTTATCTAACTCATCAATATTCCTTTTAATAACGGCAATATCTCTGCTGGGTAAGTGGTGGCCATGAATACATCATTTATGAAGGGCTTCTTTGCCATAGCGGAATGAATTTCATCTTTTTTAATTGGAATGAAGAACAACAAATTCCACTTACGCCTTCTATTTTTAAATGCCGTTGTGCTCATTTTCTATTACAACTGCAATTTTATCCATTTGTTATAGAGTAGATTTCTTTCTCAGTTAAAGAACTATGCTGCAGTTACTTTGGATAATGTGCATCCGATCCAGCCAGAGTCCTCTGGCTACTTCTTTGACCTTGGGAAGCCACTAATTCCCTGAACAGGGATTTCCAAACAGATACGATTTATGAATAAAAAAATTGGCTAATCTCCTCCCCACTAGTTTTCTAATTATTTGTTTTAATTGCAAGTATATAATTTACACAGAAATGTCCAAGCTATTTTTTGCCTTAGTACTTCTATTTTAATATATTGCTGTAGAGTTTCAGACAACCATATATTTGATGTTCCACTCTTCTGTTCTGTTTTATATTGTAAGCTTCCTAGGTAATCTATTTTATCCCTTCATGAACCCTGGAGATGTACAATTTTCCATTTTGAGGAAAGAAGATCATTTGGTTCAGAGTAAAAGACAGGGACTATGTACATGATGAATATGGAAGCACAGATCCTATAAACTGCCAAACATCCACAAGGAATTCTTTTTAAGCTTTGACTAGCATATTCTAGTAGAGGAACATTTAAACACAAATGTGTGTATATATGCAGATGTACAGATATACAGTTCAGCAGAAACTTAGATCTCACAAGCTTTACTTAGAAACATGTGAATTAAAAAACAAACAAACAAAAAAGCCTAGATATAGAACTGACCAGAAAACCAATATTCTGTTACATAAGAAATATCAATGTTTTAGACTTTGTAATAAACTGCTAGTAAGAGAAAACAAGAGACAGATTTGTGCGTTTTGTTTTGTTTTGAATTTATCCTTCTGTAAAAGGGCTACTGCCTACTGCCTCAACCATTTACATACAACATAGGAGGCTCAGATTCATGTACCTATTCTAAATTAGCCAATTAAAAATTTCCTGCATCCCGAATAAGTGCCATAAGCAGTACTAAGATATTGGCTATTCTGTGCCATATTTCTTTCCTTTGAATTAATATTAAAAAAATTCTAATATTTGAACTAATATTCAAAATATTTCAAATCTGAAAATATTTCCAATCAGAGTTTTAAATTTATATATTAGTATTTCCAGCAAGAAAAAAAATAAAGGAAACAAAAAAACTCAGAACAATCTCCCCCAATCAAATAAAGTATTTGTAATTTGCCTTTTTTTTTAAATTCTACACTTTCTGTATCAGGACCTTAATCTGTAATCATAGGCTATATGAATATGTATCATATTTAAGGTGCTACAGGCTTTGTGTTATTTTAATACTTGAATTTTTTCTTTTGCTTGTCTCTTTCTAACATAAAAGATGTCCAGTGGGGATTAGGTTTGTATTGCAACTAAACAGGAAGGTGTAAAAGCTTTTTTAAAACTTTTTTTTTTCCTGCAAATAATTCTGTTCCCTGAGAAAGATATTTTTCATATTCATGCTCAATTATATGTGACTACATCACCTATTTACCAGTTTTTAAACAGGGAGACCCAAAGTTTGGGTAACAATTGTGTCTTAAATTAGTAGTTAAAACGTATAAAACCGATGATTCCTTTCTGCAACGTAATTTGCAAGAAAGGGACCACAGACTGCAGAAGTTCATGTACCTAATATTATTTTTCTTTCCACTAAGTTAAATGGATCTAGTCTTGTGCATAAATTTACTTACATAATCCATTTACAAGAATCTAAGTTCAAGCATTTATAAACTGGAGGAAATGAGACTAGTAGGAGAGGGCAATGGATTATTCTCTATTCTCACTTCTTCCTGCTCTCCTCCACAATAGTACATTTATTTAGCACTTAATATTTTCAAAGACCTTTACATCTTTAATCCTTCCTACAACAGTGCTTTCAAGAACATCTGTGTGTTGTATATTTCTGTTTTAAATTCAAGGTGCTGAACTTGAGCTTTAAATCCATTGAGTAAAGTAATACTTTCCTTAATACTTTACTTCAGAGACCATAGCTCTTAAGAGGAAAGATTGTCTTCCTTCTTGTGTTTCATATATAACAGAAGTTAGCAAAGGGAACCAAAAGTATGCACAAACTAGATTAGAATAATGATGGGAGTTCAAAGGGCTAAGGTTGAAAAGGCTAAAACTAAGTAAACTGAGTAATAAAGTGAATGACAAGACCATAGACTTTTACTGAAAATTATGTTAAAGAAACACACTTAAATTATTACTAAATTAGTTAATTGGCAAATCTGTTCTGATTTAAGAGTATTGTACAATCACAAGAACCACAAAATGTCTTAGTCCTAGGCTTGGACTTAGAGGTTGCTTAAATGAATAGCATGAAACTCTATCCTGGATATAAAGATGAAAAGGCAAATATATTTTCTTTTTTATTAGTTGCATCAAGATTTTTTATTAAATGGAAAATGTCAGAATTCTTACAACTTCAAATATTAGCTTTTCCACTATAAAGCCACTAGATAATCCTACTGGAAATATACTCTGAGTTCCAAATATTCTATTTGTATTTAGATCCATTTCTGTTTCACTCAGAAAGAGATCATTACAGCAAAGTATATATTCTCTATTCTGATCTGTAGAAGTGCATTTTTGAGATGTGTCTTACTCTAGTCTTATATCTCCAATCATTTAACCAAAGATGCTGGTATTCAGCTAATGGAAAAGTAAAGCAAATATTAATCTATGAAGTAACATGTAAAATTAGCATTTTACTGAATTATGACAGGTCCTAAGATGATACTTTTTCTTTCCATACATTTTGGGATAAAGTTTTACAAATGGCTTAATATTATCTACTTGTTTCTTCTCCCTATTCCTTGGTCATGTATTCCCATCCCTCATGTTATCTTTTGGGTTTTTCCCTCCTGTCAGATCAGTCATCCTATGTGACCTACATGCACATGTAATTGCCAGTGCTGATACCAGAGGTGGCAGGTGAGGCAGCAGCCTTAGATCAATAAAAAACCCCCAACTTTAGCTATGTCATCAGGGATAAAGGAATGAGGCAGAAGAAACATTGAATTCTCTAGGGCACTTGTAGAATCTAACCCACAGCAGTATGAACAATGGCCGTTATAATGTCTTGCCTATACAACAATATAATGAATTAATCTACAAGATATATTATCTGCAGAAAAAAATTGAGGCATATTCCAGAAAGAACAATTTTTATAAACAACTCTCTTACATACAAATTATAAACATCAACCTGAATTCTGACAAGTTTATACACACACACACACATATAAAATTACATATAAAAGTTACATACACACATGTATACACACACATGCATAGACATATATGCAAGCTCCTTATATAAAAACAATGGTAACTTTCCTACCAGCTATATTTGTTACATGGAAGCTAATTAAAATGTTAACACAATATAATACAGAAAATGTCAGGCTTATCGATATCAACTTTCTCCCAACAGATTTTCTTCTCCAGTATGCCATGGCAAACGGTCAGGCAGAGGCTCACACATTTACAGTCACTCAAAATTTCCCACCTGCATGCGTCTGGCAGATGTGATGCAGGAGTGAAGGGAGGCTCTGCTTTTCTGCATGGGCAGCTGGAGGCTGGGCTGGATTCCTCAGGGTATCTCAAACAGTTCTACATGCTCATATTCAGGCACCTGAGTAGAGCCCTAAAAGACTGTTCCATCAGTAACATTCACTGAAAACCAGTTCTTAAATGTATTTAAATCAAAAAGGTCCCAGAGACCTCTTGTTTGTTCACCAGTTGAAATACTCGTCATTTTCTTTATGGAGTACCATTATCCCTAACATTAACAACACCCATGGGAAAGGGGGAAATCAACAAATGTTCTTCTAAAAGATATTTTACCAGCACTAATTACTATTAGTTTGAGGTGTCTGAACAGCTTTGAAAAAATGCCTTTACATTGCCAGATATGCCACAATTCATACAAGCAGCCTAGGAAGAGGAGGCAATCAGCTCCAAGTCTCCCTATATCCCAGGCTGGTTCCTATTCCACTCTAACATTTAGTGCCGATAAACTGGCACTCTTAACACACTGGTGCTGATTCTCAGTAGCCATGCCAATGGTTTAGCAATGAGCAAAGGCTGACGCCAAGAATGTCAGGAAATGGAAACCTATCCCTAACAACTTCTGTTTTGGTAGGTGGCTGACAATGAAGTTGTTCAGTTTAAGAAGAGGATTTTCTAAGGATAATACTCTTTTCACTTTTAATATCTGGAAGTACAAAAATGGCTCAGAGCCATGACTCACTTCTATGACTCACTAAGTGCATTTCAGTTTATCCTTCTCCCTACTTTAGTATTTCTTTGGTTACACATAGAGCTTCAGAAGTTTGTCAAATACTTTTTTCCAAATTGTAACTTTTTAATTATTCATTTTCCCTATTAGTAAATGCAAATATGGATCTGTATACACAATGTTTACAGTACTGCATTATTCAGTCTATATACTTAAATGCCAACTGATACTAATAATTATAAATGTACACACATATTAATAGGGATAGTGAATAAGAGAAAACATCAACAGGTGATACAGCATATCCACTAAAAGAAAAGAGGCTATAAACCAGGAAAGCAGAAGGAAGTTTTACAACATTTCACCCTTTTGGCATACTTCCTGGCAGTCTCTAGTAATGACTATACTTATTCTGAATTGCCTTCCCTGCACTCCCATTCAGCTTCCTGGATTCTATCTAATCAATCTGAAAGCAGCTGCTTTAAGCATCCTACTGATTCTTAGTTGCAAGACACCTAAATGCTTTTAAAAAAAAAAAAAGAAAGGCCCCTGAAACTCAACTACCTATGTGCTTATAGTTGTTGCCCTCATAGGAGCATTTCTAGAAGAAAGCTATTTGCTTTAGGGTTTTCTTAAAAACTTATTTATCCTAAAGTATTCCACTTATAAGAGTATCGTACCAATTTTTATCTTGTTGTATCATCATATAATATTCTAAATTAGATTGTGAAAGGTCAAGAAAATGCCTAACGTTCAACACAAAGAGTTAGTAAACTGGATGGCATGAAACTCATATTTTACCTAGAAGTGTTTCATAGTCAGAGCACCATTGGTCATTGTTCTCCTGAACCGGCTCCAATCCCACAAGATTATTTTATAACACTAAAGAGCTCAATAGATGATAACAGGAACAGGCTACTAAGCAACAATACAATGCAGAAAAGTCTACATAGGATAGAATCTACATAAATAAGCTTTTTTATTAAATTATCAAAGTATTATACTGGATATAACTATTGATGGGAGAATGAAGACAACACTTCTAAAACATCCACTTTAGTGAAGTGTCATCTTTTGCTGCCTCTGAGATGACAGGGTCCCTATACTCCTATTTAGCTCTCCAGCTCCAGCCTCAATACTGATGGCTCCTGCCTGGGGGACTCTATAGCTATCATCTCAGTGCCTCATCCTGCGAGGGAGGTGCAGCCTGCTTTAGCACTGCCATTTAACAGCGTGAATTAGAGAGCAAAAAAGACGCTGGAAATCAGTCAGCATGGTATTTCGGCAAAGCGTTTAATTCATACCATCAGCACAAGGAGAAGGAAAAAAGAAAAATAGTTCTGTGTCCATCTCTATTATGGCTTTGTACACTAAAATGTAGAATTCCTTTGCCTGTGCCAGTATAGTCACACTTTCTAGGGAGGATTCTTTTTTTTATTAAATGATGCTTTATGGAAGCATAGGTATTTTCATATGGAAACAGGAATCATGCTGGGACACATCACACTTTTACTTATGAAAATCCTTCCATATTAAAGCTCTTTCAGTGTGAAGGAAAATCAAATTACACCACTGTTTAATTAAACAGCAGTACTTCAAATATAGATACTTTATTTAACACAAGAAAAGGAAAGGAAGGCAAGAAGTTGATACATGAACTAAGCATTGAGTTTATTACTAGGACTTATTCAAGAGCAAGAAATTTTTAGCAGGTCATTTGATTATCTTAATCATACTGTCTTCATAAACGTGTAATTTTATCAACTGAGATCCACCATAAATAAAAATGCAGCAATAAATCTTTGCTTTATGTTTTGAAGAAATCTGAGAAAACATCCTTCCTTGGCCAAAAAGAATATTCCTGTCTTAGAAAAGACACCTTGTATAACATGTGATAAACAACTCTCTTTGGCTCTGGAAAATCTGTTGGAGGCACAGATTACTTCAGCTCTACAATTTTACACGTATTACTTAAAACATCCTCAAACTGATTGTGAATACTTTTAATCCTTCCAGTCTTTGAGTTCAAAAAAAGCTATTTCTTGTTGCCCTAACCAGCAAGTTTAGTTTCAAGGATACTACGCATAAGAAAAATTCAACCAAAAAAAGATTGATAACAATATGCCCACAAATAGCATCAATCTTCATGAATTCGGTGCTGAGTTAGACTCTTAAATTCCCACTCTTTCTTGAAACACTTGGATTTTAATCCTCTTTATGGCATTGGCAACCTTCTAGATACAAATTTTCACAAAACATCCTGCAAAACATTCACAAGAAACCAAAAATTCTGAAGGATAAAACCCTAATTTGTCCCAGGCAACCTTGAAACACCTTTTTAAGTACAACAAATGTAGCAGCGAAGTCTTTCAGGCACAAATTGCATAACATGAACTAAAGCATCTTTAGTATAAATTCGTGACGCAAAAACTTTCATCTTGTACAACTTTTATGCAAGATCACTTTTGCTGAACATAAAGTTTACAATTTTGCCTTCTTTTGTTTAAAAAAGAACATATCAATTAGGGAACATATTTTATCCTTTCTGGGTTCATGAAAACAGTGTTATAATCTGAGATGTTTTGTTTTACAATAAAAAAGTAATTATTACCTAACACCACTATCGCAGCATATACCGAGGACAGAAAAAACATCAGTTCTCAAACAAAACAATTATTTGTAGAAGTTAGATCTGAACAAAATTCAGTCTGTACTCTTTCACAAAAAGCTCTGTTTATTTACTTTACCCTTTCATGGCCGCCTCAGCTATACTCATAGCTTGTTACTTCAAGAAGCTATAATAAAAATTATTCATTACAATCTTTGTGAGTGAGGAAATGCATGTTTCATGAAAAAGAGTACATAAATTAAAGATCAGTTACTTTATCTAATTTAACTCAAATCAAAATATCACCATATGGCAGATTTAAAAAGTTTTGAGAGCCTCAGAAGTGGAGCGTGGAGGACATCCCACAGCTCCCAATCACTGCCAAAAGCGTAATCGCACTGTAGAAAAGGCCCAGTTAAAGGATACTCAATCTATTCTCAGCAGTTCTCTCAAAATATGTTTAGTATGAGTCTGGGAGAAAAGAACAATCCAGAATTAAACATGAAACACATTAAAACAATGCTCTCTGCTGGAATGAAAGATAAGGAAATAAATCATTTAGTCTTGCTGAAAAGCATGAGAGTTGACGCAGAGGTGACATGCAAAAATCTCTGTATCTTTTGGAAATGCTGCAAGTAACTTATTTTCTGTAACTCCTTTACTTTGGTGGTATACATGTGTATATGATTTTGCTCCAGACATCATACCCTGACACACAGTCATATTCTGACAGTACATTAAAAACAGGAAGTTTGCTGATGACACAAAACTGGGAGGAGCGGCTGACACACCAGCAGGCTGTGCTGCCATTGAGTGTGACCTGGAGAGCTGGGTGGAAAGGAACCTAACGAAGTTCCACAAGGGCAAGTGTAGAGTATTGCACCTGGGGAGGACTAACCCCATGCACCAGTACAGGTTAGGGGTTGACCTACTGGAATGCAGCTCTGCAGAGAGGGACCTGGGAGTCCTGGTGGACAACAAGTTGACCATGAGCCAGCAACGTGCCTTTGCGGCCAAGAGGGCCTGGGGTGCATCAAAAAGACCATGGCCAGTAAGTGGAGGGAGGTTATCCTCCCGCTCTACTCTGCCCTGGTGAGGCCGCACCTGGAGTACTGTGTCCAGTTCTGGGCTCCCCAGTTCAAGAGGGACAGGGAACTGCTGGAGAGGGTACATCAGAGGGCTACAAAGATGATTAGGGGGCTGAAGCATCTCTCTTATGAGGAAAGGATGAGAGACCTGCATCCATTTAGCCTGAAGAAGACTGAGAGGGGATCTCATCAATGCTTATAAATATCTAAAGGGCAGGTGTCAAGAAGATGGGGCCAGACTCTTTTTAGTGGTGCCAGCAACAGGACAAGGGGCAACAGGCACAAACTGGAACACAGGAAATTCCATCTGAACATGAGGAAGAACTTCTTTACTTTGCGGGTGACAGAGCACTGGAACAGGCTGCCCAGAGAGGTTGTGGAGTTGTGGAGTTCTCTGGAGATATTCCAAACCCACCTGGATGCATTCCTGTGCAATCTGCTCTAGGTGAACCTGCTTTGGCAGGGGGGTTGGACTAGATAATCTCCGAAGGTCCCTTCCAACACCTACCATTCTGTGATTCTGTGATTATAGTGTTTCTGGAACTGCCTCAAGTAATTGCAAAGAAAGCAATTGAAACCCTTCTTTTTGTGACAGCCTTTGTGACAGCCTACGGTAAAGGTTTATGAATCACCAGTGATTTCTGGGATGCAAAACCAATGAGTTTCAGCTCCTTAGCTAGGTCGTATCGGTTTAAATGTATTGATTTTAGTATTTCAAAGTATGTTAGCACCATACACTGTTCCCTAAAGCCTTATCCGTACCAAGAGAAAATACTAAGGAAGGCATAATTTTAGAATGTTAACTAAGTACACCTCTCACCAATAGAGCAATGTCTTGGCCCTAGCTACATGCTTTGGATATTTCATAAGTCAAAATAATTAGACTAAACTGCAACCCAACATGTATTTTAGAACGTATTTTGATTCTCTTATGGATTAACTGATGCCGCTAAAGAATTTGGCTTTGAGAAGCTGACAAGTTTATAGTTTTATTTGATTTCACAACGAAAGGGGTTGGTTTGGAGTTGGGAATGTAGCAGGTTGAACAGTATATTGGTTATGATATGTTCTTAAAACAATTAGTTTTTTAGATTTCTTAAGTGATAAATACGAATCCCCTATTGCACTTACAGGAAAAATATTTTTTTCTTTTAAGAAAAAAGAAAAAAAAAGGCAAAGAGAAAGAAGAGAAACTCTACAATAGAATTCAACTCCTTATACCTTTTAAAGGTATATCTTCTTTTTCACATATTCCTCCTGCAAGATTATGCTACCTATCTTACTTTCAAAAACTATGTGGTTATCAGAGAGGTTTCTGTGGCTTATACATATATTGGGGAAAAGAAGGCATCTGTACTAATGTAGTGATTTTTAAACAACAGAAACAGGTCCAAGTTCAGTTTAAGCATTTCATAAAAATAACAGAAAATACAACCGGAAGAGACCTGAAGAGGGAATCTAACCCTCTTTTATCCAAATCAAGATAAATTTTGGTAATACTAAACAACATGTATAAAATAATAGAACTTCATAACCTCCATGGAAACATTTATATTCATTAAATCTTTCAGCATGGCCAAAGCACTCCAATATGCGTACAGTTTAAGGAAATGACACTTATGGCTTAGCATTCCTGGATCTTTAATTGAAGTCTTGAGCCTATAAGCTTTTCCATTTAGTATCTAATGGACTTCAGCACTCATAGACCTTTACATAGTCCAAGGCACTTCAAGAGCATATGCAAAGACAAAAATGAACATTTACTGACAACAAGTTTTTAATAATTGAAGTAACAGCGGTGTATGTGCCCATGTCTGACTGTCACATAGTCTGAGCAGAAACTTGACTGAGAAAGTTAAACATTTGGAGAAGCATACAAGTGAAGCATTCACTGCAAGCATGAGAGAGTGTAAAAAACTTCCCAAATTGCCAAAGGCTGCTAAAACCCTACATCTAATGCTATACAATACATTGACCGATGTATAGACATATTCCAATTTAAAACACAATGCATTTATTTTTCAAATGTGCAAAACCAGCAGCTTATTATTTGAAAAGATTACTGACTAGATACTAATGTATTCAGAAAGCAGTAAGGTAATGTACTTTAACTTTCTGCTACTATTTATACAAGATGTGAGCGCACCAAAAGCTTCAGATGTGTCCTCTCATCAAAATAAATAGAATTTAAACCCTTTTCTGTTTTGATGTTTTGTGACTTTATTTTGTACTTTATTCTTTTTTAACTTGTTAGTGGGGCATTAAAAGATCAAGAAAAAGAGCACACTTCCCTTGTCTCTTGAGTCATCAGTTCATTGTTTTTCTTTTCCTCAAAGCTCAGCAATTCTAAGACATAACACTTTCATCTTATTTTTTCTTTCTTTTGTTAAAAATCCAAACAACTAACTTGTGTGATTACAGGGAAGAGCTTAAAAATTGAAACCTGAAAATTCAGAACCAGAGGGAGACAAAACAGTAGCCACAGTTCTGGAAAATACATTCTCATTACACAAATGTGCAATTTAGTGCAGAAGTGACTACATGGAATTTTACAGTTTGCACCATAAAAGATCAGATGATGTACTATTCTCCTTCAGGCTTTAATTTAATAGATTTTACTACAACAAATCTTTTAACTAAAAAAATTCATCCAGTCTCATAGTGACTACTGGGAATTCATACAGTTATCTAGAGAAGGTTATTTTTTGGTTATTCCATGTAGAGTTTTATTACTAAAAGCAAAGTATCAGTTGAGGATTCTGTTTTCGAAAAACAAGTTTGTCTGAATCAATTTCCCCTTCACCACTAGATGAAAAAAAGCAACAATACATGTATTTTTATCACCACGCAAGATATCAGCAGTCTAATTAGGAGGATCAGGCAGGAAAAGATGACAGCACAAGAATATTTTTTCCACATGTGAAAAGAAAAAAACCCCAGTTGTTATTGGGTATATTACTACTTAATGAAATTTTAATTACTAAATCTGACAAACATTGCTTAAGTGAGTTACTTTTAATTAAGCTAGAAAAAAAAGAGAGAGAAGATATGCTAAAATGTTAATGTAGCTGCACTTATCAATAAGTAAGTCTTTTCAATACTGCTGACAGGAAGATTTAATTAAACGTATGTATAGCAAGAGCATAATATAAAATGTTTTCAAAGACCTTGCCAGTAAATGTAAATTTATGGGATCTTTTTTTTTTTTCAGATTTCAGGGAAATGATGAAAAAAGATGAAGACACCTTCATATCCTTTGATTTTAACAAATGATTGAATAAGCTAATTAGGTCATGCAAGCTCTCCACACACTACATTGAATCTATTCTTACTAAACATTAAATCCTGAAATAGAGCTCTTAAAATCTAAGTAAACAGTCTTTAATTATAAATCACATGTATAGTCAATTTTGTATTGTAGTGGCAAAGTCTAAAAGAACAGGAAAGGCTAATTTACTACTGCATATATCTCAGGCAAACTAAGATACTTACAGATTGACAAATTCTGAAAAGTCAGTCGTACCAACTGGACTCTGTCAGAATAGTAATACATAAACTGATACCAATACTGATTCTTGCAAATAGAGAGTCCAAACTAAGTGTTAAAAATTTCATTATGTTATCATGTATATAAGATTCAATTTTTATTAGGATAAATTTTTATGCAAAGCTACTGTGATTCAGTCCTTAGTATTTCTGGACAAACTTGTTGAAATCCAGAATTTTAAATACATTCAATTCAGGAGATAAACAAGTATTGGCTGCAACTTTATTTATAGACTAGCTCAGGGCATCAGGCCTTATATAGGAATAATTCTCAGACCATGCAGAAATGTATTGGTGGAATGAGAGGTACAATCTTAGACAATACTTGACCTTCTTAGAGAAAATCTTGCTGAGCTATTCATTTTCCAACAGAGCTCAAATGCATTGTCAGTTTTCTAGCAGAACAAAGAGCTTTTTACATTAGTAAGGGTCTGTAGTGGAATACTCCTGAAATGTATTCTTTAAATCTCAGGAGAGGTTATGAGGACCATGTAGCAACAGCAAACTGGCTAAGTATCATTTGAGATGATGCTAAGGAGGATATGAATTTTAATTTTGTCAAGAATTATTTTTTTAATTCCCCCTACCTTCAAGTTACCTAACATTTTAAATTACTCGTATACTATTCATTATGCATAAAAGCATAAAATATTTTAATACATGACCAAACACCAACTCTCTATTTTTATTTCCACTGAATATAACTAGAAATATCTGAAATACTTCCACTCTTAGTAAAGTGTATACCAACTAATTTGACACAGCAATACTATGGATAACATCCATAGAGTAAACACTGTAAATTAAATGAATCTATTTTCTTGAGTACCATCTAAAGAATATTACACTATCCAGCATCAGTGAAAATATTCCATATGATTTGGGAGTGGCCCAGCGTCCTAATGAGAAGAAACCCCTTACCTTCCCCCAATAACTACAAAACAAACAGAATTGCCACAAGTAGTTTATACTGTACTTTTTCTCTCTCATAGTAGGTGCTAGGATCCATAAATAATCTCTGATAGCAGGAGTTCACACTATTGTCCTACTTGTCCTAAACCTCATGCCCCACTTCTTTCCATGAAATGATTTCCCAATTACTGGTGCTCATCATTCTCTGAAAACTAGAGTCCTAAAAACTGATACACCTGAATCACCCAGAAACCTAGAATTATACAGCATCTCCAATAAGAACACAGACTATAAATACTTTTATTGCAGCACCTCCAGCAGCTCCTTAGGAGTTTGAGGATACTTTGGGAAATGTCTGTCTTTGGTATAATTGCATTTTCACTGAGCTTTCCTGTGAGGAGATGAAAATTCATACAGCGTGTTAAAAAAAAAAACAAAACCAGAAAAAGTTATCCTCCACTTAATTTTCCACAGTGTTACCTTATCAGCTTCTTGGAAAGAGCACATACACAGCTGTGACACAACCACGAGAACCAAGCTTGTACCCACACTGTGCCCTTGATCAAGGTGAAAGAACAGAAGAAGGGGTATTATGTGAAGTACAAAGAACATATTCTGTTTCTATTTGAAAATTTTATCAGGAAAGCTGCTGTAAATTTTATAATAATCAAAGATTTGAAAATGGTTTTAATGATGATAACTATGGATAGAATTAGGGAATCAGAAATCAGATTCCAGTTTTTCCTTGACATATTTATTTTTACCCTAGGCTTGAGAGCACCTCCACCTACCAAAAATTAATGTTGAAAACACAATGAATCAAGTCAATAATGAATTTTGCATTCATGGACACATATTAATAATCTAATTTCATTTTACTGTAAAATGATACTCACAGAATCACAGGGGTTGGAAGGGACCTCTGGAGATCATCTAGTCCAACACCCCTGCCAGAGCAGGGACACCTAGAGCAGGTTGCGTTCAGGTGGGTTTCGAATGTCTCCAGGGTCAGACACTCCACCACCTCTCTGGGAAGCCTGTTCCAGTGCTCTGCCACCCTCAAAGGAAAGAAGTTCCTCCTCATGTTCAGATGGAACTTCCTACATTCAAGTTTGTGCCCATTACCTCTCGTCCTGTCACTGGGCACCACTGCAAAAAAGACTGGTCCCATCCTCCCGGCACCCTCCCATTAAGTGTTTCTAAGCATTGATGAGATCCCCTCTGAGTCTTCTCTTCTCCAGACTAAAAAGACCCAAGTCCCTCAGCCTCTCCTCATAAGAAAGGTGTTCCAGCACCCTAAGCATCTGTGTAGCCCTCTGCTGTACCCTCTCCAGCAGTTCCTTGTCCTTCTTGAACCGGGGAGCCCAGAACTGGACACAGTACTCCAGGTGCGGCCTCACCAGGGCAGAGTAGAGGGAGAGGACAACCTCCCGCGACATGCTTGCCACACACCTCTTGATGCACCCCAGGATGCCATTGGCCTTCTTGGCCACAAGGGCACATTGCTGGCTCATGGTCATCCTGTTGTCCACCAGGACTCCCAGGTCCCTTTCCACAGAGCTGCTTTCCAGCAGGTCAACCCCTAACCTGCACTGGTGCATGGGGTTCTTCCTCCCCAGGTGCAGTACCTTACACTTGCCCTTGTGGAACTTCATGAGGTTTCTCTCTACCCAACTCTCCAGCCTGCCCAGGTCACACTGAATGACAGCACAGCCTTCCGGTGGGTCAGCCACCTCTCCCAGTCTTGTGTCATCAGCAAACTTGCTGATGGTACACTCTACCCCTTCATCCAGGTCATTGATGAATATGTTGAACAGGACTGGACCCAGTACTGACCCCTGGGCAACACCACTTCTCACAGACCTCCAACTACACTCTGTGCCACTAATCACAACCCTCGGAGCTCTATTTGCCAGCCAGTTTCCAATCCACCCCACTGCCCATTCATCCAACCCACACTTCCTAAGCTTGCCTACGAGGATGCTGTGGGAGACAGCGTCAAAAGCCTTGCTGAAGTCAAGGTAGACAACAGCCACTGCCCTCCCCTCATCTATGCGTCCAGTCACACCATCGTAGAAGGCTATCAGATTAGTCAGACATGACTTCCCCTTGGTGAATCCATGTTGGCTACTTCTGATAACCTTCTGTTCCTCCAGATGCTTTGAGACGACACCCAGAACGAGCTGTTCTATCATCTTTCTAGGCGTGGAGGTGACGCTGACTGGCCTGTAGTTTCCTGGGTCTTCTTTCTTGCCCTTTTTGAAGATCAGAGTGACACTGGCTTTCCTCCAGTCCTCAGGCACCTCGCCTGTTCTCCAGGACCTTTCAAAGATGATGGAGAGCGGCCCAGCAATGACTTCTGCCAGCTCCCTCAGCACTCGTGCATCCCATCAGGGCCCATGAACTTGTGGATGTCCAGTTTACTTAACTGATCTCTAACTTGATCCTCCTCAACCAAGGGAAAGTCCTCCTTCCTCCAGACTTGCTCTGTTACCTGCAAAGTCTGGGACTCCTGAGGGCTGGCCTGAGCAGTAAAGACTGAAGCAAAGAAGGCATTCAGTAATTCCGTCTTCTCTGCATCATCTGTCACCATGGCCCCTGCCTCATTCAATAGTGGGCCCACATTTTCTCTAGTTTTCCTTTTGCCTCCGATGTACTTGAAGAAACCCTGCCTGATGACCTTGACATCCCTTGCCAGATTTAATTCCAAGGAGGCCTTGGCTTTCCTTGTTTCATCCCTGCATACTCTGGTAGCATTCTTGTAATCTTCCCAAGTGGTCAGTCCCTTCTTCCACTTCCTGTAAACTTCCTGCTTCCACTTGAGCTTTTTCAGAAGCTCCCTGATCAACCATGCAGGTCTCCTGCTTCCCTTGCATGATTTCTTGCTCTTAGGGATGCACCGATCCTGAGCTTGGAGGAAGTGATACTTGAATATCAACCAGCTCTCTTGAGGCCGCCTACCCTCCTAGGGCCCTAACCCATGGGACTTCTCCAAGCAGTTTCTTGAAGAGATCAAAGTTAGCCCTCCTGAAGTCCAAGGTTGCAACCCTACTTGTTGTTTTATGCCTACTACACATAATCCTGAACTTGATCTTCTCATGATCACTACAGCCGAGGCTGCCCCCAACCTGAATGTCCTCCATCAGTCCCTCTTTGTTGGTCAGTACTAGGTCCATTAGTAAACCTCTCCTTGTCAGTTCCTCCACTACCTGAGTCAAAAAGTTATCATTAAGACACTGGAGGAACCTCCTGGACTGTACATGCCTGGCTGTGTAGCCTTCCCAGCAGATACCAGGGTGAATGAAGTCCAGTTTTTGTATGTGTACTTATGCACATTAAAATGAAAATCATAGAAATAAATAGCATAGAAGACAGTAAATAGAGGCTTTTAACTAATTCAAGTTTAAGAAAGAAAATAGGATATTTAAAAGAGATTTTCCAGTTTTTCTAGAAATCCTGGATACTAAATGTAGCTACTAGAAGATGGTTACAATAAATCCAAGGATCACCACTGATGAACAGAAAAATGAGAACACTGGAAGTGTACTGGTAGCCTAGCAGTGTTATATTTGCTGGTTAATAGAGATTTTAAGATACTTCACATGAATTGTGGGAAAAAAAAAAAATAGCCTAATAATTCAAGATCTTCTTGCCAAGACACAGGCTAGAATTATGCAATGCAAAGTTCGAAAGATACAGAAAAAGGAGCACTAACCTATGCCATCCTGTAACCATAACTAAAAGTGTCTGTAGCAGAAAAGTTCCTACAGCTACTGTGCTTTTACACTGTAAAAGGTCTTTAATGATTGTACACAGTTATGAAGAACCACCTCTAGCCTGGCCCATCTAGAGCAAACTACAGCACACAAACACAGGATGAGTCTTCCTGTACCTTTGAAAGCTTGTTAAAATGTAGTAGAAATATGCTTTTTTGAATACCTTCAATGCCTTCTACTGTGTTTCCTCAGGGCACAGGATCTGTCCTCAGTGTTAGGGTAAGTTTTTGGATATGCAGCAGATAAATGCCTGGAAACAAGCACTGGGGTATCAAAACAATGAAATAATGGTAACGGTTTCCCAAAGGATTTATAGAAGCATCCAAAAGGAGAAAAATCAGACCTGAGTGAAACTACAAAATAGAATAGTTGAGTAATCCTCAGACTGTCTCTATTAAAATACACTTTAAAAGTAGCAATAATAATAAGAAATGTATGTCTATGTTAAAAAATCTCATTCTTTCTTGAAGACCATGTCTTAGACATGCACATTCCATTTCACTGTCCTATTTCTTGTATCATTTGTTCCTCTGAATCTCAGACAAACCCTTGAAATGCACTATGGAATGTTTAAATTATACTTGCTTGAACATTATTTGATTGCAATCCATTCCAACTCATTTAAAAACCCTAAAGATTAAGGTTAGACTTTTTTTTTTTTTTTTTTTAACCCAAATCACTGGTATCACAGTAATTTCCATTTACTTGTCTCTAGCACTTATTAAAATACATAATATAACAATTTAGTTCTCTACTAGCATTACCACATCAGACCTTTGTCTGAGGGCCTGACTCATGAGTAATCAGCAGATAATAACTCTATGAGAGTCAGGAAGACCCTGTTAAATTGGTGCAAATGAGGAGAATCAGCCTACACTAGAGTGGTCTTTTAAAACTAGTCTCAATTATTTTTCTTTTCAACTCTCTGAAGCTCTGAAAGCAGAAATCAGAAGAGTAAATCTGGCTTCCATTATAGCATAATAAACACGAAAAATCTCCATGTGTTGAAGGAAAAGAAAACATAGGAAATAAAAAATTACCAGAAATAAAAGCAGAAATGATTGAAACTTACTTAAAAGCAGAAATGATTGAAACTTACTTGAGTATATTTAGACATATAAGTAATCTACATAACTGAAAAAGTGTTCCATTATTTTCAGTGAATGTACTTAAGTGAAAGAGTATGCTAATATTGATTCCAGAATATAGAATCAAATACAGCAGCATGTAGAATCAGACATCATATAAAGTAAAACTCAATTTCCACAATGTCAATATAGTCAAGAAAGAAAAATTAAACCTAAAGAAACCATAATTCTGTGAATTTTCTTACACTGATTTTGACATCAGTGGGAGAAATTAGTACCGTGTCTTCTTTAGCATTTGGTTTACAGAACAACTGTTTTTCCAAGAAGATTGAAAGGATCTTTCCCTGAATTTTTCAGGGTCTTAAAATATGAATTAGGAAGAACAGGTTAATTTATTGACAACAGTTGAACCAAGAAACTTCCTGCTTTTTACTGGCTATTAGCTAATGAATGCCTAATTAACTGTAAAAAATCATCCCCACAGGAATGATTCAGATGAACATTGGCCTTGTGATGAACCTAAATTGGCTAAAGATAAATGTAAAAAATTTAATCAGGTTCACAAGAAGTTAGTGGAAATTAGAACGGGTGGTCTCCTCCATTCAACAACTGAATGGAAGGTTTCTGTGGAGAAAGCGACAAAGTATGTTGTAGTCGAATCAATCATAATTTGTTACTTCTGACTAAAATAATGTGCCAAGTGGTTCTCTGATGAATCCATCTGTAGTTTCAAGTATTTATCTCTTTTATTTACAGCCCTGCTGAGATGTTTTTTTCTGCCTTTGATCGAGCTTCTACCAAATTCTTTGGAAAGATTCTTACACAAAATGCCTGTGAGTGTTCAAGTGTATTCTGTGTTCCCAGGTTAAACATGCATCATCCTTATTGAAAGGAATTCTGTTGCTTTCATTCATACACATGGGGAAGTACACAATCACATTTTATTACCTTGAGATGTCACTAAAGCTTATGTTGGGAAAAGAAACACGTTTCCTTTTCTAAGGGGAGTAGGGGGAAGAAAGGAGAAAGGGGAGGCAAAAATGGGCAAGTATAAAACTTTTACTGTTCGTTGTTCTGCATCATCACAGGGCTGAATTAAAGGTGTCCTATTTCTTCCAAAAGCAGTGAGAGAAGGCTGGGCGTATATTCCCGAAATACACCAAAACAGACATGATTAGGCAACATAATGCTAAGGACACACAAGTGACAGAAATCTGGTTGGACTGTAAGCCTGTTGGAATTTTATATACAGTAGTACCCTATGAAGCTACTTACAGTGCTTTTCTTTCCAAAAAAGAAAAGGTACTTTTTGTGGAGGTGATTTGTTTTCTGTTTCCCAGAATTTAAAAACTGATGTTGATAGAAAAATGTAGCTTTTAAAGGCAGTTTTGTACCTATGCTTACTTCAAAGACAGATGAATTAAGTAATCAAAAAGATGAAAATATTGACTTAATTTCTCAACCTTTTAATGAAAGCATTCATTTTAAAAATTTAAAGTCAACTTCTGAGGGTTTCAATAACTGATTGTTAAAATTAAAATGAGATATTTTCAGTGATTTTCATCTTCTATTCACTCTGTGCGTGCTTCATTTAAGCAAGTAGGAATGGATGTAGTTATCATATAATTACAGTCCAGGAAAATATTTTAAAAGAATATCATATATTCCCAGTAAGCAAACTCAGAAATGTAGCTGAACAAAGGCAGACAAATGTATTTAATAGTCAGTTCCTGCCTGGGGAAAAGAAACATGAAGCAATGGGCAATGCAGTCAGGAGGTCAGAGGAAAAAAACAAACTGATTTTTTTCTTGGAACACTGAGATGAAGTATTACATTGTATTACTAAGCAAAACATTACCTTCATTAGACCACTCAACGTTCTTATGTGCAATGAGACAGATGTTGCATGCTTTAGAAAATGCTAGTAGGTAGGACTCACACTGCTGACGAAAGATGAAAAATAAGTTTGAATAAGCAGTTTTCTGCTTTGCACACGTATCATGGAAGATATGTGTCTTCTTTGCAGACAATCAGTGGT
This sequence comes from Burhinus oedicnemus, assembly GCA_008921705.1. NCBI lineage: Eukaryota > Metazoa > Chordata > Aves > Charadriiformes > Burhinidae > Burhinus > Burhinus oedicnemus. The sequence continues at coordinate 1,934,167 of VFFE01008521.1, read as the reverse complement.
TATATCAACTGACTAAATATTGGAGGAAGGGAGGGAGGGAAGTGCCTCAAACCATTCATGGAAGTGTATGACACTGGCATCAATGAGGCTTGGATTTGTTGTGGCATGCTGGGAAGCCTCTAAGGCTAAAGATCCATAGAGGTGTTCTGTCATGTTCCCTTCTGAACGAGGTGCCTCTTGCACGGCTTCTCTTTGCCTTTGTGAAACTGAACGTTACTGTCTAAACTGGTCGTATGCTCTTGACAGTAAAAATCAAGAGCTTCCACAAAACCACCATTTCTTAGACCTCAGTCACTTTTCTCTGCATTTCTGACCTTTCTCTGTTGAAATGAGAATAAAATTTTGAAGGGTCCTAAAACAGTTTCATATATATGATACCCACATGCATTATAAAACAGTTCATCATGTCCAGACCTAAAAATAAAATCATTGCCTTTAACTTTTCTCTCAAAAACTGGAAAATGCTTCTTTGTGCATGAAACCTCCTTCACTTAATTATGTTACATTATTTTTAATACAACATTGTAAGTGAAAATCTGCTACTACACTACCTGCTTAACTTCTTAAAATTAGAATTGATAAAATTTATCGCTAGACCAAAAACAGTCCGTATCGCAGAATCCTAGCAATAACGCATTGAGAAGTAAGAGCACTCTGTAATATATAAAAAAATTTGGTGGAGTTGAACAAGATTTTTTCCTTCATGCATTAATTAACTCAATACAGTAATAATGTCTGCTGGTTTTAGGAGAGCTTTTAATATTGCTGCTTCATATCTGCTTTACGTGGACTGTGATACTCACAGCAATTTTTTATAAAACTGCAAGTTTATGCCCAAATCCGTGTTCCAATCTTTCCTTCTCTGCTCTGTTGAATACAAAGTCTAAACTGACTGCCACCTTTATTTTTAGAAATTACTACAAGTCAATTCTTTCACTGTTGGTAATTGACAGGATCTCTACCATATGAGCTCCCACGCCAGAAAAGGATCAAAAATAGTTGAGAGGCATGTTCTATCCAAGATATTTAAACTGAGAAGCACCTGACTCCAAAATGCTATGTAACATGTAACTTTCAATATTTGAATTTTGTTTCAAAGTATTTTGGAGAACCTGCCTTCAGCTGAAGAGTGTTTGCTTAACATCATCCCTTAGTAATATAACACTGCATAGTCACGGCTTTGAATTATGGTACATTTATAAAAGTCAAACTTCAGAAAAGAAAATTACTCCTCCCTGTGATCATAATTTAAATTTAAAAGTGGAGCCAAATTTTATGGGCTTGAAAATGATGTGGCTATTAATTTAATACAATGACTTCATAGAAATGCCAAACATGCATGACTGCAGCCCCGCCAGTCCTCTCCACCATGAATCAAACAGGTTATCCCATTGTGTTATTTTTGATCTACTAACATATTTCATACTAGAAGGCACAAATATACACTATACTGAACAGAGTCAGAAGAAATAAATGTAATGTCATATAGTGGAATTTCTCCTAGAACCGTAACATTACAGCAAATGTTTTATTACTTCAGAAGTTCTCAGTCAGCATATCAGTGATGTGCAGCACAACACCGTAAAATAAATTACAAGGTATATAACCATGCATAGAGAAACAAAGAGAAAAATCCTCTTTGATGGTCAAAAGGTGAACTTCAGAAGCCAAATACTGATTTCCAACATTTGACACCTAAAACAACATTTTGTTTTTAAAGCAGTGAGTGGACTTAGTCCATAGGGCCACTGATTTAAATCTGTATGTGCTGTTTTGCAAACACGAAGAAAACATAGCCCCTCCCTAAAGATTACAAACTGTCTTTAGAACATTAAGTAAACATATGAAAAGTGCAGAAGTTGAACATTCATTCATAATCTAGTTGAACTCCAGGCAAAATTAATTTAACTCTAAAATCACCACTTTATCATTTCTCATTTTTTGATACGCATTTTTAAATGTTAAAACACAAAAGAGCTCCTACCGGGAAGAGATTAAAATTGAAGGGCTCAACTGTTACTGAACAAGTCTCAAGACTAATGCAATGCAACATCTCCCCTCATTCTTCATTCAGTCTGTTGAAAACTTGGATCAGGGAGTATTTCCTGGTCAGAGTATTGAAGCTATCCAGATAGGAAGAGATGGTAGAGGAAAAACTGGAAACTTTGTGCTAGTAAAATTAGGCCAGCAGCAAATTACTACCCTCCTTGCCTAGAGCAAGAATGACACAGAAGCTGTGACTCAGATACGTGTCTGAATTTTGATGCCTCTAGGGCATCTCATGAAATAACGCAGTTCAACTATTGCACTTTCTGTGCTTAATAAAGGCACTACAATGCTAGAATCATTTATTGGGAGAAAGTATATAAAAGTTCAGGTTATTTTAAAATATATGGATGATCCCTAAGGGCTGTAATTGATGAATAATGTGCCATTTTGTTTCTTCTGAAGTAAAAGAACAAAGTGGCATACAATTCACTGGAAATCTACTGAGTTTCTTGAAACAGAAAAATTTACATCTGTTGTGAACCTATTCTAAATACATTTGAGGAATTTGATTGTCAAGAGCAGTCATCTTGAAAAGCAACTAGAGAAAGTACTTTCTATTCACAAAGATTGTCATGTTGAGAAGCTCAACAACTCAAAAGTGAAGAGGGAAACTTGTCAGAAGAGCTGCATTGTTGGATAGAGCTATTGGATAGAAACAAGTGAATATACAGAAAGGAGGAAACAGTACATTTGAAAAGGTAAAGAATATTAACATGCATTCAATTTAAATCTAAGAAATTATCTTGGTAGTCTAAAGATTGAGATTTTTATGTTCTCTACTTTTTTTATTTACCTTTTTTTTTTTTTTTAATACACATTCCTCATGGAAGTACCTAATTCGGTAAGTTAAAATTTTCTTTATAAAATATTTCATGTGGGAATATATTTGCCATGTTTAACTATACTAAAGTCAGCATGTAAGTTATATCCTTTACTTGTTCAGGATAAATAATGTTTCCCAGATTTTCTAACATCTGAATTTAACACAGCTGGCTTTAAATAAGGATGGCTTGGCTGCTACACAACACTTATTGGAAGATTTCAAATCATTGTATTTGGAGACCTCTTCAAACTAATGCTGCACCTTTGTATCTCTCTCAAGCTGCAGTTTGTTCATTACATAGATCCTTCTAGCGTGAAGCAGACTCACGCCACTGGTGCTCTGTGTGGGACTTGCAGCTCAGTACAAGCCGAGTTTAAAGTTGCTCATCCGGATTTTGTTTTAAAAAAATCAGCTCCCCCTTCATCTCAGAGTGCTTCACCTCCGCATAATCCCATGCTAGTTGCATTCAGCCAAGACTGAAAGAAAGTCAGTAAATGAACACTTATAAAAACCAGTTAGAAGTCAGCTTTAAATGCGAACCACTCTGCTTTAGGACTGTTTTGTTTATCACATTTGTATTTTATTTTAAAGTGTCTTTCAAGACACAGATCTGTAACTGTCTTGGGAACTGAAGAAAATAGAATGTTACATAAAACACAATGAATTCAGAATTCACTTTTTCATTTTGGTTTGTCTTTTTGTTTTTAAATCGCCTCCTTTCCTACCTCTGGCCAGAGCATTATCTCTTTTTTCACTGGAAGCAATTCAACTGTTCTTTAAGACTCTGAGTTTAGCTATATACGGATCGGTTTAATTATCTGTGATTAGCTTCTGAGCTGACACACTAATCCCTTTGGATGTCAACCTCAGGAGGAAAGCAAAACTAACAAAGAAAACCCCACAGAATCTAACCACTGTCTCAGTGGTCCATCCTTGAGTGTGATACCCTATAGATACCCAGCAGAGTCCTGAAGAAGCTGGAACATCCCATTCAGAAGACCCAAAAAGTGCTCTTTTTACTCTTTAAAAAGAAGTTTAAATTATAGATTAAAATGCTGTTGAAAAGTGAATTGTGGCCAAGGAGATTTATCTACAAATGTTTTACTGCTTAACATGAAAAAAATTATCCCTTGATCTCATCTGAAACAGATAATATCCGTAACCATGCTGGAACTTGTCTGTTTCCCCACACTGCCACAATTTCCATCAGTCTGCATAATTCTATAGTTTTAAGTCATATATTGGAAAACAGAAGCCTAAGCATGTAAGTAGAGATAATATATTATTAGAAAAACTAGGATATTAAAAAATATAATGTGCAGAAAAATAACATTCAGAAATATTTACTTTCTCTATACAAAAGAGGGTAGGTTTAGAATGGACATAAACAAGAATCTTTTTACCATGAGGGTGGTGAGATACTGGAACAGGTTGTCCAGAGAAGTTGTGGATGCCTCATCCCTGGAAGTATTCAAGGTCAGGCTGGATGGGGCTTAGAGCAACCTGAGGTAGTCAAAAACGTCCCTGCCAATGGCAGGTGAGTTGGAACTAGGTGATCTTTAATGTCCCTTCCAACCCAAACCTTTCTATAATTCTATGATTCTAATTAAAACTAATATATTTATTTCAGTGAAAGTGCTGTGCATATATACAAAACATGTAAGCAGTAGCATATAGAGATACAGAACTCCTTTTTAAAAGCTGTACAGCTTTCTACCAACAAACAACCACAAATTTTTGTATTCTATTTTTTTCTTATCTAAAAGTCGGTATAATCATAGTTGCAGTCTTTCAAAATACTCAAGGATGTTTTCAACATCATTAGGTTGAAAATTGGAATGCACTGAATAGGGAACAATGTGTCAATGTAAAATTCCTAACACATATTAGAAAAAGAATCCTCAGGGTCAGAATGTGGACCTCTTGCTCAGGTTAAGTAATCAACTGTAAACGATCCTACTGAAGTTAAGTTACACTTAAAAAATTATCTAATCTTAATAAAGAGATGAGACTTATTGCACTAAAAAAAGACCCATCTTACCCATTCCATATTTGTTTATTTTTCATATACACGAACAATTTTAATCATTCATATTTGTATTAGAGTTTATTCTCCTCTAAAGTCAGCAGGTATTACAATTTCCCCCCAAAAAGAAAAAAAAAATATACAGCACTGTATACTTATACCAAAGCTAACTATAATAAAAAAGAAATTCAAAACCAAAAATAATCCACAAACAGACATTAAAGCCCAGCAATAAAGAAATAGGTCTTCAAGAAGGAGGGGAAAAAAGCAAGTTCACCTTTGCTTTTACCAAGGTAAATATAAACAGAAATTACTGTCACATGTGACTTATCATTGACAATCCATCACAGCAGCGAAGGACTGTGAACAAAGCATATATAACACATTATTCTGCTCTCTCGAGCGTGATGGAACTTGATGCCTGACCTTTCCCATACGAGGGAGACAAGACTTAAAACCTTCATACTAAATTTGGCCTAGAAATGAAGATCAGGCAAATGGGAGAGAAAATAAAGAGCTATTTTCAATGAACATATTAATGAAATCAACCTAATAAAACATAAATTAAATTAAATTCTTCTTAATAATTGCAGGTAGAAAAGGAAAGTAACTGCGAAGTTTTCAGAGTGTAACAAAGCAGCTTTGATGTAAGCCAAGAATTAGAGAACCAGATACTTTTAAAATTATATGGCATAGTGTCACAGTAATTCACTTCCAAGAATTCCTATATATTACTAACAGTTGCAACTGTCTCTATCAGAAAATGAGATTCCTGTGATTTTCAGTTTAAATAAAACTAAAGTTCTCTTTGATAAAACTCAGAACTTGGACACAAAATCCTCAATAGCAATGTTTTTGAGGAGGACAGTTGTTGCACTGTCTACAGCTCTGTAGAAAATTATGTGCGGGAGACAGAGGCCTCTCTCTGTTGATCACAATTGTCAATACCTTGAAGTTGATGAATACATCTTGGCACAGAAAGCCAGCTTTCAAACCCTTTCTAGAGTTTCTCAGCCCAGGAACATCTAACAATTTGCTGTTCAGTGATGGGCAACTACCATACCTTGTTACATCTGTCTCCTTGCGTATCTATACTGAAGGAAGGAAATGGCAAAAAGTCTTAAAGTACCATGGAACATGTATTTCTTCCTCATCTAGCTTTTAGTGAAAGACTGAATCACAGAGAGCAACTAAAACAAACCAAACGAGCACTCAATGAAGCCTCTTCTCTCCCCAAAGTTATTAATTCTGGAGACTTAGCACAGGACTTCAGTATTTTCGGGGGATCTTACAGCTAGACGTACCAAAAGGAAGATTTTATATGTTTCAAACACACAATACATTGATACTGAGAAAGCAACTCTGCTGAATGGTCTTGTTCAAGCACAGTTTGAAGTGAATGAATGATTCTCCCCACTGAAAACAACAGCATTTGTAGGTATGAGCTATGGTGAGTCCTAAGCGCAGCACCTACTCTAAATTTGGTATCAACAGCAGCATTTTAACATAACTGTCTTCAATACCAAACACATACAAAACATGCTGGCTTTGTACATGTATGAGAGTAGCATGACCTACTTTGAAATGCAGGTTTATTACACATGCATTACTTAACAGTGACAAAGTGAAACAAAGTCATGAATGAATAAAGCAGTCCATCTGGTTAAATATGAATAAAATTTCAGTTCTCTTAAGTTTGCCCTGAATTACAGATGGCATTGCACTAGTCAGAAGATAGCAAGGACAGCTGCTTTTTAGTGGAATCTTATTGTGAAGGAGAGCTAACAGCTTCTCTAGGCACTGTAAAAGTGTAATCACACTGGAATTCAATTACTGCATTACCTCCTAAAAATTATCCTCTGCTTTTATAGCAGATTAAGTTTTTTTTGTTTGTTTGTTTGTTTTGGGGGGGATGGGTGGGCAATGAGTTCTTGCATGTTGATGTACTGTTGTAGCAAACTCTTACACTGATAAATTTTTAGGTTGTTAAATGACATCCCGTCCAAAGTATTTTTTGTTAAATCATCTCATTATTTTTATGGCATTGCACAGACCTCTGATAATTTAACTAGGAACTGTAAAAAAAAAAAAAGGTTCAGATGATAGTAACAGTTGGCAGCTATTTCAAGGTAATCAATGAAATTTATTAATAGACTAAACTATGTTTGTCATGGACTTGTTTTCTTTGAAAATTTGAGAAAAAGAAATAATAGGTGTTTTCCTTATCTCAAATCTTAGATATGAATATTTTTCAAGTGGTTTTTATGGAATACATTTCAAATACACAGAGAAAATTGTTACAATTAAAAAATATAAGCCACCCTATTCTATCATTCCTAATAACCAGAAGCAAAGAAATCTCTTTATTTTTGTTGCAATTATACTTTTGAGCTCTAATGCTCTAATTTCCTGCGTTTGTAAATAATTAAGTTTTTCTCCCTCTGACAACTGTTCGATGAGATGTTGCATTTTAAGGCCTAATACAGCAACTTAGCAACGGACTTTCAATGTTATTATTCTCAAGACTTCTATTTTGAACTTACCAAATATTATTTATTATAAGTAACCTAACACACACCCACAAAAGTCTAAGTCAATTACTTCTAAGACATGCATTGATTTAATTGCTATGAACTCATCAAGACTCTAGACTGCAGATAAGGTACAAGTTTTCACATGAGTTTAGACAGAAATTTTTTTTTTTTTATTTCTTTCTTCAAACATCCTCACAAGTTTTGTGACACCTACATTTTGATTCATGGATAAGTGGATTTTGCATGCAGGTCCTATATAAGCGTCCTGTAGGATGGACAACAAGGGCTGGAAAAGTGTATTTATACCAATTTGAAGTACTCAGAAGAAAAGACAGTAGATAAAGGTGTTAAATGATAGCAGGAAAAAAAAATTCTCAGTGCAAAACCATCAGGGAACTAAATTTAAATAAGTTAAACATTCTGTGTTTGAAGGCATTATGTTACGCGCAACATTTTGGCTGAAGTGTTTCACAATTTGCTCCTCCTCTCCTTGACATGACAGCTACTTTTCCCAATAAAGATGCATTTTCTAACAAACATGGTTTGCTCTGATTTCTTCCCAGACTTTCTGTCTATTTCAAGCTTCCTACTTCATCCGTTAATAGTCACATTTTGCTAAAACTTCACAGCAAGTCGTATACTATAAAATGAATGCATGTGTATTTGTAAAATTATACCAGCTTGCAATTCTGCTGAATAATTGTTTCAAAAAATGTTTATTAACCAACTAGAATGTTCTGTTACTGACCCTTATTCAATTTCCTAGAAAAATACAAAGCTTAAAATTTGGTTTTGTCTCTCAAATTATAGAAATATAAATTATATTTAAAACATTGCCAATGGCAAAAATAAACCTACAATACAAAAAAGTGATTTTGTTGCAAAGTGCTTAAAGTGGCCTGGTGCAAGTCAGCAGAATGAAAGCAGGGCATTCACTGGCCTCCAGGAGGTCCCTTGTGAAATCACAAGATATGCATTAGTCACTACTAGAAAAGGCAGATGAACTCCTTGTCATACTTGGCTCAGCGTGTTTGACTAGAAAGTGCTCAGAGTTTGACAGTATTGCTCCATATTTTCCATCCTCTTTTGCTGCGCTGCGCCCAGGCAATCACCTATGCAACAGCTTAACAGCATTTCTATAGGCTCCATGATCCCTAGGAAGGAACCAAGACTTCCCTCATGGCACAGATATCTATGCATACATATATAGAGATTTTGCATTGTTCCTTGCCCATCTCTCTGTTTTGCCTTCCGGATTCACTCTGGGTTACATGGTGCAGAAAATCTGGAGTTTCAGACAAGCCGACCTGGTACTTTAAAAAAAAATAAAATACTATTAACAACAGCTTTACTTCAGGATGCGCTCATCTTATCTGGACAACCCATGTATGTTGCTGCTTTTCTTGGAAGTTGTTGACTTTATGGCCTGCTCTTTAATTTTTCATATCGCAAGTCACTGTCTTTGTTCTATGTACGATGACAAACCTCATTAAAAAAAGACCATAGTGAATTATATAAAATGGCATGAAGGTAGCATGTCTGGTATTAGCCACTTACTCTTCCCATAAGAAAATACTATGTTTCTTGTATTATCAAGGATATTAACCATGGTTAAAAGTGAGGTGGCAAGGGAATGGTAAAACACACAGTATGTACACTCATTTTTCCATGTAGCATAACACATGCCTCAATAATTGGCTTATGTTTCAATAGAGTTTGAATACATTTGTAATTTCCAAGAAAAAAATAATCGTACTGTGAAAGCAACCGAACACCCTGAACAGGTATCAAGTAATTCTAACTAACGCTGCCTCCAGGTAGGTCAAATTTTAGAACGTGACATGACAATAGCTCCAGGTGTTTCCTTGGTATGTTGCAACTCCACATTAGAGCAATTCAGAGCTATAATCCTAAACATGCCACGATTTCCACTGGGAGATGAGGTAACCCACAATAAGAGAGATGTTTAGAGAAGTGCTAACCTGGAAAAATTGAGGGTCAGGGACTACAGCATGTACATATAGCCTCCAAAAGGTTTGCCTAAATTCCTTTAAAAAAAACGTTTAAAGAACAGTCCTGCAGTCACTGAATTCAACTGCACACAGTCCTGAGCAACCTGCTGTAGCTGACATTGCTTGAACCAGGGGGGTTGTACTACATGATCTTAAGAGGTCCCTTCCAACCTAAACGACTCTGTAATTAAAATCAGAATTATCAATTGGAACTATTTTAATTGGAATTAAAATTGATTTAAAAGAGAATAAAAATTGCTCCTTCTTCCCAAGGATGAAAAAGACTCATTTGTGGAAGTGGGCTACTCCAAATGAATTTGCAGATTGCTTCAACACAATTGTCTGCTGTGCATCTGTACACTCGACAGTTTCCTGAAATGAGTTAAGTGTTCAAAGCAAGTAAAGAAAATTACAGAAGCGCTCATCTTTCAACTAACATAACTGTCGTAATTTACCATTATAGCAGTCTCATAATTCTCCTTATAATTGCAAAAAACTGTTTTGAAAAACAGGTAAAAAGATAAATCTTGAAGTAATGATGGAAGTTGTGCATTTTGCATTTCAAATAAAGACCATAACAGCAAAAACAAGTCTGAGCAAGAATGGCTGAAGATTTCAGTACTGCAATCTAAAGGACGACGTTCTCTTTTCATGCTAAGTTGCTTCCCATATATCTGTGTATGCAGCAATGATAGCAATTTCTCCCTCCATCTTTCAGAAAGAACAAGTCAGTAAGTATTTGAATCTAGGACAGAGTTCATCAATTTTAATTTGCTTTAAGTGTAGCAACAAAACATATTCTAATGGGCAAAACTTATTATCACAGCTCTTATTTCTATATTTTAATAATATCTGACAACTGAGAACACTTAAATAAAAAAGACAAATCTATCACATGGTCATTACTTGTCCTTGAGGTTTTTTTGTCTCCTTATTCTTCACAGCCATTATTCTACACAAAATTGACAGCATAATATTCAAATAAATAAATCTTCTGCAACAGCTATTTCTGATCAAAGGTCACTTGTTCTTTTACATCTTCTAGGCCATTTGCCAACAGATGCCAATCAGTGAAACAACTGCTAACCATGCCCCAGGGAAAACAGGGACTGTGGAAGCAGAGAGTCACTCTAAACAGCTACTAAAACTCAGTGACCGAACTATGTAAGAATATCTATTACTGTCCTTTTGGCTTTAGATTTTGTTTTGTCTCTTTTACTATCATTAGTCATTTCTTAATATGTATTGCACACTATAAAACATTGACCCTTTGCTACTGCACAGTCTTTTCACATACTGTGGTATTATTCAACATCTCCCAGGACTCTGAAAAGTAACAGTATGGATCCTAGCAACAACAAAAGGTCATATAACTATTTTTAAAATGCCAGCCATCCTGTTCATAAATGCTCACAGGACAAGTAACAGTTACTGCTTTCACAGTGCCTCCAAAATAAGTAATGTGTTACAAAGGATTTATGCTTGCAATGCAGTTGCTCCTTATTGCTCAAATCCTCTAGTGGCACAGAATCGTGTTTCTTTCTTTCTTGATAATATAGCCCCCAACCCCCTATAGTAAACAATCTGCACCATTGCTGTTCATCTGACATATTGAACAGTATCCTTAGCCTAAAAAAATAGAGACAATTCAAGCTGAACCATCCCCATGGCCAAGCATCTGTTTAAGCTCACTAACAAAACTAGTGTTCTTTCCAACAAGATTATACTTCAGGGTTTTTCAAATGAAAACTATACGTTGAAAATTACTGCATAGCAATGCAACACATACAACATTCTGTAGCTAAGCTAAAGAAACATGAAGTATTGTAAAGGATTATTCTTATAAAGAAAAATACATGCTTCCCATATACAGTTAGCGTAAACAAAAAATGAGGTTCAAAGCCATATACTAAAGGAACCCTCTAATTTCCTGAATATGCAAAATGTTACTAAGTAAGTTAATTTTTAATTCCTACTTTCTTCCAGTATTCCTTGATTCACAAAAAGCAAGTCATGCCTTTTCTCCTAACGATACTCAGGTGGTGTTTTCCTTCATAAATGAAGAAAGTGAGGATCATACCAAAACTGGCATAAATGTATTTGCCAGAATTGGCTGCAGGATGGGGATATGGATACATTTGCTATTTAAATAAGGTGCTCAAGGACAGTAATTGCTCTTTTAACATCCTGGTAACGTGTAGAAATAGCAAGCCCTAAAACTTTTCAGTGGGCTATATTCACTCCAGGAGGCCTCACAGTTCTGTCAGATAGACAGCAGAAGTTCAGGACAGAGAGGGAAAGGGCTGAAGGAGGCAAAGCATTTACACAGTCTGCACATCTCTAGAACATCTAGACCTCCCTCCCAGCAGGAATAAGCAATCATTCATCTCAGTTGACCCCATTACTATATATTCAAGGGTATTGTTGTTGAAAATTTTCTGTCTTTAAAATAAATGTGCAGGTAAGAAAGCAAGTAATACCTTCCCTCACTGACACACACACTATACAAGGTGTATACCCTGTAAAGTAATAAGGCAAAATCCAAGAAAGTGGATACATCCAGTTAATTCATTCTTCAACTATGAAGAGAAGGTTTTAACATTAAAAATAAAACTTACTGGTTTCTACTATACATTAACATAAGGAGGAACAACCATCTTTAAATTGGAATAGAAAAGGTGCAAAAAGTAAACTAAAACATCTTTTATTCTTAGGATAAAAAGCAAAAGAATATTAGTGTTTATAAAATCAACATGGCACGATCTAATAGATCAAGACATAAGAAAGTTGCCTGAGAATGAACAACACGGATTGCTGTTTATCTCCATTGTGGTTTTAACTTTAAAGGTTTCACCTTTTCTTTCTCTCTCTTCTCCCTCAAAAAGAAAAAAGTTTCACCATTTTCCCCATTCAGTCCCACTGCTACAATCAAAAAGACGACTGCGTATTTATATGCCAATTCAAAATGAGCTTTTTGAAACAATGCTCATATGAAATAAGGTTCACTTCTTAATCAGGTCATGATGCAAAAACAATCATCCAGTGCAGTAAGAAAGGTACATATGTCTTTGCCTAGGACTGACTTTCACTATAATTTGCTTCTCGTTACCAGACACAGAAACAGAAGAAGGTGTTCCTAGTAATAACAGCAGTCTTAATTGTTCCAACTTAAAAAAATACTTACTTATAGAAGTTAATCTTGTACATCAGATAGACATAGATAGACTCTAAATATTATTTCAGGTTCTGTGTAACCACACAACAAGCCACAAGCCTCATCAATTAGTAATGGAAAACTAACATTCTGTAACAGAGTGAAAACAACAGCTAGGGGTCATTAATATCAATTGACACAACCTCCTATGGCTTACAAGAAGCATAGCCTTTAATTGCTGTAAATGCTTTGCTCCAAGCTCAGTGTACTTGGAGTACTGTATTTGCGAGTGTTCTGCCTATAAATTGTATAAGAAAAAGAACAATAGATATATGTCTATTTTTTTATTTTTTGAACCATCTGATTACTATTCAGTGCATATCAGATCCAACATGACATTCATCAACTAATTACTTTTTGACAAGAATCCAAAGGAAAAAAAAAAAAATACTCAGGCAATACACAGCCAGGACGAAAAAGAGAATGGCACCACTGATGGAAAGACACTAAGAAGAATAGGATGATTTATGTAGTACTAAGCACTTAGGTCACCAAGTCTCACCCAGAAGGGTTATGAAAAATAAATAAAGAAAAACTACAAATACTCAAATACTGGGTACCAGAACTCTGCTAAGCCTCAGCACCTATTTGTGTGTAATTTCTCAAAGCATTTTTGCCACATTCTACATATATATATTAAATTATTTTCTGTAAAATAGTGTCAGTGCAATTATTAGGTACAGACAAGTAAACTAAATTAAAAAATTCTTCCTACCTGAAAAGAGTTCTCAAACTGTCTTGACTTCTGTAGATATATTCCTTACATATAGGATAGGTGAAGAATTTTCATTCCATGGATTTTTTTATTTTTATTTTTTAAATAAATTGTTGAGTTCTCATTACGACATTTGTCATGAGGTGTAAAATCTTGAGTTTGTTGATGTTAAAGCCTACATTGCACAGATCATGTGTTCCTCTTCCAGTTAAAAGAAAAGTTTTTCAAAAGGAAAAAATGTCTTGTTTGTTCAGAGATATCCTTTATACATCTGATATTATTCTCTAAAATATAGTTATTCTTACTTGAGAAATAATTCATAAAAATACCAGAGGGCCATAATTCAGAAAAAGGTCCACTTACAGTTCTTAAAGAGAATGAAATTTGTCGAACAAAATAACTATTTGTGATTTTTAGTATATATAGCCAGTCTGTTCCTCAGAATTCCACTAATTCCAAAACCTAAAAAAGATCTTGAATTATTTTTATCTAGTTAAAAGTCATATTTTGCTCCTACAAAACAAACTACAATTCAGAAACACCAACATCGCAATGTCAAAGCTCTTTACTTCCATTTTTCATAACGTTGATCTTCCATACAGGTACAACAACTAGAACCACCCATATTCATTCATAATAGCTAAGGCACAGAAATACTAGACATTAAAAAGAGAATGCTACATGAAAAAATACATCTACAGACTTTAATCTCATCATAATGATGTGAAGGTTCTCATACATATCCTAATAACCCATTATTGGAAAGATTGTCCTTCCAGTTAAATTATTCCATCATAGAATAAATTTGACCTAGGAAAGAAAATTTCCATTCACAATAGCAGAACCAAATCAGAATATTAATTAATTAACTCATAATGCATAATATTCTGTAGAAAAACATAACTATGGACAGTAATAACAACTTTCACCTTTTTTGATACAAGGCAATACTAGATTGCTATTAGGCAATGTGAGTGTATAAAATACCACTACACTAATACTGTCCAATTATACTGATCAAGTCATAATTCTTTATGTAATAAAATCTTTTTACTTACTTTTCCCCCCATTGCCCCTTTAAACAGATTTGGTTTTTAACAAAAAAACACTTTCTTTCCTTTGTCTATTCAGCATCGTTGGAAAAAACCACCAGATGGCAATGCAGTGTTCAAGTATTTTATTTAACATACATGTTATAGGGAAAAAAATCTGTACGGATCAGCATGAGGCTCTCTTTCCTAACCTACTTCCTCTTTGATGAATATTAAATAATTCATAAGCAAAAACTCTTCACCACAAGTAAGTGATCAAACACCACTCAACCTGAAAAGAACAGACTAAGAAACCTAAGTTTCTAAGGATGTAAAACCACACAGTTAAAAAAAAAAATCTACAATTTTGCTCAAACTATGAAAGAGGATAATTTCAGGAAAAAATCACTGAAAAACATTTAGAAATGCATTACCATAAAGTTCTCAAAATTCTACCAAGGACTGCATTGAGCAACAGTCAGTGGTCTGCACAAAAAGTAAATCTACGCACTTTTTAGGCATAAATTTACATGAAGTTCATCATCATGCTAAAAAACAGGCATTATTTCCTACACTTTTGAGGTTTAAGCCAATACGAGTAAAAACATGTGCTGAACGAATCAAAATACGTAGGCTTTAAGTATTTATTCTTCCTTTGCATGAAGCACAACATGGTGATCAGAAGAATTGTTTCATGAAGCGAGATGCTTTGAGATACTTCAAAAAGCCAAGAAGCAGTGCAAAGGCCAGCTTCCTGTTCAGCAGATCACAGCTGATATCCATTGTGTGCCAAATGAAAGTTTATCTTTGCCGTTACTGTTGCAGGCTCTGAACCCTCTCCAGAAGTTTATGGGGGCTTCACTGATTACCTAAAATACCCATTTAACAACCATTACATCTATTCTGAAGTCAGTGGTTTGAACACCAAAGCTTAAAGCAAAGGATCTTTTCTTTCTTGCTTGAGAGGGCATTACAACTTGTAGGTGCTGTGCGTTCAGCTATAAATGACAGGAAAAGTTTAGGTGTGCTTAAGTCAAATTTAGCTTTTGCATACATGGATACAGGAAGAAGCTTCTTGCATCATTTCTATTTATTAATGGAATTGTTACTGGAACTGCTCATCCAGCCATCCTTTTGTAACAAACAGTTATTACATGCTCTAAATGTAAAATAAACCCATTCTGTGTTAAAGAGTAATTTGAAACTGTTTGTTGTATTACGGAAATTATTTAACATATTAACTGGAAAAAAAAAAGCTGTATCTTCTGTCAGATAGAAACAACCATACATACAATATGAAGTGTTAAACAGGTACTTCACATAGCTGTGAGCAAGCTAATTTAAAGCCATGTCTTCCTGCTAATGTAATAAATATTTGATTAATACTCTTCCCTTTATACCCTGTATTATATTTTACTGATAAATAGCACACAGTGGTAGAAAGATTCAAGGACTGCCTTTAAGTAATGTCATTTAACTGCTTTGCATAATGACAGCTCTCATGATTAGAGCTTTGATCCAACACAGCACAACCTAAACTTTCTCTTGCAATTTTTTCTTAACCTGTTTTTCAATCAACCCAATGACAAGAATACAATATTGACGCTAATTGTTTACACATATAGCTAATCATTTGATATAAGTTCAGTCCTGAAAGGCAATAGATGGCCGTAATTCTTATCCATTTTTAGAAATAAAACCAGAATTCGAGCCTACAAATTATTCCACGTTTTTGGCATGCTGTGAATTATCACTGACTTTCTGAAGGTAGGTTTTCATATTCTTGACAGATCACAGAAGTAGCTGGAAATGTATTTTTACCAGACGGAGAAACTCACACTTTTATTAATCACTATCTTTTTAGCACAGCTGATAAAAAACTTATAGAAGAAGAGAGCTGAAGTACTCTAGCAGGAAAAATCCAACTGGCAGTATAGAAAAGACATATTTCCAGGGACAGAACTCTTTTTAACATAAAATACTGAAGTTAAATATATAAAGAACACAAGGTTTGTGTTTTCAGGTTTGGTACTTAGAAATAAGCACAACAGAAGTGAATTAGAAGTAATAAGTCACAATTAGGACAACTATTTAGCATATTAATGCAACAACTTCTTTACTTTTCATGCACTCCTTTAATCCATAGCACAGAAGGAAGAACATAAAACCAACAAATCTCTAGAAGGTGGATACTACTACTCCATATTTATAATTATAACGTCTCATAAGTATAAAAATATGCTAACGTCTTTATTTTACTATTCATTTTGCTTTAATGCTGATACTTCAAGGACAAAATGAACTCACAAGTAGAACCGACTAAAGAGACATAAACCACATCCTCACTGTCATTGAGAGCTTTAGTTGACAAACAAGTCAATTACCAGGTTTCCAAATCGGTTGAGCCTTTTATTGAGTTTAGCAAGCGTAGCGATAAGGCAATACAGCGCTGGGCGACAGGGGGGATCTCCGTCCCGCCAACTGCCGCGCTTGTTACGGCAAACGAGCTTCTTTTTATTACACAAGATATTACATATTCATTAAGTTCTGCAATCATCTAATACATATGCAAACTGTATCACCGCTCCTTATTTAAATTAGCTCTCCGCCCCTTAGAGCCTGGCAATGCCTCCTTCTGGTGGTCGTTGGGGTCTGTAAGGATGAAGGCCCAAAGTCTTCCTCAGGTATGAACTCTTCACCTTTGTCTTTGGCGCTTGCTCAGTGAGGTCTTGGATGGTGTCCAAGCCGCAAGACCGGTATCTTCTGGTTTTGTAGTACTCTGCGCATGTTTTCTTACATGACCAAGGCCTCTGCTTTCTTATGATAAGGCAGTTTCCATCTCCCTGCGAAGCACCCACCCAACACACCTCGCAAGCTTTCTTATGATAAGGCAGTTTCCATCTTCCTGCGAAGCACCCACCCAACACACACCTCGCAAGCTTTCTTATGATAAGGCAGTTTCCATCTCCCTGCGAAGCACCCACCCAACACACACCCCACAAGTCCCGTTCATTTATTCTTTACTAATGAACAAAACATGTTTATAACACTCACCATCCTCTACCTCTGGTTAATACGTTCACATAAAACTAAAGTTCTATTTTCCAAGTTGATTTCTTTTTCCTACTTCCAATTATAGGTTGCACTAGTTTTAGGAAACCATTTCTATTTTCACAGTACAGATAAGTGAATCTTATTTTGCTAAACTTCTGTTAAGGTAAATAATGTTTTCTTTGTAGAACACTTAAGGATTGCAAAACAGGCCTCCTAAGCACCCAAGGGAGGACAAAACCAAACCAAACCAAAGAACAACAGCAATAACAAAAACAAGCCAAGCAGCATCACACATGTTATTACATTCCACCTACTTCTGTGGAAGTTCTTCAAATCTGAAGTCACTAAACAACATGACCAAAGGTATCAGAATCTGAGATTTCAGTAAACCAGAGAATTTTTCCTTTGCACATACAGTGTGACAAACAGCTCTCTTGGTCATACAGCCAATTGAAACTACAGGATAAGCAGATCTCACACAAAAACATCAAGAACCCCATGTTACAGTAAGGTATGATCCAAAGATTTCTATTACAGTTTTTCCTTTTTATTACAGCATAAGGATGAGAACATACTCTGTACATCTTAAAAAGTATTGTATGCTCTTTGTTTTGCTGGGCAGCAATTATATTACTTTCCCAAATAGAAATTAAAATGTGTATTTACCACTTTTCCTTGAATTGGTTAATCAGAGGAAGATAATACAGGAAAAAATTATGAAATAAAATACAAAGACAACCCAAATTCCTATCGTCGTCGTATTTGGACAACAGGTATCTGAGGACGGACTGGTTTTTTAGTTCCTTAAAAACTGGATGTTACTGTAAAAGTTACTTAAAGATGAACAATAAAGTCTATATTAAATTTGGACTAAGGGGCCTCAACTTAGAGCTTATAAGTATTAAATCTTAATTAAACAGAACAACCTCACCCAGACACATTCAAAGGATATCTATTATATCTCTCTAGGTTTCAACATCGTATTACAAACACCTCAACTCATCACCAGCTCCTTTGCTCTACACACAGTGCATATATTCCAGTTTAAATAACCCCAAAAATATTTTAATCTCAGGTCTTAGTTCAGGAATACCTTACTTTGCAGTGGTACTCCTTATTTTCCTTCCCTCTATCTACATTTGCAGTCACTAAAATATTGGAGACATAATCAATTCCATAATGTTGTTACAAATATAATCCATTGAAAATACAAGATATACTTTAAGCTGCTTCCCAAAATGTATAAAGACCCGTGTCCTCCCTAAGCACCAGTTTACAAGTACCAACCAGCTCCAACTGGAAACAAATTTAACAAATACAAAAAGAAATCAGAGCCAGACTTCTGAAACAGTACAACAGCTACCTAAAACATTCTAATGCCAAAAGGAAAATGACTAGTAACAACAAACCTAATTAACTAATTGAATCAACATGGGATTAAGGCTTCTATTAAGGATTTAGTGTCCTTTAGTGCCATAGAGCAAGATACTTTGCAGAAGTAGTATCCTTTTTTTCTTTTCATTATCCAGTGAAAAGTGAAAGAGGGGAAAATTAGAATTTCAGGGTGACAGACAAAAAATGAACCCAAAACCACCCAACTGTCACAGTATTAATGTTCCCTTTATTTACATATGAAGATAATTCATCTATGGTATGAAAGAAGTTTGGTAAACATGTCACCCTCTGCTTGGTTTCTGAAAAACCGCCTGTATTTTCTTTGTTGAATTAAACTCTTCAACCATGTATCAGGTAGCCCTTTCAAAAACACATTTTGCTGTTCACTGTTCATGGTTATTAAATTTAATGTGCTTGATATATTTGTTGTATTACAAAAATCAGTAGCCTAAACCAAAACTGCATGATCTTAATTTCCAAGAGATTCTTCACCATAAAGTATATAGTCAAACAGATAAATCTAGTAGCTCACATTAACAACACTGACTGCAACAAAGTCTTCTAAGTAAGTTAAATAGTTCTGGGAATAATTTTCCTTCAGCAGATGAATTGTGACACTGATTTCACATTACATATCTGATTTTAACATTTTGGGGTTTTTTCATCAATTTCACATGACACAATATAGTCTAAAAATATACAGAAGCTGCTACTAACTTTTTCTACTGCAGAATTTGAAATCCTCTTAACTATGTTCCAAACCACCATAACAACATCTTAGTATATATTTGCACTTCTTTCCAAACCACATCGTAACCACAGAGATAAAGATTTACTTACCTGATCCCCTTTTGGTCACAACCTTCAAGCTCTGAGTTAGAGTAGCATACAAGAGAATCAAGTTGGGAATAGGAGCTTTCATCTTCTGTTTTTCCGTGGTTGCTTCCTAGAGAACCAAAAACAAGAAAGAAACACTGATTTTATATTGGTGCTGAAACAACCTTGAAGTAACTAATCATAATACTGACATCGTGGAAAAGCTGAATACAGTGTTTGTGAGCAATTTAATGCACCAAAAATGATCTATTGCTCCTGAAAAAAATACATAAACTAAAATCACCATAAAACAAACACATGCACACACTACATTTAAGCCTGGAGTGTTAGTTCCAATTTTGTCTACACATTGAAAATTCATTGGGTCCCTGTTAAAACTTTCTAACAGATCTCCTGAATGAAACAACTTTGGTCAATTTATTCTATGAAAAAAGTGTGATCTTTTCACTAAACCTGCAAAATAACATCTCATTCTTTCTTTTTATCATATAAGCTATTTCCCCCCCACCCCCAACTGGAAAAAAGAAAATAATGTCCTTCTTCATTAGTTTTGCTTCCATTTATTAGTTCCACTGACTGAGCACAAGATTCACAATGCAATGAACAATTAATTAAGAACAAATCTGGTCATCATCTTATGAACAGCAAAAGGGGAAACATAAGAGCGCACCAAAGGAAATCCTGTTACAGGACTCCTGCAACTTCCTTTTAGATGACCTGAAATCCCATGAGCAAGTTCAAACTGCACTAAATCAGCAGTGAATGTTACTAGGATGGGAGAGAGGTGGATCACAGGTTGTGGCTCAGCCTTCACCTCTAAGATGTGAATTGCATTTCTATTACTTGTGTCCTCTTGGGATTAAGTGGTATAAGCAGCTGGTGAAAGCAAGGACTAAACATGCTGTTAATTTCCAATATAACTAAGAGCGTGTCATATAGTCATGATGATTATCAGCTTTGTTATGGAATGGTTGATAGGACTAACATCTCACATTTCAATGTGTTAAAAGGGGAAATGGAGGCCAAATCTTCTGCCTAGTCACGCTAGACAGTAGAGTCTATCTATGCTATCTATATTCATTATAACATTTTATGCAAAAATATTCCTATATAATGGAAAAAAAAAAAAAGGACTGGGATCAGTGCTTCTTTAATAATATAAACAGACCCAGATGAAACCAATGTGGTTTTGATATTGACCTCTGTTAATCACAGCACTGTACAGCAACTGAAAAAATTCTCAAAAGGTACCACATAGTACAAGCTTTGATTTCAAAAGAGACTATGAATCTTTTGCACTTTCATTGACACTCAGGTTACTGAGTACCCAAGACATTTTTTGAAAGCAGCATCTTAAAATATCTTCATCTTAGAAGAGAACAGGTTAGAAGTAAGAAATAGTGGGGGTGTAAAAGAGCACATTATGTGAAGAATTACTTAAACAATTATGACTTCATATAGAATCCATCTTATAGCTTTACATTTCAAGTCATTTGAGAACTAAGCGCAAACCTACCACATTCATGATTATGACTTTATTAAAGAAAAGGGAGTGACAGAATATAGTTTGACAACAACAGTGTGATTTCTTAATTTTTATAACAATATTTATATTCAAAGAGAAACACACAAGCATTAATATGTTTGCTTATTCATTGACTGTGAACAAATTTTAGCATTTTAGCATCACGGGTGAAAGACTATCATTTACCTACATTCATGTGCAACTTCAGAAAAGTTAGGCAATAAATTTCTTATCAACGTAGAAATTAAAATGTGAAATACGGGACTTCTGTGAGTTAAATTTAGTGCAATGCTAACGTTTTTAGTTAAGTTTAAAATTTAACAAAGTACCATGACCACTGGCAGTTATAAATAATATAGATCCTTAGAATTTTAGAAGCTAGAAATTAAGGTTAATTTTCCAGGGGCACAGTGGGTAGATATCACAAAGTGTCATACCACATTTTACTGCAGACCAGAGTCAAGCTTTCTGAAATCAAAATCTCATTTCTCAGCCACTGCACTAACTGATGCCGCAGGAAATCCTGAAGCTGGTATCTTCAGCCTCCAGGGTACTAGCGAGCGTCAGCTCCTTGCTCTGTGTAAGCCTAATAAATACTGTCCAAAGAACCCAAATGCAATTACAAATTCACTAAATAGGTTCTGACTGTGAAAGAATATCCAAACACATCTTTTTTGACCATATATCAAAAGATGATATTGCTGATTACTGTGAAAGAAATACAAATATACACACACACATACATTTGCATATATGTATGTACAGATGCATTTATGTATTCATATGTATTTATACATATTTTTAGATAAACCACGCAGTAGCTATAAAGCTTGAAATTATCAAAAAAAACCTCAGTAAATACAAGAATATCAATAAAAAACAGTTCAGTCAACTAAATCCTTTTTTTGGTCCATGCATATATCACTCATTTAAGTTGTCCAGTCAACAAGGAGAACCATATTTATTACAATGATATAGCAAGGATTGCATTTTAAACATGTGATGCCACCGTGGAAGCCATTCTCATGCACATTTATTCTCAGAGATTCAGGTCTAGCTTAAAGGCATAAGCAAAATTGGCTGCTGCCTACATTGCTTGTGGTAAACCCCTAGAAAGTGAAGTCAGCTACAGTCTTTGAGATACCAGAAAGCACTTACTGCTAGAAGAGAAAAAAAAAAAGGGAGGGGTGGCTCCCAGCACCAGCCATTGACTCTTTGCAGCAATACGAGCAACAAATCAGATCTTACATGGGCTCCCCCAGAGTTTTCCAACCCTTCTCTTCTGTTTCCACTCCCTTTCCTGCAGGAGGAGAAGTTTTTCTGGTCTCTTCTTCATTTTAAAAATCAAAAGCTCAAAGAAAATGGAAAGAGTTAAAGATCAGTAAAGAAGAGCTGGTGCCTTATGGCTCTGGAAGTTGTCTGGGAGGTTGGGAAATCTACCTCACGTCATTCATACGATTGATTCAAAACAGATACTTCACATCTCATGTCCCCTCTTCCAGGTGAATGCCTCAGCAATTGACTACTCTAGAAAATGTCACCCAAGTGAAATTGCTTGTAAATACAAAATAAGCAAGTCAGAAGAAAATAAAAAAGGAACATCCCAAGGGGGATCCCACAACTCCACAGAAAATGCCTTCACTGCTGTAATGAGTATGCCTGAGGTTGAGATGCTGTAAGTTATTCAGTTAGGTTTTAAATTGAAAAACAAAATAAAAGGTATAATTCTGAGAAGCCAAATTCTTAACACTAACTGGAGTGTGATATCTCATGAATTGGAAACAGCCTACTTTCAGCAACGAATTTTCTAAAGAAGAGGTTGTTTTAATAGTCACCTAGCTGTAATTTAATTTTTTTAAACAACATTAAGAAATTCTGGTTTTAACATGTAGAACAAGTCTGCTGTTTCTTTAAGCAATAGGCAGATAAACAGCTTACATACACGTCCACAAAAGTCCTTTTTACCTTTTTTTTTTTCTGGTTTTCTGTTACCTCCACCAGAAAGCTAAGACAATGCATGGTAGTTATAAACTTAATTGCTGCTTTTCAAGTTGCATCAATGTTAGCATGTTTTACATACTCTTTGGCTATAAGACTGCTAGACTCCACGGGTGAATAGTAGACTAACAACATCTTTTAGAATCAGGGATTTTTGGTTGTTTCTTCTTTATACAATAGCAAGAATTGAAATATTTTTCATTTTTAAGCAGATTTTCAGTAGTGCCTTGTTTTTTGTATGAAACACAACACTGAAAACATGTTGAATATTCTTGGATAAATATATTCCACACATTTTAACTGGGCATGTTATTAATTTTAAAAAATTACTTTTCTGTAGAATGTGTCATTGCTCGACACAAAAATGACATAGAAAGCCTCTAGTATCTGTATCACCAAGTATCTCATTTTCCAGCTGAGACAGAAATAGAAATACAGCTGTATCTCAACACTAACAGTCTTTGGGGAAATGCCAAGAATGCTTTTTTTTTTTAAATTGTCATAAATATTCAGTGTGAGGAAAACACATGCACATACACACATGCTTCCCAAACCAGCTCAGCAGAGATTAAATTAACAATAGTAATGCAATTCCTGACAAGGCAGCAAAATGGAAAAGAAACTTCTCGTTTCCTAATTTTACTTATGTTCATTTTGGGCCTTTCCCAAAATGTGAATTAAACTTAATTGAAGTAAGAAATTTTCCATTGGCTCAGTCCCTTACAATAACTTTAAGAGGTTGATTCTCAGTTAACCTATAAATGCTAGCTAGCTTCCATTACCTAATTATCTGAAAATCATTTTTCTTCCCGTACTGCCTTTCTAACTTTGAAGAATGTTCTTTTATACACGTTCAAAACCACTTCATTATCTTCCTCCATCATATTCCCTTCAAAGAAAAAACAAAATTTAAAAAATTGCAGGATCTTGTGAACCCTGCAAAATACTTCATGACTGTTCTGTGGCAATGTCATGAAAGTGCTGTGTTAGCTAGCATGATTAGTCTGCTTTAAAAAAACAAACAAACAAACAAAAAAATCCCCAAAGAAAACAAAACTAACTCTTCGCTTAAGCCTGTGTATTTTCACGTGGCAGAAAAGCCTTTAAACAGTAGGAAAAATCTCAGAGTTTTCAGTTCCCCTTCGTGACAAGTAACAATTGGGTTAGCACTGGAAATTTTTCTTGGTGCCGCTATTATGCAATAAGGCACAAACCTCTCCCTGGTAACTTATGAACGAGTAACAAAATTACAAAAAAACATCACCTGAATACATAAGAAACAAACAAACAAGCAAACAAAAACGCCTTTTCAGTAACAGTCTCTTTTTATGTGGCAGTTCTTTACAAACCCCTGAACAGCATGTCATTAGATCTCACAAACTGTAAAGGACAGTACAAAATATTAGTATAGTGTTAGTAAGTATCCTTGGTATGTCCAGAACGCAACTCAAACAGCTTGAAAAAAACTGCTTTAAATTCTTAAATTGCAAGGAAAAAAGTAAAATTAGAATCAGTGTGATTTCATAAACAAGTGTCAATTCATTGTCATGATTTGCTACATTACTGTCCTGGAACAAGAGGAGAGCCCTAACAATACTTCAAATGTTAGCTAGAGAAAAATATACCTGTTTCAAAGACAAAAGTCCATAAAAATAGTCCTTTCCAGAGTCCCAGAAAACAAAAAGATTCAGCAATCAAATTTCGAAGAACTCAGGAGAAACCAGTCATAAACACCAAGATGGCAATAAGGTACTGGGTTTCCTTTGCGAATCACTCCTGGTCCTCCATGCTAAGCAGCATTCCTAAATTCAAGAAAGTTGTGACTCTCAGGACAAAAAAACAAAAGGAGATGATTAAAAAAGCAGTAAAGGTTGAAGGAATGGTGACAGTGTTTTAAGCAGTGATAACCAAAAGCCAGTATGCCACCTGTCCAGTGGAGCAGGCTGTGAATAGGAACTCAGCAGAGTCCTTTAGAGAGGTTTCCAAGCAACTGCATCACCACATTTCCCATTAAACCTGGCACTCATTACTGCCTTCTTTAAAGATACTTTTTATTGCTAAGATTTTAATCACCTTAAGACTCAATCCATCATGCAAGGTACAGTACACACGGAAATTTGACTGGAGAAATTTAAGACCATTCCACGTATCTCTCTATATAAAAGTATAATCTGTCATTCCCAAAAGTCTTTGTTAAGAAACATGTATCACTTAAACACATAAAGTAGTTAAAAATGATTCTACAAGCAAGAAATCCGTCACAATGAGAAGAATCCTGATGTCTGGCTCAATATTTATTTTCCAAGTCTTGTGTATAACAGTAATGTCAACAACAGCATTTGCACTTAATGTTCATATTTTGCATGCTGTTTACATTGCTCAGTGTATTCCTGATTATTTCATTATGTGACTTTTTTGTGTGGTAGGTAATGGATAAGATTTCTGGATAGTGCTTTTTCTATTAAGAGACAAATAAATTGCAGCAGATTGCAGATACCTGAAATGTAACACATCACATGCTACAGAATCCTCTTCTGAAGAAACAGTTAAAGATCTCGTCCCTCTGAACCATAGATTAAAGTAGTTATATAGCTAAAAACTATCTGACACAGACTTTGGGGAACTGCTGTGGCTAAGAAGGGAAAGTACAACTTCAGGAGAGACATAAAAAAGGGAGATGACAGTGGCTTTCCAATGGTCTCATAGCACCTTGTGGGATCCAGGTCAGCAGGGTGTCCTTCTCAGTTCCAGGTAATTCACCAGGGTTAGATCAATCAGTTGGAAGGGCTGATGGTGCAAAAGGGGCAAGAGAGGAAAGCCTTGGGTAAGGGAACAATAAGGTCTGGAGAGAGGAAGATTTTCCCTCAGTTGAGGAGGACCGGGTTAGAGACCACTTGGCCAAGCTGGATGTCCATAAGTCCATGGGCCCTGACGGGATGCACCCGCAAGTGCTGAGAGAGCTGGCAGATGTTATTGCTAGACCACTCTCCACCATCTTTGGAAGGTCGTGGGGAACAGGAGAGGTGCCTGAGGACTGGAAGAAGGCCAACATCACTCCAATCTTCAAGAAGGGCAAGAAGGAGGACCCAGGGAACTACAGGCCGGTTAGTCTCACCTCTGTCCCTGGGAAGGTTATGGAGTGACTTGTTCTGTATGTCATCTCCAAACACGTTGAAGAACAGGAAGTTATTGGAAGTGATCAACATGGATTTACCAAGGGTACATCATGCTTGACCAATCTGATAGCCTTCTATGATGTTATAACTGGTTGGCTGGATGAGGGGAGAGCAGTAGGTGTCATCTACCTTGACTTCAGCAAGGCTTTTGACACTGTCTCCCATGACATCCTCATTAGGAAGCTGAGGAAGTGTGGGCTAGACGAGGAGACAGTGAGGTGGACTGAGAGCTGGCTGTGTGACAGAACTCACAGGGTTGTGATTAATGGAGCAGTGTCAAGTTGGAGGCCTGTAACCAGTGGCATCCCCCAGGGGTCAATACTCGGTGCAATCTTGTTCAATCTATTCATCAACGACCTGGATGAGCAGACAGAGTGTATCCTCAGCAAGTTCGTTGATGATACCAAACTGGGAGGGGTGGCTGACACTCCAGAGGGCCGCGCTGCCATCCAGCGTGACCTGGACAGGCTGGAGTGCTGGGCAGAGAAGAACCTCATGAGGTTCCACAAGAGCAAGTGTAGGGTCCTGCACCTGGGCAGGAAGAATGTTAGGCACCAATATAGGTTAGGGGTGGACCTGCTGGAAAGCAGTTCTGAGGAGAAGGATCTGGGGGTCCTGGTAGACAGTAAATTATCCATGAGCCAGCAATGTGCCCTTGTCGCCAGGAAGGCCAATGGAATCCTGGGCTGCATAGGGAAGAGTGTGGCCAGTAGGTCCAGGGAGATCATTCTCCCCCTCTGCTCGGCACTGGTGAGGCCACAACTGGAATACTGTGTCCAGTTCTGGGCTCCCCAGCTCAAGCGGGACAGGGAACTACTGGAGAGAGTCCAGCATAGGGCAACTAAGATGACTGGGGGATTGGAGCACCTCCCTTATGAGGAAAGGCTGAGAGAGCTGGGACTCTTTAGCCTGGAGAAGAGAAGGCTGAGGGGAGACCTTATTCTTGCTTAGAAGTATCTAAAGGGTGGGTTGAAGGAGGGTGGAGCCAGACTCTTTTCAGTGGTTCCCAGTGACAGGACGAGGGGCAACGGGCACAAGCTGGAACATAGGAAGTTCCATTCAAACACAAGAAAAAACTTCTTTATGGTGAGGGTGACCGAGCACTGGAACAGGCTGCCCAGGGAGGTTGTGGAGTCCCCTTCTCTGGAGATTGTCAAGACCTGGATGCAGTCCTGAGTAATGTGCTCTAGGCATTCCTGCGTCAGCAGGGGAGTTGGACTAGATGATCTCTAGCGGTCCCTTCCAACTCTAAAGATTCCATGATTCCATGATTCCTAGCAGCCTTTTACATGAGATAAAGAAATACATCAGCCTAGGCTTAAAACAATCTACTATTGTTAGTACAAGTAGATGCCTCCCTCTTAATGGCTCACAACTCATGATCACAAATAAGAATCTGAAACTGAGGAAAGGTTTTTGCAATAAAACATGTGAAACCAAACTGGACTGAAATGCTTGATGGAAACAATATATCCAGTAGAATACATAAGAAATGTGTGCTCATGATGCTGATTAGGCTAATGGGTTAAATGGAAAATTTGAAACCATAATTTCTTTTTCTGGAAAGAAAACAAAAAAATGATAGGAACCTGACAGCAAAGTTACAGACAATACTCAAAAAGTTAGCCCAACAGCTACATTTAAAGAAGGCTAGTTGGAAAATGGTTGTACCGTTACTTAGTTTCTAAAGGGAGACAGACTGGCAGCATAGAAGAAAATAAATAAAACACTTCTCCCTTTGCATAGTCTTAAGTAGGTAAAGTTAGATGAAGAGAAAGAATTCAAAGACCTTCAGTCTGGCATTGAAAAAAAAAAAAAAAAAATCTCCAAAAGAGAAAAAAAGCCTTCCTTCCAAATCCATGTGCATGCATAACCAGTACTCAACTTACTATGGCATGGTTTTGGCATATGAGATACCTAACCTTAACTATCTGCTCTTGCACTGGTTCTTTGACCACTCTGTATCTTTGCTTTTTGGGGATGGGTAGCCTTGTTATTCTATCAAGCTGAAATTCCATCTCTGCCAAAACTGACGAAACAAAGTTTTAATACTGCAAATATAGTTTATTGGATAATTCTATCTGGCTGTGGTTTTGGGCAACTAAATGAGCTCCTGAAATATTTACAATAGTGGTAGAATAATAATCTTGCTCTAAGTATTTCACTATATGTGTTTGTGGAACTCAAACTCCTTTTCTACATATGGCAAATTTTCACAGACTAGCTATTTGCAGCAAAACCAACAGCAGAAAAGCTGGACTACTGTAGGTTCCTATAGGAGAATTTTTCTCCCCTTTTCTACTTAGCCAAGAGTAGCAGTTATGCAACAACATACTATGTTTGAAAAATATACTTGCAAGATGTAACAAAGTAAGAGAAGAACTCTAATTTTAAGTTAGGATAAAAGCACTTTTTTAAAAGTTCAGATTTCCTGAAATTTTCTGAATAGGTACTTGATAAAATAAGTGTGATGTTCCTCAGACATTGACCGAAGATTCTAGGCATTTTGATTAGCAATAAGGATTACAAGAATGACTTAATTCCAAAAATTCTCTAAATAGTATCTCCCATTTGATTCACTAACGAGAGAGATATTTTCCCTTGAAATGAAGGAGGACAGAAGGATCTGGAGGATGAAGCTCCACTGTGGATATTCTGACAGAATGTTTACATGCAGGATAATAAACCCCCTCATCATCACTAAGACTATCGCTTTACGTAACACCAACACCACTGTTTTTCTTTTATGCTATATACAGTAGGCTGTATATTTTCCTTTTCCCACAGTTAATACCTGTAGCATAATTTTACTAAGGCAAAGTAATCTTTGACCCTTAGAGAATGACTTGTTTCTAATTTAATACTTACTCTACCCTGCCATATTCAATGTTAGGTAAGTGGTTGGAAGTGGTCCGTAATTTACATTACACTTCATACTGTATGAGCTCAATTTGTACTTTTTAGAGTCATGAAAAGGCAAAAATAAGTGTTTCACTTATCCCTTCTCTTTTACAGACTGACAAACCCTTTTCACTTGTCCAAACCACGTTTTGATAACCTGTTGTCAGACCCTGAGAGCATTACTAGGCCTGACTGTCTCTGCCCAGCCTCCCCTGGGCCACCCCCCATAAGCCCAGGACCCCATTTCAGCTCAGCCCAGGGCTGTCAGTTCCTGTCTCAGTGATGCTGTAGGAGTGCTGGTCTCCAGCTCCACCTCTGGCCCTTCCTCCTGGATGGTATCTACACTGGCGGTAGCCCCACTCAGCATGGACCCTTCGTACATATGTTCTTCCCAGCCCTGCCTCTGGCGTCATCTCCCTGTGCTCCTGGCTAGAGCCCCTGGATGGATCCTGGCCCTGGCTCACCGCTTGCCGTGCCAGGGGCTGTTGACAGACCCCATAGCCAGCCCCCATGCTCAGAGCCCGTGGAACTGCACCCCCCAGACAAGGGGACGGGCTATGCCAGTGGTGCCCAGCTTCCCACTGCAGGGGGGCAGTCAGCCCTCACTGCACCCTGACACCTCGCTCCTCAACAGGGTCTGAAATGCAGAATAACTGTTCACCAACGTCTGTCTCAAACCTGTTTGTTTCCAATGGGAGAACATTTCTCACATTTTAGTGCTATGAATAACCTGGGAAGAGTCCCTACTTCCCCTTGAAAATGTAGGGATTGTAAATATAGTTTTGTGTTTACAGAAATAACAATAAAAAGCTTTAGAAGTTCACAATTTTACCCGTTTCTTTATCTATGATAAAATTATTTTAAGATGTCAGCCCACTATAAGAAAGAGGATCACATATAAAAGCATTTGGGTAGCAGCAATTCAGTATCTGTACGGAATTTCACAGGCAACCTACTGCTTGATAAAGACAGAAGAATCCATATGATGAATTTACTGTTTGTACAAGAACACCAAGGACCTAAAGAAAAATACACATACAAAGGACGTCAGCTTTACCATTCAGATAAAGCATCTTGTGTGTAATAATTAAAAGCAGAACAATTTCTACAAGGATTATCATCATTAAATTGGTTTCTAAAGGATTCAAGCACTGATGATATATAATTATAATATATACCTTTGCAGTTTACTAAAGTTGTAGGGAGAAAACTTCAAGACTGGATATGACTAAAATTTGTTCTGTCTACATGACAACTTGTTATGCCACGTAGGACTACCCAACACAGTGGCTGGAAGATAATAATTATTTAAAAGGAGAGGGAGTCCTCAATTTTGTTTTATTTTCCTACAGCAATGGTGGGTGTAGCCATCATCACAGCAGCTCTTTCCACTCTGTTCTGCACCCCATCACTGTAAGCCAGCAGCTTGTGTACAACACTGACAATCACATCACAATTTTGTAAGTCCCAATATTTTATTATAAAAAAGAGCAGAAGGGTGAAAGGAAGAAAGGATTGTAAATGGTGCTAAAGCTTCTCCCATTAAAACTGGAAAGCGTTAGCTGCACTGAGCGAGATAACCTTGAAACTGCCCAGGCCCATCCTTCAGTTTGGAATGACATTCCTTAATACTACTTCATTTTTAGTGTTGATGTTGTTGCTTTGTTTGGCTAGTTTCTGAAAAGCATGTCTTGATGCTTTTAATTTCTTAGCCAAACTCTGCTCACTACTTTACTGCCCTTGCACCAACCACCTACCTAATAATCCCAATGCTAAAGAAACTTTCATTGCTCGAGTAGAAAGGAGCAGACCTATGACTATTGCTTACCTTCAGCTGTGATCTAAAACTATACAGAGATCCAAGGTCAGAAAGGGCTGTTGCTGGCCTAACCAACTACAACTTTCAAGTGCTGCTGAATAGTACTGCTTATTAATAGCTGCAATTTATGGTCTGACACTAAAAGGAAGAGGACATTTTCAAAAGCGGCAGAGCTTCCTGTTTACCAATGATGCATTACCAATGTGTACCCATGAAATGTATGATACCCAAACTTAAAGCTGCAACTGCCTGATGGATAACAATGGCTGTTCCAAAGCCTTACAAAATTAATTTCAGATTATAACAATGGAAAATATAAATCAAGTAAAGATTTACACATATCCAGGTCACAGACTCAGTATTACACTGTAATTGCAGTACATTCAGTATGTTTCTGGCGATTTTCATAGATGGGAGCTATTATGATGACACTCTTCAAAATCTTGATTTGAGAATAATGTTCAAAAATAAAAAAACCCTCTCAAAAATAATTTTCCTCTGGAAATTAGGAACATTGTCTTCCACCATTACAGGTACTCATCCACCTCTTCAAAACTGGGATTTCAAATACTCATTTATCAGGAGAAGACTGAGAACCACTCTGGTCTCAGCTGTGGTAGATAGACTTGGGATTCCAATCCCCCTAATTCAAAGCTTTTTGTCTTAAAATGGATGAGATGCATAACAGAAATACCACAAGAAGAAACTGGAATCCTGGGACTCTTCCTTTCCTATAGAAGGGTTATAACTATTAAGCCAGAATTTGTGTCCTTTTGCTTCTTTTTCCAGGCCCCTGAATTTAGTATGCACAGCTGCACAGTGCCTTGTTTTCCCTAGAAATTATAGAGATTGCTGTCATCAAAATAATTGAATGAGGCATTTGGGAAATGTGGGTTCAAATCCTTCAAATCAAGAAGACTTACAAAATAATGCGCCCATTTCCTGAGCATGTGCCGTAACTCCGTAATACATAAACACGTTGTGTGCTTTCAAAGGAGCAGTTTGCACTGAGTAAAATGTTATCGTGTAAAATAAATGCAGCAAATGTTTATGGGTAGCTCATTCAAAACTATTCAGTTAATTTCTATCCTGTTGTATAGGGTAGAATGATTCTCATCATATTCACTGAACATAAAAGTAGAGCATTCCATAAAACTTTATCAGCTCCTATTGTGAAAGCCCTTAGGAAGTTTTAAAAGCTCACTAGAAATGCATCTAGTTTCCACAGAATTCAAAACTGAGCATAAATGTGTTTGTCCATGAATCCATGCTATTGACTGACTGCTATTATACCAATAAATTACATATACAAAATCTATATTCAGCATAACACTGCTGAGGTTTTACCTCTTTGAAAAACAGATGTCTAAAATGTATGATTTTAGGTACATTCTAAAAATATATGCATCAACAGCTGATGCTTATATTATTTCCACAGGATTTTGAATTCAAGCACATACTTCCCCTGCCCAAGCACACTAAGAAAGACCATGATCTCTCACTCTCTAACAGCAGCCATCCCAGCCTCAGACAATGAACTGGGAAGGCCATATCTTTTGGGCTGCTGCAGAAGTAGTAGAAGACCCACAAAAAATGAGTCATCTGTCTGTTCCCATCTCTCAATTGTTTGAGGCTGTTGTGCTCACACATTAATTGGGGGATTAGAAGCAGATGCATATGCAAGGTACGTTTATTTCACAGGCAGTGAATTTGATACCATACTTACAAATCTTATTAACTCTTCATTGTTTATAAAACCAGGATATTAATAAGAGCTACTACAGGTATTAAGTAAGCTAGAAGTAGAACGATTTATGGAGTGCCAGTCCTTTCTTTTTCTTTCTTTCTTTCTTTCTTTCTTTCTTTCTTTCTTTCTTTCTTTCTTTCTTTCTTTTCTTTTCTTTTCTTTTCTTTTCTTTTCTTTTCTTTTCTTTTCTTTCTTTCTTTTTTTTTCTTTTCTTTTCTTTTCTTTTTACATTTATTTAAAGGAGGTTATTCTGAGGATGGAGTTTGACCTAGGGCTTCCAAAAACCAATTCTGGCATGAGAGTCTCACATTGTTTCATCACAATGACCAAAGGACAATAGTCTGGAAGGCCAGATACCAAGTGGACTTCTACACAGCCTGTTGGTAGCTCAGTATTATTCAATAATCCTTCACATGATGGGAAAAATATTCTGTTTATTACATTTCCAGATTAAACATGGTGGGATAGATTGCAGAACCATTTGAGGACAGGGACAGTATTGAAAATTATCTTGACAGACCACAGAAATAATATGAAAAAATAGATAAAACTCTAGAGAAACAAGTGTAAATTATCAAATTAAGCAGATGCAATCAACCAAATACAGAAAGGATGAAGAACAGCTGGCTAGGTATTGGTTCTGTAGAAAAGGATCTATCAATTATAGTAGATTAGAAGCTGAACACCAGTCATACTACATTTCCTAAAAAAGTTAATTGCCATCCTGGGATGTGCACAAAGCAGGGCAATTGTGGAATCTTTACCTTTAAAGATCTCTAAAAAAATACGTTTAATGTTTACACACATTGCTTCAGTACAGCTGACCTTGACATTGGGCAGTGAAATAGTTTTATTCCATGCTTTTGATTCTATGAAACTTCCTCTGAAAATAACAGTGGGATGTCTATGAAATGAACACACTCTGGAACATACTTCTTGAAAACACACAAACAGGTAGTAGAAGAGTTGTTAAGAGAAAAAGCAAGAGTGTAGAGCATAGATAATCATCAGTTCACCAGCACTGGCAGTAGCCACTGCTCAGAATGTATCATTTAGAAAAAACTGATGTCCTAGAAAAAAATGAGTCCTATAAGGACTCATTCAACAGCTGGTACAGCCAACACAGGTTGAAATACTGGTTTTGTCCAACCTATTCAACATTATTCAAAGACAATAAGCATTCCTAGAATAGTTATTGGCATTGCTGATGTTTGCTCACAGTTTTAGGATAAGAAATTTTGAGGTGGATCTAAAAGCAACACGTATGTTTCATTTTTTATGGCATCACGGTTCATGACAGTGCCAAGATTTAAAAAAAAAAAAAATCCCGGTAATTCTTTGTTTAGAAAACAAAGAATCTTTATCTTGAAATCAAAGAACTTGGAAATAAGGAAGTCTTCAATGCCTGGCCTACCTGTGAAATTAAAACCTGTGAACTATGCAGCTAAGCTAGTGCACCACACCTTAGCAATTCCACACTATTAATTTATCCTGTATTTTGTGGTAGGAAGATGATCTTCACAGGATTTCTTATTTAAAAATAAAAAATAATTTTTAAAAAAGAAAAATCAAAAGAATGGCCTAGAGGAGATTAAAAGACGCTCAAGGAAGACTGTTACATCAGTGTCATAGGTTTATGGTAAAGCACAGGAACATGTGGCGCTGTTAAGTCCAGGCATCATAGAGTATAAGGGGTATAACTGGTGGGTGAAGAAGTAGGTATTTAGCTCTGGAACTATGGATCAAGCAAAAAATAGCAAGGAGGAAATGTGAATTGGGAGAGTGAAAAAATCAAAAGTAAAAGACCTGCTAAATTACAGATTAACAAAACATAAGGTTTTTACTTGTGGGTGTTGTGTCTAGAAGAGACCCATCGTGCTTGAAACGCCCCCACAGTAACTTCCATCCTTAGCCATGCTGGAGAGAATACAGGGAGAACATCATTAAGAACATAGGGTGAGGTACCTTGCGGATCTGCATTGGATCCACTTTAAACAAAAGGTGTAAGTATAACATCCTTGCTCCTTCTTAAATTACATGTTGTAGCTTGATATTTACATCTAGCCATTGCCTTATATGTCCTGCTCACAGTTGTACACACTTTACTATATAATGCCTAATAGCTGCAATCATTACATACAATGGGGCCAAGCTAACGAAGTCAGGAGAGTACATTGTTACTGACTTTTGCCCATTCAGGACAGAAACCTATTTTCTGTGTAATGTGCATGCATTGTTAGCAATTATGTGCAAATGAACTGTTGATGGAGACAAGTGTAATAAGAAAATCCTGAAGCAGAGGTTTTAGCAAGTGCAGAATATTGGCAGAGCTCTAACAGAACAAGTATTAGATACTCACTGGGAAGCTTTTAGTTCTAATATATATAAGCCACTACATACTGTCAAAGTTTTGGCTATCATCTTGTATCAATCAACTAACATGAACTCCAATTTTTAATACCAATAATTAATAAAACATGTTTTGGTCCCATACGAATCAATTTCTTTCCTGCTTCCAAAGTAGGGGACACGATAAGGATTTAACATTCTCTGTCGTATTCTCTTTTCTGCATCTTCTGTCAGAAAGTCACTGAAACTTTGTATTTTATACGTAATCTTCTCAGCACATGCAGTATTTCAAGATATTTCATAAAGTCTATAATATTTAAAAGACATTAATCTGCCATAAGGATAATTTTGTCTTCAAAGTATGTATATTTGGACAGGCAAGGTAATTCTCTCAGCTTTATATTGTGTACAAGTTTTAGGCTTTCTTGCGAACTTGTTCAATGAACAGAACATCAAAAAACTTTGCTGAAACACATACTAGCATGAGCAGAGGATGATTCCCAAAGAAATGGAGAAGCTGTCTACCCTGACAACAGAACTTTTGTTGCAAGGTTACATTTAAGCAAGTATAGTTCTAAGAACATTCAATATTACGTAGGCAGAATATGCCCCTTTCAGTGCTGCTGATTTAGGGCTTGTCAATACTAATTACTTTCTCCTGAGAGTGCAGGGTGAATGAGGAGTGTATGCCTCCTACTTACCAAGAACTGATGGCTTATGCTGGGCACTGCTACTAACTCTGATGCCCACACAGACACATGACAGTAATTTAATTATCTATGAATTATCAAGGGTTCTCAATTATTTAATTATAGCAAGTCAAGCAACTAAAAAAAAGGCTGCCTCCTGCACAAAAATCCCTTGCCATTTTGAAGAAAGGACCATTTCTTATCATAGAATGGTAGAATGGTTAGAGTTGGAGGTGACCTTAAAGATCATTTAGTTCCAATCCCCCTGTCCTGAGCAGGGACACCTCCCACTAGACCTGGTTGCTCAAAGCCTCATCCAGCCTGGCCTTGAACACTTCCAGGGATGGGGCCTCCACAGCTTCTCTGGGCAACCTATTCCAGTGCCTCACCACCCTCACAGTAATGAATTTCTTCCTAATATCTAATCTAAATCTACCCCCTTTCAGTTTAAAACCATTACCCCTCAACCTATCACTACACGCCCTGATAAAAAGTACCTCTCCACCTTTTCTGTAGCCCCCTTTCAGTACTGAAAGACTGCTGTAAGGTCTCCCAGAGCCTTCTCTTCTCCAGGCTGAACAACTCTCTCAGCCTCTTTACAGGAGAGGTGCTCCAGCCCTCTGATCATCTTCGTGACCCTCCTCTGGACCCACTCCAACAGGTCCATGTCCTTATATTGGAGGCCCCAGAGCTGGACACAGTACTCCCGGTGGGGTCTCAGGAGAGCAGAGTAGAGGGGCAGAATCACCTCCCTCGACCTGCTGGCCACACTTCTTTTGATGCAGCCCAGGACACGGTTGGCCTTCTGGGCTGCAAGTGCACATTGCCAGCTCATGTTGAGCTTCTCATCCACCAACACCCCCAAGTCCTTCTCCTCAGGGCTGCTCTCGATCCATTCTCCACCCAGCCTGTGTTTGTGCATACGATTGCCCCAACCCATGTGCAGGACCTTGCACTTGGTCCTGTTCAACTTCATGAGGTTGGCACAGGCCCACCTCTCAAGTCTGTCCAGGTCCCTCTGGATGGCATCCCTTCCCTCCAGCATGTCAACCGCTCCACACAGCTTGGTGTCATCAGCAAACTTGCTGAGGGTGCACTCAATCCCTACATCCATGTCGCCAACAAAGATGTTAAATAATACCGGTCCCAGTACCGACCCCTGAGGAACACCACTCAGCACTGGACGCCACTTGGACATTGAGCCGTTCACTGCAACTCTTTGAGTGCAACCATCCAGCCAATTCCTTATCCACCGAGTGGTCCATCCGCCAAATCCATGTCTCTCCAATTTAGAGACCAGGATACCATGTGGGACAGTGTCAAATGCCTTGCACAAGTCCAGGTAGATGACATCTGTTGCTCTCCCCTGATCCACCAATGCTGTAACCCCGTTGTAGAAGGCCACCAAATTTATCAGGCACAATTTCCCTTTAGTGAAGCCATGTTGGCTGCCACCGATCACCTCCTTATTTTCCATGTGCCTTAGCAGAGTTTCCAGGAGGATCTGCTCCATGATCTTGCTGGGCACAGAGGTGAGACTGACCGGCCTGTAGTTCCCCAGGTGTTCTTTGTTACCCTTTCTGAAAATGGGGGTTAAGTTTCCCCTTTTCCAGTCAGTGGCAACTTCATCAGACTGCCACGGCCTCTCAAATATGATGGATAGTGGCTTAGCAACTTCATTCACCAGTTCCCTCAAGACTCGCAGATAAATCTCACCAGGTCCCATGGACTCGTGCGCCTTCAGGTTCCTTAGGTGGTGTCAAAACTGGTCTTCTCCTACAGCAGGCAGTATCTTATTCTCCCAGTCCCTGCCTTTGCATTCTGTGACTTGGGCGGTGTGGCTAGAGCCCTTGCCAATGAAGACTGAGGCAAAAAAGTCACTGAGTACCTCAGCCTTGTCCATGTGCCGGGTGACCAGGTCTCCTGTTTCTTCTGGAGAGGGCCCACATTTTCTCTAGTCTTCCTTTTGTCACTGCCATACCTATAAAAGCTTTTCTTGTTGCCCTTGACGTCCCTGGTCAGATTTAATTCCATCTGGGCTTTAGCTTTCCTAACCTTATTCCTGGCTGCCCGGACAATTTCTCTGTACTCCTCCCAGGCTACCTGTCCCTGCTTCCACCCTCTGTAGGCTTCCTTTTTCTGTTTGAGATTGTCCAGGATCTCCTTGTTCATCCACGCAGGCCTCCTGGCGTTTTTGCCTGACTTCCTCTTCATTGGAAGAAGAATCTGTTTCAGGTATGGGTAACATAGGACAAAAGCTACAGTTTCAGTGATGAGGCAAGCATCCCAGCTTGCGTTAAGACAGAAATCCTAATTTTCTCCTTCTCAGTTTTATGATACAGTGACACAAAGACATATATATGACAGTAAAGGGGTATGAAACATCAAAATAATCTTTAAATCGTTTACTAAACTGTATTTCTTTACTTCTTTAAAAACATTAAGCAAATTGTGTGAAACAGTATTTTCTGCTTTGACTGAGCAGATTTACCCACGTCTCAGGGCACCGTGAGGGCTGCAGCTCCCCATGGGCCAGGAACACAGGGCTCCCCATGCGGAGAGCGTCAGGGCAGGGCAGGGCAGCCCAGGCCTGTCCCACCGCCCCAGCCAGGAGTAGGGCAGCTCGGGGGCTGTCGTGGTTTGGGCTGGGCTGGCCACTAAGATGAACAACAGATACTGTCTTTAATCTCTCTCCCTTCAGAGAAGGAGAGGGAGAAAATAAGAGAGAGAGGAAGACTTATGAGTTCAAAAGAAACTGAACTACTTCAATGAAATATTAATAATAAAATAATAACAGGAAAAAGATAATAAAGAGAAAATAATGAAATATATACAATATATACAAAACCAGTATCGAGTTCCCAGGATGATGATCACATCACTGGCAGGCGCTGGGAAAGACTGAGACTAGACTCAGTGATAGACAGGAGCTGGATTCCAGATCTGGATTCCAGAATACATGGATTGGGATCAAAGGCAGGTGAACAGATAGCGTCCTCCTCGGACGCCGGCCATTGAAGAAAGAGGGCTGACCCTTTGATCCCTCAGCTTTTTTATGGTACAACAGGAGTTGTACCAAGGGTCTTGTCAAGGACTAGCCCGACACCAGCATAAGTATATTCTTTTATGCTGAAGAGTGTAAGCTGTACTCAGGAGATAGGAGATTCCAGAGAAAACTGTGTCTGCAAGTATGCTCCAAAGGACAGCACTCCCCCAAAGCAGAATTAGAAACTGCTCTTTTGAAGAAAAAGACATCCTTCCCTCCCAAAAAACTATAGGACTTGCAAAGGCTGAGAGAATGGACTCTAACAATGTAGGGACACATATGGCAGAATCAGAGGAGGTGCAGATGTAGGCTTGAGGCACTGCTGTGGACACTGCACAGTTAAGCGGGAGTCTTAAAAAGGTGTCTTGCTCCATCACCCCATGCCTCTGCATCCCCTCGTCATGTATATGCATTTTGTGCTAGTTAAGACATTGTAAACACTTGAAAATATTTTTTTTGCCAGCATTCTGGTGCATCCCCAAACACGTGACAAGTCCCCACGAGATGCAACAGGGATAGATGCGGTGGTGTGGTAGGTAATTAAGAAGCTTTAAAGAGAGATGTAAAGAGAGGGTGGAAGGCAGGAAAGTCAGGTTGCAAGATCACACTTCAAATGAAGTGGCTAATTAGCATTGCACGCGACAGAAGGCATGGCAGAAGCCAACGCAAGATGCCACTCAGACTCACAAAGTTTGAAGCACAGAGACTCAATATGATGAAACTCTACAGCAGTTTGACAGGCGTCCACAAAAAGAAATTTCACTTAAATTCTCACAGGTAGACTAAAAGATTGATTTGTTAGAGTAAAACAAGTCAGATCCAACATAAAGATTATAGTGTAGGTACATCCCTATGCTTACTTCATTAGACATTTGTCTTTCAACCATGTTGTTGAAGGGATCCAAAGCTTTTGTTGATTTTACTGCTTAATTTTTTCCTCATTTGATTCTACAGTTGAAAAATATCTACTTAGCAGTTCTACTTCCATTTTTGCCCCCACACTGCTTTGTGCCAGCATTTAGCATAGATTTCACTGAGCTGTGTGAGTGTGCTATTCACTTTTGCTGTGAATAAGGAATCTTCAAGGGTCAGATGATGTGGGAGGGAAAGGGGACACGGAAGTAGGTAGCATAGCTACAGCCATCAACACTTAGGTCTGCTTAGACTGCCACTTGAACCCCTGGCTTAATTCACCTATAAAGTTCGTGATGCAAACCTTTTATCTTGCCGACTAACCTAACCTACTGCAATGTCTGAGTACAGCTTTGCATCAGCAAAGCAAGTTAGGTTAGTGTGCAATGCATTTGTTAATTCTGGATGACTATCCTGTGATATCACGCAGCACTGAATTATCTATATAGTTCACAAACATGAAGTTAGCTTTAGACAAAACAGCCACCCTGGAACAGAATTACATACTCAGCCGGCTGAGAGACCCAGACCACCTACATAAAAAAGAGCTTTCTCCAAACATCCAGTAAATGTTGGTGAAGTGCAGTTTCTGAAACGACAAGACTGCATTTGGACTGACTGAGCAAAGCCCTTTAGCATGGATTTAAGGGCATGATTAATTAGACCATTGTTATACTAAATAATCTTAGTTCGACTAGTCTGCAGTTTTTCCACTTTGTAAGTAGATGAGACAAAGTATTTTTAAATAGATGTGGCTTAAAGAAATTTTACAGTGGTATGAATCAGAAGCAAATCAGAATGCTTCTCAAAGTCAGATTTCTTTATTGAATTTTTACTTTTCAATAAGATATACAATTTGAGTAAGACAATTAATTGCTTATGGCTATAAACATGTATTTAGATGAGGAAAAAAATCATAGCGTGTCTAAAGTTGTTACCGTTGTAAGAAGCATTGTAAGAGTATTGCACATTCTTAGAATGTCAATAAACTACAAAAACTATACTGGAATAATTTAATGGAATAATTCCTTTACTAGAATAATTACTACTGAAGTATTAAACATACGTACTAGAATTAAAATATACAAGTTTTTTGTTGTGCTAGGTTTATCTTAGCTGGAATGTTTCCTGCATCGCTTCCTCTAAACTCCGCACTTTAAATGGAAGCGTTGCATATGTTAAATATACTGAGCATACGCAGCTTGTATGCTAAGGACGTTTAGTCAAATATGCCAGTTAAAGAATACCTAAAATTTGGGTTGAATGGTTTATCCTGAGAGTTTTCTGCCACTGTAAATCTGTCTTCAGTAAAGGTTAGTTCTGATTTTTGCCAACAAGAGTTAAAAATCACATACACGTATATTATCTTCTCTGGTTTATCATTCACACCAATTTACCAATAATTTTGTCTCCCCTCTGTGGAAATATCAGAATTACAGCCAAGACAGTCCTTCCTCTGACTGTTGCTAGTTTAAAATTATTCATTTTACAATGTTCTCAACAAGGCTAATTCTTCTTTCTTTGTGAATATGTCTAATTGTCAATGGGAGTTTTATAGTTTTATGAAAAGCATGACTTGCCTCAAATTGTAGTCTCTGTTCATCCCAGTTAGTTGAAAGTTTGGACTGGAGAAGAGCAGACTGCAGCTCTCATTTAAATTCATTAATAGTGTTACAAAATCATTTAGCTTTCATACGTATTACAGCAGCTGCTAGTGTAGCTTAAAATAAAATGGGAAGCGACCATTCTGCTTTCAACAGAACAATCTTTATGGCTTGAATTTGGTAAAAACATCATGCTATCTTTTGATGACTGTTCCCTGGATGACTATCTCCCTAACAACAGATGATGCTTGTGTAATATTGTCTGAAACAAAGGGCCTATAGTTTGTAATCCTACTCTCAGCACACTTTGATTACCAAAACAGGCAAGACAAGGAGCCCTCTCACCACCACTCCCAAAAAAACCCTGAGGTTCTTGCTCAGAAGATTGTATCTCACCTTAACGACCTCACTTCTTAGAATACAAGAGACCAGTTTTAGGATTAACAGATCTCTCTTCTTGCCCCCCCTTACCGTTTTTTAAAAGCAAATTGTTTCCAAGAAGATGAGAACTCCTGTTTTATTCCTATAATCTGCACGCTCACCAAAGTCTCTGAAGACAATCATCTGTATAAGCTCCACCACAAAATATTCACCCACTTCGGGTGACAGCATAGACATAATATCTCAAGGACTTCTTCACAATTGATTTTCTTGTCATGGTCACCTTTCGGAATCAATATGTTCTCAAATGCATCTGTTTTCCAGGTTTCTTACCCTTCATTTAAATCAGGAATCTGATAAAGGAAGAAAGTTTTTAAAATACCAACCGTACACATTCATGTCTTTCTGAAAATCTAGACATTTCCTTCACTCATTATGGTTCATATATATCCAAAGATGTACCCTCAAGACACTAGTTCATAGTTCTGCTGCTAAATAATACTCCCAATAAATAGAACTATTTCTATAATATTTATGATTTAATATTAAAAAATCAATCATTTTTTTCATTTCTATAAGGGTTGCACACCCTCTTATTTATTATAAATAGTAGCCTCTATCCAGAACACAAAGGGCAGACTTGAAAAGAGCATGGAAATACTATCTGATAGCTAAAACAAAAATGGTAAATTAAAAAGAAAAAGAAGGGAAAAAAGC
>VFFE01008521.1:1877580-1890093 GCA_008921705.1 Burhinus oedicnemus | reverse complement strand
ACTAAAAAAAAAAAAAAAAAGCAACGCAGAGAGGAAATGTTAATCTTTTTAAGGTATAATCTCTATGGCAGTACTAACAATAGCTGTTCATTTTAAACAATAAAGTTTCTAGACCAATCTGGTTTTGTTCATTCCTTTTTCCAAAGACGACCATTATGTCCTTAAGTCCTGCAGCAGAATAAAAATAGTAAAAAACAGCCCTGCATATACCGAAGTAGGTGTGAGGGAGCAGAGTCAGTTAATGGTCTGGTAGAGCAGCGGAGACATTCCACCAACAACACCTCTTTGTTGACCTCTGGATAATATGTTCTTCTAGGAGAGGTACCAATTTCAATGTATGCCTCTACAGAAAGCCATACAGTGAATTGCTTGAGTGTATTCCCTTTTCTTTCATTTACATAGCAATTTGACCAGGAAGACTTGTTTTCCTCTCTGTGTATTTTCCCAAGGAGACAAGAAATTAAAATCATGTTGAAATAGGCAGACCTTCCTGCCCTCCTTTAAAAAAATGAAATTTTCTGTTGGGGTTTGGGTATTTTTGAAGGTCAATACAGTATGAGATTCTCCAATACTTTAGTTAGCTCCTAACCTAGAGGAATAAAATATACATGTTTTTGTTATATTTTTGAAAATGAAGAGCTGCTTCCAGGCTCCTGGAATGGCTATCTTGCTTAGAAGTTGTTTGTATAAAATACAATTTTTCCTGTCCTCCCCAACCCTTTTAGTTCCCAGACTGATATCTCTGGTAGTGTGTCCCCCTTGTGTTAGTGCAAAGTAATCATACTGCGTTGTGAAATAGTGATGAAATGGAGGTCAACCAAAAGAGTAAGATCTCGTCAGAAGGGATATAGTCATCACAGATTCAAGTGGCTTGCTACGTGAGAAAAGCGAACAGAAAATTTGTTGTGTTATACCTCGAACCAGCACAAAAAACTACATCACAAAACACAGAATCAAGTATTTAAGCTACTTCAGCCCTTTGCCCAGTGCCCACGTGTCTCTCTACTACATTACGTTTACATGTTGTTTAACCTCCTGTACTTATGGGAGTCCAGTCTGCATAATATTATATTGTCTTTCATTGACTGACTCCTCACTGAATAGGCTGATATTTTGAGATTTATATTTTGATGCTCATTTTTCTCAGTAGAAACCTGAAAAATTACATTCTCTGAATACTTTCTTTTCTATCCATTCCCCCTTCAAGCACTGAGAGGAAGGACTGCAACATCAAATGTGATGTAAGGTACGACACAGCACCAGGTCTTAGGACCACAGTTTAGACCAGAAAATCACCCTGGTCAAGCTGTAGACCTAAAGAAGATATTAGGGGGATGCACAGGTGGACATACAGCAGGAGACACCTGAGCTGATACAGCCCCTGAAGGCACTACGGTTCATGGAGGAACCCATGCTGCAGGAGTTGAGTGAGAAACAGGGAGCAGCAGAAAGCAAATGAAACACAACACACTGGCCCCCACCTCCTGTGCTGCCCATCGCCTCACCGAAGGGATGGAGCACGAAGTGTGGTGAGGGGACTGGAGAGGAGGAAGCAGGGAAGAGAGGTGTCTGGAGTGAAGATGAGGTATTTTTCTCTAAATGTTTAATTGTTTATCTGTTTATTAATACCAGAATCAGTAATCAAAATTTTATGCTAACTGGCAATAAATTAAATTAAATTAAATTAAATTAAATTAAATTAAATTAAATTAAGTGAAATTCCCCAATCTGAGATTGATTTTGGCCAGCCACAGCTACTGCAAAGAAAAAAGTTGAAGACTATTAATGTGCTTTATTTTCTGACTTTTTTACATTGGAAGAAAAGATAACTAGCTTCAGAAAACCTGTTTAGTTCAATTGTACAAAAAAACCCGATTCCCCAAAACCAGATTAAACATGTTCTTAAGTATCTGGAAAAAAAAAATCATCCCTTATTAAACACTCCTAAAAACTTTTTTCTCTTGCACTTCAAAGGTTATAGCGTTCACCCCATAAATGCTTGGATTTGAAACAATGACTGTCTTAACTTCCATGCAGTTTAATATTCCTATTTAGCAGCCACACCTATCTTC
This sequence comes from Burhinus oedicnemus, assembly GCA_008921705.1. Lineage (NCBI taxonomy): Eukaryota > Metazoa > Chordata > Aves > Charadriiformes > Burhinidae > Burhinus > Burhinus oedicnemus. The sequence goes on along the minus strand of VFFE01008521.1, from coordinate 1,888,021 downwards.
TTTGAAAAAGAAAAATAGAGAAAAAAGAATGGGGTAAGAGTAAATAATCTTTCTCAAATTATTCTTGCAGGCCTATGATATTTACTCAAGTTTTAAAGGCAAATAGAGCTCAATATCACAACCATTAAAAAGACAGGAGTATTATTTAGGTGAAGCTAGGTGGCTAGCATTCATTAAAAAAAAGCTAAGACTGCTTAAGCAATTCTGCTGGTCACAGAGCTCTGCAAATTACATTTTACAAGCTCTCTAGTGCTGATGAGTGAGAAAAAGCTATATCAAATGATTTTTAATACACATAAAGGACTCGTATCGAACAAACAATAAATGAATCCAAGTGAATGAGACCTGATGTGTGTAAACAATGTAGTTCAACTGTCTTTATACAGTATTTCTTTCTTATGTTATAGTCAGTTTTCTGACTATTATAACAAATTCTTCACCAGGTAAATAAACGGCTAGAAGCTTTCCATTTATATGTCAAATTTTTTAAAAAGTGTTTAAAACAATAAAACTCACGTTTCTGAATTATGGAGCACAGTACATTGCAACTTAATTCAGATGGGCTTTATCACACCAAGAAAACTAAGTTAGATTTGTGGGTAGGACAACACAAAAAGAGAGGAAGAGAATGGTAAAACTTCCTTTTTATTTTTTACTTTTTTTGCGTAGGGGGAAATGAAATAGGGGAACAAGGTATTATCACCTTAGGATAGTCTTGACACATACAGCAGTAATTATACAGCCTGCTAAATCAATACATGGGCTAAATAGCAGAAAACATGCTGCAGCCAGTTGATACTAAAAATCCACAGTAGAAAGTGTACGTGTAAGGAGGTGACACGTACTAGCTTAACAAATATTTGGGTCATAGTGTTACTGGTATAAATTTGTGCTATTTTGCTGACTTGCATGGAGCTGCAGAAATTTCTGTGAGCCAGAGTGTGAGCTGAGGTCCATGCACTTTTCACAGTAAAGTAATACACATTTGATTCAAACAGGCATGCAAAGACAACAGATGACTTTATGGATTATAAATAAATAGTAAAACACTTAATTAAATCTGTTTCCCTAACATTTTGTCTGATGTACTTCTATATCATTGCTTTGGATATTGACCAAATCAGGAATGGTGTTTAGATACCTCAGGATAACTCCCATGCATCGTAAGATATCCTTGCAAGGTAAGGGCACAATACTTTCCTCCATCAGTACTACATCTCTGTCTAATACTGAGATCCCATATGCTCCTTGCTAGCTCCTGCCAAAAATTCCACTGTACTGCGGAGAGAAATTCAGCATGGAGAATTGGAGTCCCTGAAAGACAGTGCTTATTACAATAATACTCTGAGGGGAAATGCTTCATAGGTTTGGCTTGTAGACTTGGGTATTTGCGGGAAACCACTCATTAACTCAGTTCGCTCAAATAACAAAGACGACACCCCCACTCCCAGCACCACTCTCTGTCTCACACACACACATGCTCGCTCACTCACAAGCTTAACTATGTTGCAAAGACTTCTTAATAATTTCCTAAGAATCATCTAATTACATTCAGTAGAAGATGAGGATATGGGTATGTAGTTAAGTAATTGAAAGGAGGAAAAAAAAAAAGGAAACTCCGTTTCTTCTTCGGTTGGCAGCTTTGTCTAAAAGTAAGGCTGCATGTGAAGCACATAAAAAAGCCAGATTATATAATTAGCTGATAGCCACTATTGACATGTAAAATCAATTTATGACAGCTATCCTAGCAAAGCCAAGCCAGTTTACTGCAATAGATTGTGCACCATTCACTTTTAAAGTTTAATCATTGTTAATATCATAAGGAAGATATATTATGCGTATACTCTCGGTATGCCTGTGTACAGTAGGTACCCAGAAGTCATGACACAATATAACCTAGAATGCAGCCAGACTATGTATTGTCCTTGAGAGAGCAGAAAATTCAGCTTTGGCACTGGTGTTTTGCAAATAGTTCTCTCCAGTTTTGAGAGCAGAACTCTTTGGTAAAGTCACGCTGGGACAGAGCACTGTTGCAGAACAGTCTGGGGCTAAGTGCCAAATATGACCTCAGTTCTTGCCCCAACAACGAAGGTCATTGTTAAGGCTAGTATTGACAATGTTCACATTTTCTTTCTTCTTTCTCCTGCCATCAGCAAGAAATCTATAATCCGCCATGGCTTTCTTGAGAACAAATGCTGTAAAGAGAGGTAAAGACCAATGTTCTAAAACGTTGAAAAGAGAGTTATAATATTAAAAGCAAGCTAGATTTGCTTTTTCATAAAAATTGTTTGTTGGTTTATAATTGGCTCTCTACTTCTTAAGCTATATACTTGTCAGCTTTCAAGATATATATTCACAGCAGGGAAGCATTCAGCTGGAAGGTTTTATCAGGTGAAACTGAAGCAAGCCTTTAGCTGAGGGGCAAAATACAATTGTGACGATCCATGCAGCCTTAAAGCATGTGAGTAATTGCATTGTATCTGGTAGTTTTAACTTCAACAGGATTGCTTGTGCAAAGATTATACAAGTGAATACACATTGCTAAGTCAGTCACTGTATGTATAATCCTTGAAGTGCATACATTTTTAGAATAGAACTGGGAACACATCTCTTGCATGCAGAAGTATACTATAGGTTTTTATTTTGCAATATTGAAGATGTGCTACAGCCGGAAGTTTTACATGAAATTATCATGTTATCAGAAACTGTATCACAGAGACACTTTTTTCAAACATGTTAAAAATATTCTCTAAGACCTTACTGTTACAAAAGTTATTGGGACAAATTTAGTACCTAGTATATGATCTCCGGGATTCCACCTATTTCGGTGAGATAGCAGAGGATATAAACCAGCACAAAACATGTTCTTTTCTGCATTCAGTAGGCACAAAATGAAAGCATCAAGGAGACAGGAATAAAGCTTTTGAAAGTGATTAGGAGAGGGAAATAGACATATATCTGCTTTGTATGTTATGAATCTTTATGAGACTGATAACATTGAATGAGCACTGAGTAAATCATTTAATTTTCTGTGTACATTGATTTTACTCAGTTTTCAGATTAGTGTTGATAATAGAGCAAAAGATATCAATGAAAATTAGGCTAAAGATATGGTGTCCCTCCAGCATGGAATAAATTAGTGCCTTCACTGGGAAAAGCTATATAGCATTCAACAGAAAGTAAATTCCTCACCTTGAAACAACAAGGTTAATACACAGAAATGTAAAAAATAAGAATTGATACAGTCAGGTAGAAGAATTAGAACTAAAAGCTAGTATGCATTGGGCCAGAACCCTCATCTTTTCCAGTGTTTTCCACAAACTATTTTCCCTTGTCCATTGAGAAATAAAGTTTGCCTGTGGTTTTTTTTAAGACTCACGGTGTAACTATTTGCATTCTCTCCTCAGAGGTTAAACAGGAAGCATTTCTACAAAGGCAAGAGAAATGAATGGTTGTCTGTTAATGACAGCTGTTCTCCCTGTGACCAGGAACATCTCAAAGGACAAAAGTACTTACTCCAATTCTCCCTGATATGCACAGAAGGCAAATAAAAAAATATTTCCTAAGTGAATTCTTACAAATCCTGGAGAAATTCTATCTCCAGACAACTACAAAAGTTTTAAATTCATGTTCTGTTTATCATTTCATGTCTGCATGATCCATCATTTTCCCAGACCTCTTCCGCTCTCATATCCCCTTGTGATACGTGCCTTGTTACCTCCATGGCACCTCCTGTTCCAGCTGGGAGTAGCTGAGAAACAGAAAGGCCCAGAGTGTCGCTATGTCCCTTAATCTTGTAGGTGAGTGTGTGTGATGGGGTGGAATGCACTTCAAACTTAGTATTCCCTAAACTTGTCTGAGGTGAGCTCAGCTGACCTATGGCTGCCTGAGAAATTCAGTAAAGCCTAATGACGTTTTCTGTATCCTAAGGACTGGAACACCCTAGAGTTTATCAGGTCATTCACAGACGGCTTTATCAAGATGTATCAAAGATGACTGTTACTTGTAATTCATTAATACAAGTTCTGAAACAAATACTGAAAACAAAAGAAAAGCAGAGGACAAGAGAACATATTTCTAGACTATTTCATTTTTATCTGACCTCAGTGCTTCAGCATCACCTCTTGCAGCTACCTGGCCTCCCTACAGTACCCCTCAAGCTCCCACCAGAGTACCCCTACAAGTACTCCCTACAAAAGCTCTCAAGCAGTAAAGTAGATTGGAGGCAGTATACAAAATGTGGCCTTTTTAGTTCAACAGCTCCAAAACCCTGTAAATAGAGCTTGTAAAACAAACTTATCAAAAAATTGTTTGGAAACATGTAATGAAATTTTTTTTTCATGATGGATATAGATACTAGATACAAATGAAGATTGCATACTTGGTTATATTCTAGAATAGTGTAAGATTTTAGTTATTCATGCTAAAATGAAAGCTTACTGTTGTTTAAAAAGACTTTTGGGACATAAAATTTATATTCTTTCTTCTCTGTTTTAGGCAAAATGAAGCAATGACTTTGTTAACATAGAAACACCCTAACCTTGAATAATCAGGTCAGTGGACTTTATGTCCGAAAGGCAGTAAAAGGTAGCAGTACAAAGTTGCTAACTTCATAGGGATCTGCTGGAGTGGCAACATGAGTTTTGCCAGCATATATGACAGCTCTTTAATGAAGCTATTCACAACTCCACGTTTCCAGGACTTGCAAGTATCGGTGCTTTATTATTTATAGAAAGCTCTTCTTCAGTTTCCTTCTCCCCTAACCTTTTCTGACATCCATGGCTCCTGCTTAGTCTGTGTCATCTGTACTTCTTAGTCGTCTGTGCTTCTGACCATATTCCCAGAAGCACTTGCTACCGATCTCATTTCTGTCTCCATCTACCACAGTATTCATATTTTCTCCCTTTCTTCTGCCACTAGACAATTTTTTTTTTTTTCTATGTGACCACAAATACCCTTGCCTAGATCTTCAAGCAATGCACGACCTCCTGGAGGGAACAACTACAAGGAAGAGCTGTTCAGCTCCTGCAGTCATAAGCCATATTAGGTCAGCATAAAAATGCTCTACAAACATGAAGCATCAGTAGATTTTTCAGAGACTTTGAATTATAGAAGTCTGTGTAGCTCTGTAGCATATGCAGACTGATTAAACATAATAGGCACTTTCACACAGGACATGTTATATATGAGGAAACTACGTTTATCACATTTCAGATTCCTCTTCCAAAGCACGGAGGTGCTAGAACATTTAAAAACATATGCAGCTTTTAACTTTTTTTTTTTGAGTGTTGCATAGCCTTACTAAGGCTGATTTTTATTATCAAGACAGTCTAACTATAAGTAATTTTATAACTACTTGTATCCAGGTTCTCAGATATGACGCTGTAGCATAAACTGGGGATAAAAGTCACGCTAACTAAGCACCCATATACACAGGTGACAAGCAAGCTGTATCAATAATTCATTAATGTTTTCCATTGTTCCCTGTTTCTAAACTTAGTCTTTTAATATACAATAAAACTATAGAGAGTTTCCTCTCCTTTAATATGAGAATAAGCAGCAACAAAGAGATCAAAGCAATACGAAGTATTATAATTTCACTCAGTTCCTGGAAGCAAAACAAATTTTTATATGGTACCTGTAGAGGCACATGCACTCTAAGCATTTTCTTTAGCATATTTCATGTTATATCTCAAAATATAAAAGCTGGAATCTGAAACCATCAATCTGCAGTGGTTGATAGAGACAGAAGTAGTTGAAATCACATATATATAAAATACATTTCGTAGACATATATAAAATCTGTTTTCTGTATAAGAAGTCATCTGCAAATGGACTGGTATTGTTTTAAGTTTATTGAAAATTAAATGAATGAATGCAATTAGTTTTCTTTCCTTACAGCTTAAGAGCTATTATAAGATTTTCATAAACATAGTTTGGCCTCCATTTAGGCTTTACAAATCTTGTCCTTTTTGAGGATGATGTCTGTTCTCTCCATACTGTTTTCCCTCTTCCAGAGAGTCACAGCATTTCAAGAGTCACAGCTCCAACTGAAGCTAATTCAGTGAGCTCCAAAATCACATTTAGACCATCTTTCCCTTTTCCTCCAGTTCTTTATTCTTGGTTGTGGGGGTGGAAACTGGATGGGATGAGGAAGAAGGAGGAAGGCAGAGGATTTAAATGTAATGCTTTTTTTTCCAGGTCAGTCAGCACTCATGATCTTTCTTAATCTCATGATTCACTGATGACTTCTTAGTCAGCTTTTTTCCCTGAGGGGAAGCACATTGTCTCCTTATCTTTCCCGTTACTTCCATGCTTTCCTTACACTAAAAAATGCTTTTTCTTGTAACTAAGCCTGAAGGTTATTACAATCTGCCATGCCCATCATCGATAACAAAAGGGGCTAACGCCAGCCATAAGGCTTCCCATAAGCCTTCTCACACTCTTCAATAACTTGCGTAGGCATTTGCACACACCTGGGTGGATTTGCAAGCTTAATTCCTACAGATAAGGCTTCTTTAAAACAATTTCATCTTTTGCATTTTCCTGCTGTACTGTTTCACTCTCTTTTTATTTGAGTGATTTAGAATAATAGAGCTTTATCTTAAACTGAGGCAGTTCAGCACACTTTGCAGAAGGATGAGTTCTGGCAAGGATCAGTAGACAGTAATAGGAACGGAGTAGCCTTCATTCATTACTAGAGCCATTCCTGTGATGCAATACAAAATGGTCATGAGAGGGGGAGCTTACACACGTGCCAGAGAATGAAGTTCTTGGAACAGATAACACATCACCCCAACAACAGCACTAAGGGCAAGCAAGGAGAGGGCTTGTTATTATCTGTCAGGTTTCTCTCACCCAACAAATATTCACAAAGATGAGGGACCGCATTTCATTCCTTCCTCTGCCTCTGAAAGACCTGAGTCACTGCACTTCGTAAACCTTTACCTTCTTTCCTGGTGACTTCCACCTGTCTGAAAAGCTCTGTCTTTGTTTCCAAGGTTCAGGAAGGAGGGAAGAGCAGGAACCCAGTAAGTCTTTAAACTCATTATTTAACATCATACACAGAGAACAGAGCACACAAATGCATCCCCAGTTCCCACTGAACACCTCCTTTTTGAAGTACCTTCTCACAATGTAAGACATCCGCCCCAGTAGGAAAATAAGAAATTAATTGCCACACGTTCTCCAAGCCATTCATCAGGAAAACATGGTCAGCTCACAGTGGAGCCTGGTAAATGGGCAGTGCTGGCAGCCTCTGGAGCTGCTCACTCTTAAAAAAGCTTAGCTATACGTGTGCAGTGGCACAGGCATTTTAAGTGTTACGTCTTGTAAGATGTCAGTGGGGAGGTTTAATTCAGAGGTGATACATCAATCAGCATTATAAACAGCAATCCACAGTGAAATGAACTGGGCAAGCAATCTAGATGAGATGGTATGGCAATTGGTCTAATAAGCTGCTTGCTTACAGTTCATTGTACCTCTATTGTGTGTTTCATTCCACTGGAAAAGATGTAAATAGCAGTACAGCCGAAGGCTGGCTCTTGGTTTGCTCCTTTTACTCTGCTGCAGCACCAAAGAGGAGAGTTTGCCACCCTGAGAGCAATTTGCATGTCTGTGCATCCTTCCTTTGGAGAAACCTGCATGGGAGGTGCAATGAGCAGATGGCCTGTATTGGAGGTATGGGCAACACCCAAGTGCTACAGCAGCTAAAGTAAATCCATGTGTGTACTGCTGTTTTCCTGCCCCTACTGCTGCTTATCTGAACTGGGAAGACTTTTGAGGGAAACAGAGTACTGCCTGTAATAGGGAGCAGATCCGCAGCAAATTTTCAGAGGCAATGGAAAGAAGATGTGATCCTTATGGAGCTGGAGGCATGGCACAGCATTTATTGAAACTAGAAACTTACAGCAAGTTTTCAGGCTGAGACCAAGACTGAAGGAATGGATTTTCCTTGCCACGACAAAGCTAACATGGGGCAGGCTGGTTTTCAAACTTGCTATTATACACAATAAAAGGAGAAAGTGATCCTTCCATAATTTCCCTAGTCAAGCAAAATTTTAAAGCTGAAGTAAATACAATGTATGCATTGCTGTTGTACTACCCACCTCACTGCTACTTAGGTAACAACAGTGCCAGAATAAAACCTTGTCTGATTCAAGTTCAGACCTTACAAAGAATTAAAGGAATAGAAACAATACTGTATTTTCCTTTCCAGAGACTGAAAAGTCAATGATTTAATTTTGGAAGTGGCAGAATTACTTATTGTAATGAAAAAATCACTCCTTTTTTGTTAATGATAGCAAAATGTTGTTCACTGTGGTCCTGATTATAAACAGGTAAGATACACTAAACTATTATTTTCTCCTAATTAAATTACAATTATTGCAGTTTATAGTTTTGAAGAAAAAGAGCAATCAGAAGTCTGCTACACTCCTTTATTTCATTCCAAATCACAGTTCTGTAACAGCACAGCTACTGTTTTAGTTGACTTAGGAAAAGGCAAAAGAAGACAAATTAATTCATAATTAATTCTCAATGATCAGGCAGTTAATATACTGTAAAATGTTTCCCAGGAAAGCGCAATGTCTGTGGAACATGGTAAAAGCAGTGTGGTGCTTTCACGCTATTTTATACATTAGTATTTTCTACCACTGCATGAAAAAGTTGCAGGTTCATTAATCATTTTTGCAGCTGGAGTGTTAAATTAAGCCAAAAGTTAAAATGAAATAATTAAAGTTACAGCCCTTTTATGAAGAAAACAAGTTAAAAATGGCGCTATCCATATATTCAGTAAATTGGGAATTTTGTTAATTTATTGATATGTTCCACTCTGTGATCTATGTTTAACACTTCTGTGAACTATGTTTTAGAGTTACATCCAGTGGAAAACTACAGTTCTCTTCTGAATCTCTACAGTACCCCTGTGAGACGGGTGATTGCTATTCTACCTTATAAACAGAGTTGCTGCAGTTGATTTTTTTTTATTTTTTTTATTTTAAGTCTGAGTGGTTGAAGCAGCCAAAGTAACCTATACGCAGCAACGCCATAGAAGAAGATGAGAATTTACGACTCAGCGTTCCAGGGTCAAACCCATCAGATTATGCTGTTCTAGGCAGACTTCTCAGGTCTGGTCTGTTCAAGGCTATTTACAACTGGCCGTACAGTGTTGGTCACGCAATTTAACAAAGCTCAGCTCAGGTATACCGGAGAGCTGGAAAGCTATTGGGAAAGAACAATGTTTTTTGTTTGGTTTTGGGGGTTTTCTTTTTCCATTTTTCCAAGTATGAACTATTTTAAATTAAAAGGATGAGGAAAAAACACCCAAAACTTTTATATAATGGTGGTTTCAAAGTTACTATTTTAAACACTTCAATTAAAAACTATGACCTCATAAAAACTGTAGCCAAATACATAGTTTATCCAAAGTCAGGGGTAAGCCAGAGAAGTTTGGGTTGTCTGCATTTCATTAACTTCAGTGACATATCCAACTACTCTGTATATACATTATAAAACCATGTATACATTATTCTCTTTTTGAATCAGTTTAATATTCTTTATTTACCAGGGAAAAAAAAAATCATTATAAACTTCTCCTTTGGGCACAGTAAATTATAATATATTCTAAAAGATCAAAACACTGTATGTATCTGAAACTTAATTCAAATTTACCACCTACTTAGTAGTAGGACATTTGTCATAAACTGGTGATGGAATCTTTCTCTGATTATTTGAGTATTTTCAGAATATTTTCAAGGAGGCAGAGGGAGGAGATAAATATGTTGACCAAGAAAGACACATCCAAAAGGGAAAACAACCTTGCCTCAGAGAAAATGAATTTGAATACTTTCTCTTATGTGATAAAGATCTGGGTCCCCTATTATGCTTTTTTTTTAATATTACCCAAAGATTTATACACCTAATTAGCACTTTGATAAATTCAGATGCATTCTGTTTACAAAATTAATAGATTAAAATGCTCTACCCTCAATGATCCCACACTTGAATAGGTAAATATCTCTAGAGAACATAACAATGTTTATTCACCATTATGATGTTTATAATGCTATGCAGGAGGGGTCTTCTTTTATGCATGGAATGTCTTCTTTTTGTTTATCTTGATTTTTAATCCCCAGTACTTCTCCTGTTCCCCTAGTTCTCTTCCTGGGTAACCACAACACCTGAATCTTGCCAGCTCTTTTACACAGAATGCACTGTGCTTTTCTTATTAAAAGATATCAAATGTTTGAAAACACTTGCTCAGAGATAACGATAATGACTTCAGTAATGTTATCAGTATACGACACATGTAGAGAAAGTCTTCCCAAATGCAGAACAGATTAATTCATATTTCTTAGACACTTTCAGAAGTGCTACACCATTATTCCTTATTGCTACAGAAAAAAAAAAAAAAAAAAAAAAAAAAGAGAAACCAATAACA
>VFFE01008521.1:1828044-1877560 GCA_008921705.1 Burhinus oedicnemus | reverse complement strand
TTTTTTTTGATATCACATAAAATAAAACAGCTTATTGTTACCTTGTAGACACTTCTGCCAGTTCCATCCTGCCCTAAAAGCAGGATGAATCAGAGATGGATACCTTCCCTGAACCATCACCTCTCCAGCCCTCATACAGAGATCAAAAATAAGTCATTTTTCCTGTACACTAGCCGTGGAAAAATAGTTCTGTATTAGAGCATTGCACCTCGAATGCAGAATTCTAAATTATTTTGTGATTTGTTTCTTGTGATTAAATTTCATCTCTAGAACACCCACACAGAAGTTAGAGGGTTTCTTCTGCATCAAGTTTCAAAGCAGTTCAAAGTCAGGCGATGCAAAGTTACATATATAAGCAAACAAACAAATACAGAAATATCCAGTATTAGAAAAATTTCAGCCCACTGTTCCAAAGAACTGATGTCAGCAGTCAGGAGACTAAGAGAGTAATTTACCACTGACCAAAGCATCAGAAACCTTTGTATGACTTCTAGCAAGCAGTATGGATCTAATTGTCTCACCTTTTTTCTCTACTCATAAAAAAAATCTTCCCACCTGATACAATCTATCCTGCATGTTGTAGCTCTGTTGCTTTCAGCTATGGACTGAGTATCACTTAATTACTTCATCTGTTAACCTTTACTTCTCTGAAATACTCTACTGAGGCAGGTTTGCTTTTAAATACTCTTATTTATTCTTGAGTTGAGTAACACATTAAAGAGTTTCCTCTTTAACATTTCTATCCAGGGAGCACTTTTGTTTTCTAGAAGTCTTTAAGGCATATATTATAGAGATTCTATATACCCAATTCCATAAATACACTTTGTGATAATTAAACTATAGCCATGGGATGTGTAAAATACCTACTAAGCATTTATTAAAAACTTGATATGTAGAGATGGAGAAGATACACCCAGCCGTTTATCAAATCATTTGGAAATGACTCATTTGGTTACATTACAAATCTTCCTTGCATTATCAGTACCTAAAATGAGCAGGTTGACATGTTGATTAACACTCAACAGTTTTTAGTTTTGAAATGTAATAAAGATGGGCAAAAATACAGACAGGACATTTATATTCTTTTGGAAAAAAAATACTGACTTCACTTCTGTGCTATTTATGATACTGTCCAGTCACTGAATATTCCCATAGATGATTTACCCATATAGGAACAAGTGCTGAATTCAAAAAAGGTCTAGTGAGAAATTAGTATCCATATGAAGTTTTGCACCAGAGGACACTTAGCTTTCTTTTCTCATAATTAGTCCTCTTGCTGGCATTCCCAACCTTCTACTCTACAAGCAGAAAAAATACGAGACATTACATAAGGCTACTCAAATTACAAGTACTAGTAGTCTAGAATTACAACTGACATAGCACCATACTTCCCAAGTTGAAATACATTCATATAAAGTCTTTAGATACCAATTTTCAATGCATTAAAAATCTGATCGTGTCTACTTAACCCCACAGTTTTTTCATATATGACAAAAATATTTCTTCTCTCCAGGACTTTCCTAAGTATGGCTTGACCAAGACCAGGCATCACGAACATTGTTTGTGTTTGCTCTTAAAGGAGATTTCAATACATTGCCTTCAAACCTTGTTCTTTGGGTTTGTCAGGAGGAATAGTTGATTTATTATTAAATCCTTCTGTTTATCACAATTAAAAAGCTGTACTTACCTCGATTTTTCTGTAGATTTTTCAAATATTTAAAATTGTAAAACACCCAGAATTAAATTCCAAGGGAATGAAGTACTGTGTGAAGCATTTCACACTTCTTAAAACTACCCCCAGTGATATGGAGAAGCCCGTTATAGTCAAGTTCCCTTTCCTTGCATTCACTGTGCATTCATTTTACACCTCGTATTTTACAATCTACCTGTATAGCACCACAAGTGCCAAGAATGTTTAATAGTTATCTTATGTTGAATTTGATAGTAGCTTAACATTAACTTCTGGTATTATTCCTGAAGCCCAAAGTGAGCACCTAGTTGAATCTGTTTGATCTGAACAGGCTTTCAAAGGTGCATATAGTTAAACTTTGAGAAAACAGAGAAATGATTATGAGATGAAGTCATGTGTGTGTCAAGCATCTCACATGTCATGCCACCAGCCAGAAAAAAATCTTGGTCTGTCTCTAAGGTATATTGCTTCACATCAGTCAAACAGATACCAAAGAAAGGAACCGTTTCATTTGGAATGGGTGAAGTTCAGTGTCACCACTAAGATTTCCAGGCTCACTGCGGAGCTGATGAGCAGTGCAGCGAAGTCACTAAGAAGCCCTCTCAAACAGCTGGCACCAGACCAGAAGGGACACACAGTTTGGGGAGTTTCGAGTTGTTGCATTTTTTTGAACCAAAGAAAAAAAAACAACATAATTTACTGTTGCCTTCAGGATGAAAAGATAGAATCATTTTCTTTTAAAAATAGTAAGAGAAAATAATAATAACATTGACATAACACTGATGGTATTACAAAATATATTATCAGACGGAATCTGAAAATCTGAGCCCAGACTACTGCTAACACTGTACTATCCAGATTGTTGTTCATGCTTCAAGTCATCCAGAGATAACAAATCCACAAGAGAGCTATCTAAGGTTTCCCTTTCCACAGCTGCTTATTCCAGGAACTAAATATTATTTAAAACATAAGAATCTCACCTACTTTAAATTCAGAATTTTCAGCACACCTACATGAAAGAATGAATTATTCTGGCTTTTAAGAATTGAGATACTGTGTAAGAAGAGCCAAATTATTCCAGATGTGATACTTGATAGGAAAGGGTGCTTAGTATTCTTTTTGACTAATCCTAGTAATCTTTGAGGATCCTTAGTCAGTTGATTTGGAAGTTAAATATAGAAATTAGCATACAGTGGTTTCACTTCAGAAAACACAAATTCAGCTTTTCATTTAGGTCACTATCTCTGCCTCCTTCCCATGTACTCACTTTCAGAAAACTGGAACATAATGTGACTCAGCTTGACTCTTCTGGCAGTATCTCCTCAACAGAGGTTCAATGTTAAGACATTTGCGGGTCAGGGCTGGTGTATACTGGTGGAACATTGCAAGCGTTAGTGTGCCTATCTGCTTGCAGTCAGAGTGCTTTGCCTTTTATCAGGAAAAAGTTCATTCCTTTTCCTATTTATATATTGTTCCAACAATTAACTTCATAGTGACATTTCTATTTGCTTAATGGCCCTTTTTTGACCCAATTCCAAATACTCCTGCAATCATTAACCCTTAGCCTATGTCCCAGATTAGTGTGTAAAAGACTTTCTGCAGCTTACTGCTTTAACACTTTAACCAGCCAAACGCATTATTTCTGCTGTTAACCGGCTTTTTAGCCTAGAAGTGGGTCCACTGCATCTGCCAACTTCAACTGGTTACATGCAAACACGCATGCACATATGCAGGTGCATTTGTGTGTCTCTGACCTGCTTGTGGAGCAAAGGATTTTGGACAGTTAAACTGCGATTCAGGTCACTTTGAGAGCATACTCTTCTGTGGCAGGGATATAAGCAAATATCCAGCATGTCACTTTTCACAGCCTTCTCTTTTTAACTTTTTCTGACATGTGCCTAAAGGAGCGATCAAGATACAAGTGTCTCTTTAAAGAGAAAAGTAGTAAAATGACACAAGTGAGGAGAGGGAAAAGAGACATCAGATAATACATCAAATAGAAGCTGAAAAGCCACACAGACTCCAGCAGCACGAAGCAACATCAGTACATGGTCGCCCTACACTGAAAAAAAGAAGGCTTCAATAGAACAGTGACAGCATGAAGTAACAAAACAGAGTTTGCACAGTAATGATTCTATGATTTCCTTTCAACTTCACTCAGGGACAGCAGAGCGCACTCTCCAGCTTTTCAAAACTGAGCACTCTTCATCATGAAGAACTTGCCTTTTTTTTTTTTCCTTACAATTTCATTCAGTTTCTCATTCTGAAAGATAATCTCAGCAAAATTTGTATTTTTAATCTTTATTTTTTTCTTCATTTCTCTTCCTATCAGGTTTTTTCATCTGACTGTAAAGTTGAAACTCATCTTCTTGCCTAAGTGCACTAAAACTCCACCAATAAAAGCACGTTCATGCTCGTAGATGTACAAAAATCTAATTCAAAGTTTTCCAAGCAAAGCCTTGAACATTACTTATTTTTTCTTAATTTTGAGATAATCAAGTTATAGCAGTTTAATACTTTTTCCTTGGGATTCAACTACTAGCTGATTTTTTGTATTTGCTGTGTTTTTATGTATTATCACAAGTTACGTCAACCTATATAGGCCTTTGGTTACATATTACATGACTTACCTGCGTGTTCTTTTACAGTGGGGCAGCAGGGCCACAATGTAAAGAATAATACGGGGCCTAAAACACCCACGTACTGCTGCTGAAACAATCCATCTAATTTCTGTACAGTGCCTCAGGACTTCTAACCGCTGAGAGTCGGCATAGTGAACCTACACATGAAAAGCTGTTGCACCAGGCTTTTATAGCGCTGCCTCTCTTCACTGACAATTTGCTTTTCTCAATCTCACTAGGTTCACACTATTACTCATCATTCTCACTAATGTCACTATTACTCTTCAAGATATCCTGCCTACATTTCTGAAGCAAATTCTAAGTTCTACACGTCTTATTCTTCATATAGTTCCTGACCTTATGAATTCCACAGAATTAATATCTCTGTGTTTGTAGCATGCTATGCAAATTATTTTCATAAAAACTCTGGGTTTGAAACCAAAATGTGTTAAAGTTGTCTCAAAATATAACAGTGTGCTAATTATAACAACAGGTAATATGCAACGCCCTGAGATCAGAAGAAAGATCTTACCAAAGCACCCCATGTGATAAATTATTTACTAATGGTAATTAAGTTGAAGGTGTATTTTGACAAAAGAAACTGCAGATTGTGAATACGTCCATCTAACCAGTGCTACTAAAGAACACTTCAATAATTGCAGTATAAAATCAACATCACACAGAGCAGTTAGTTTCAACGAAAATAAAATGTAAGTGAAAATCTAAAACATATACTCAGATCCTTAAAAAAACCCAACCAACCATAAAAAAAAACACAAACCACAAACAAACAAAACAAACAAACAAACAAAAAATCCATTTTAGAAATAGGCCCCCAAAGACTATGTTTGCAAGAGCATTTACTGTAGTTTTTAAGGATATTATAACTTGTTAAATGGGCAAGGTAAAGCTCATTTCCTTTGAGCTCAAACTCCTGCTTTGCAAGAAGTTAGAGCCTCAATTTCTACATGAACAGTTTGCAGTTTTCTGACAGACATAATTTGGAGCAGGTACTTCCCTGTCACTTTCTGTTTGCATGTGCTTAAGCCTTGTTGGTTTCAGGATGTTTAAAACGCTGGTGAAGTTTGCGCAATCTGGAACAGCTGAAATTTTAAGTGTTTTCACTGAAACTCATTCCACACCCCTTATTGCCTGAAGGAGATTGTTCAGGTTCAAATTTATTATACTTTAATGTTAAAACTGTTCCTACTCCTACTCTACTCTCCCCCAAACTGACTTAAAAGTCAGACTGACCCCAAACTGACTACTTTTCCCCCAAACTGACTTATAATTTGCATATAAAGATTTTATAGACAACATAGTAAGACATTCATCTTGGTAAGAGGTTGATTGATTGAGGAAAATACACATTTCCATATGACTAGATTTAAGCCTACACAGACATTGACTCAGACACTCAAACACTGAATGACAGAAACTAAGGTGTGACTATATTGCAGTCTGCAACTTTATAATCATATAGGTGTAGTCAAGCAGTCATGTGCCTTATGGAATGCGTACAGATGATGAACATAGCTGAAAAGCTGGTCTGTGTGTCTCCTGAGGTTTCTCTCCTCTCCTCTCCTCTCCTCTCCTCTCCTCTCCTCTCCTCTCCTCTCCTCTCCTTTGAGCAAAATTTAAAGTCCACTACCCAATTTCCCAACATTTTATTCTATTGTCTGTATCTCGGCTCATAAGCCTACTACTGAATCTCTTACTTCTCAGGGCTGGCCCTTTGCTGTTCAGCTGAAATGCACTGTATACTGCATAGAAAACCTCCTTATTGATATTATGCTTGGACAACCTGTTTTTTTTTCCTTATATTTAGTAAGTTCAATTGGTCATGACACAATTTAAAGAGATTTTTTTTTTGCTTAATCTTTAGCTGATAGATGAACTCCAGCATTACTAAACTTATCCAGTCAACCAGAGAGTATTTCCTTGCACACAATTTTTGTACTCGGCCATGTTCGCAATCTAGTATTGAGTGTTTGCCACACTGATGATGAATCCTTATCATCCAGCACAGTACCTACCTCTCTCACCTGTATCACTGACCAGATCAGATACTACAGCACTAATGTAACCCATCCAGAGCAATCCAGGATACTTTTCTTTCCCACTTAATTCCATACCAGTTACCTTTCCGAAGTTTTTCTCATCCCATTGAAAATCTATGTCAGTTACAGGACTTCATGCCAGTAAATACTGATGTTGGTCCTATCATCCCATGAGGGAGATATAGCTGTGATCTCACCAACCCTGTGTGGCCGTGGCCATATGGCCACATCACTACTTTATGTTTAAAGAAAAAGAGGACAATTTTTTTTTTTAATCCAGTTCTTCCTACCAAGGTATCCCTGCTATCAAATCAGCTGTGATTCTGTGATTCTGTGACTTAGTGCTGCACTTCACCAGGACCCCAATTCTGAAACTGTAACTGCAGCCAAGTCAATGAATGATGAGTAATAACCTTAAGCAGTTGTGAATCAATGCTATCATTTACTGAGGATCTGCAGAAGCAAGAAATGGACATGGGCTCCCCTGGCAGTGTCATTCTGGAAACCAGAACCTTGTAACTTTAAAACCTTGACCAATTTCCCTCCCCACAGATACCTCTCTCCATACTCTCTTGGTGTCGTATTGGCTTTAGCCCTTCCACTGACTGCAAATCTCTAGCCATAATGTGACATCTGACCTCTTCATGTTAAACTATGTAAGACTGTCTCAAAGCCTGCCAATAGAGAGAACATTTGCGTATCTGGTTTTGATGGCAAATTTTTAAGAGACTTTTGTCAACACTCCTTCCAGCATATTGTTGGTTTTGGCTTATATTCTCCTAGCTGTCATCCATTCCAAACCCTAGGCAACTGCCATTCACCCTAACTCTCCCACATGCTCGGCTGCTCACTTTTTCCCTTCCTGGTGGTTGTCATCCTGCCAGCCCCCAGGGAGAGCTCCAAAACTGAGCCCTACCTGCATTTGCTCAGCACCTTACTCCCCACCTGGTGTTCTGAATTCCTGTTTATTGTCCGGACTACTAGCTGAGGCAGAAAAGAGTACCTTCTAACCTGAGGTGGAATGGTTTGACTGCTTGACAAATAGCTGTCCCAGTAAAGGTCTGGGAGCATGGGGGAGGCACATTTGATTGGTTATACACCACACGATTTTACTGTGCTAAATTCTACAGTTATTGTTAACAGACATTGCAATAACCACATCTAAAATGCCATTGGAAGAACATCCTTCTAGTATGCTGGTCAGCTGAATCTCAGTTGCGGTGCTGACCAAGTCAGAAAGATTTGTGAGTCTTGCTCCCAAGGTCTTAGAGTGTCAAATGAGACTAGTAATACTGATGGTCTTGATCTCCATATTCCTCAAGGCACCTCGTGTCAGCTACTTCGACAGGGCTGACCCTGGCATTAACCCCAGTGAAATACTGCCACATACCAGCAGTTTGCTTATCCTCATACAAGTATCACTACCAAGGCTTACGTCTGTAGTGTCTCCTGAAGAAATAAGGAGTAGCATTAGTAGCCGTGCAGCAAACATATGGTGTCTCAGAGCAGCTGGGAAAACACTGTGCTCCAGCTTTCTTGATGGAAAGCACTTTTCCTCTGCCAACTGCATTTTGTAAAACAGTTCAAAGCCTTTTACCAGCTTTCAGGGAGCTGCTTGCCACAGGGAAATGCTTGTGAAAGGAGTGGGCAGGCAGGCACCCAAACAGCAGAAGTCATAAGATATCTAGCTATATCTCCACATCTTCCAGCTTCTTCACAGAGTGCTGGGAATAACTGCTGAGAGTGAAAATTACTTAAGGTATTTGGATACAAGTAAGCCTCCCACAACCACAGGATGGCCAGTTCACATCACCAGAGAAACTGAGCATCAGCCTTATAAACATGCATTCTCTAGGAATGATACTGCTAAGTCAGTCTCTTCCTGCTGTCCACTTCTTTTGACTATGCCCCATTGAAATCCTGATTCTTCTTGGCCCATCTTTCTTCTCTGTGGTCAAACACCTCCTGATCAAGTGTCTTGCCCAGTCTGTATTCATACTGTTAACTTCAGGTCTAACGTTCAAGCAAATGAAACCCCTTGGTAGGTCCAAAAGGTCAGCTGATTAGCATCTAAGAGCCCCCTTTCACCTTCTCCTCCAAGCGAAGCAACCCCACCTTCATTTCTCTACTAGGTTCTATCAAATACTGCAGCTGAACTTCAGGTAATGGCACTGTCTTGTCAGATTTCTTGTCCTAGCATCATACGACAGCTATTCCCTCAAAGAGTAGAATAACTGGAAGAAATACAGGATTACCCATAGGAATCATATGTTCTTTACGTGTCCTTAGTTAATATTTTCCCATTCAGGAAGGGGAACCACATTACATATTCTGAATCCTTGCTGAGCATAAAGGAAAACTAAATCACAGTTTTCCCTCAAAATAAATGAATATATCCCATGATAATATAGCATCACTCTAAAATGTTGCAGAGAGACCAGCATCTTTATCAAACAATGCATTAAAATTCCTCTTCTCTCTCAAAATGTTAAAGAAAAGGAGAAAAAAAGGAAAATGTACTGATGAGTCCTACGTATCAACAGATACAGGCTCCAAGAGATTCAGGGAGCAAATTCCTTGGAAAGCAAGCCTTTCCTCCTTGCTGTCAAATAATAATGATTAAAAAAAAAGACAGCTTGCCACCAACTTATCCTTTCTTAAGCTGTGACTGCATCACATGGGTAGCCCTGAAACCAGGCCCTAAATCATACCAGGTTCCATAGGTCAAGATCAGCATCTTAACCTCTATCCAAAATCTAATCTCAGCAGTCAGTGAATGTTACAGAGCATTATATGAAGTAGACCTGTAAACTGGCCGCCTGTATTCTCGACTAGTTCTATTTCCCAGACAGTGCCAAGATGCAATCTGACCACTTTGCACAAAGAAGACAGAAAGGCACTACAAGTATATTCAACTGAATGCTTACAGTGTGAAAGCAGCTATTTTCCCTCAATACCTCACAGATCATATAGTGTATATTAATACATTTATTTTGAAAAAAATCTGGTTCTTACACTTACAAACTGTGGTCAGGAGATCAAGCGACATCCTTTCCTGCTCAACAACAACTACTAGGAGTAAAAACAGACTAACCCAGCTCCTACATTTATTCAATTCAATGTAATCCTTCTCTTCTCCTAAATGTTCATATGAAAGGAAAAAATTAGATCTTAGTGTTATGGTTTGAAGAACCCACAACAATCTGTTGTCATTTAGACAATTATTCTATCACCCAATGACCCCTCCCCACCCAGGAAGGGGAATCGGGGAAAAAACAAGGAATCCTGAGGGTTGAAAAACAAACAGATTTAATAGAATAAGACTAAATAATTAACATTAATAATACTAAAGAACCAATATTGATCCCAATACCACTATAAAATATACAAGGATTATAGTCAGCCAATTCTATCAGCAGGAAGCTGTGCGCTCCCAGCAGTGGGCAGCAAATGTCGGACATGGGGAGCGCTACGGCTTTGGGAGGAAGGGAAGGCCGCAGGAGTCCAGCACCAGGGCAAGAAGTTCTCAGGATCGCTGCCATCGTAGAAGAGAAAAAAATTCCTCAGCAAACTTTTGAATTGATATTGAATGTGCTGTTCATGGTATGAAATAATGCTGTTGGCCACCTTGGGTCAAGTGCCCAGGTCTTGCTCTTCCTCATCCCTGCACCTGGTGAGCTCAAAAACACTGAGACCTTGAAACCTGCATACTGTAGCTGGCTATAAAGTAAGTATTTTCACAAATTCAGACACTAGAGTCTTCTCAAAATGCAGTTTTGCCTAGCATTAGAAGAGACCTTACTGAAAAGTAAAATTACTGAAAGATGAATTAATCCTGTATCGCTCAAACCAGGACACTTAGTATGGAAACGTAGTTAATATAACACTAATTGGATAAGAGAAGGACTAATATCTCACTTCAAACCATACTGTCTCTGGAAAATTAGCATGAACAAAAATGTGTATTTGTCCTTGAAATGAAATGATAGGACTGAAAACCAAAGTAACAGGGAGCCATCTTTCCAACGTGAATTTTCGAGAAAAAGTGCTCTTCAACAGACAAATTATGTCAATGCCTACAGGAATAAAAGAGAAGTAAGTGTATAATGAACTTCATTCTCCCTCTAGCACTATTAGTATAGTTCATAATTCAGGTAAGCTACACTATGAGCACCATAAGGGAATAGTATGGCAAATCTGGAAAAGCTTTTGTCATGGTTGAGCATGCCCAATAGCCACATTTAGTCTTTGAGTGCTGCCAACTACTAGGAGAACTAGACTGAGAGGTGCACAAGAGCCATGCTGGAAACATGATTATGCTGTCTACTGACATTTCATGTATCTCCTGATCTGTTTCTGTGCTCCTCCTAGAGCACTCCATTGGGTCACACCTTATGCCAGTGTGTATCATTGCAGGAAAACTGTATGTTTCTTGTTTCTTTTACTGATGGTAAATATATGAAAAATAAAATCACGAAAATGAACAGACAAAAGATAACAGAACTTAATGGATGATGGTATTGCAAAGCTGTATGTCTGCACATGTGCATTCACTTCTAGGAACACATGTATCAGCTAGTACTGATGGCACTAAAGATTTGTGTGTCTGGTTTAACCAGGCCCAAGTATCTTGTGTTTATACTCGTACTGTCTTTTATATCTCATTTAGTTAAATAAGAATACAAACTGTCTACAAAGTGGCTGGGTCTGTGAAATAGGTCTGAATTCCTGTTAGTTACATTTCTGTTAAGAAGTGTTTCTCAACTTTTACAATGTCAGATTATTTTGATTATTTTGAAGCCTTTTTTGCCAAGAAAAGGTGAATCAAGGTTGTACAACATCTATCCAAACACAAATACTGTGCTTTTGTAATCCACTGTGATCCTAAAAACAGCCAACGCACTGTCTCATAACTACAGTGTTGCAAGGACCTGCGTTTGCTTAAATTCATTGCAATAACTACATTGAGAGATAATGACATTGTTTCAAATAGGACAAAAATTCTCAAGATTTTGGAAAAGGAATGATACCCAATTGACATAACGGAGGAAATGAAAGCCAACAGAATATAATTTTCTGACATAATAATTGGTTAGGGCAAGCACTAGCCTTCTAAAGCATCCCATATAATCTATAATAACCACTTGAGGGCACCTCTTTATTTTAAGGTCCTTTTAAAGGACAACAGCTTTCAGAAGCAACTTAAGAAGAGGTTTTGGTGCCGAAAATATTCAAAGGAAAGACTGCCACCTACTGAATCTTTCTGTCCCTATTCCTCTAAGTCCTGAGAACGTTTTCCATCCTTTAAGCACTGGAAGCTCCAACCTTTTCTTCGCTAAACTGATTCATCAGGTAGGATAAAGCCAAAACCAAAAGAAAAAAGAAATAATTAATTTATTTTTATCCTGCTGAAACTTCTATAAATAGTTGAAAATTAAATACTGGGCATGTGACCTTGGTTTTTAATCAGTTTCTCTTTCATGATTAAAAAATACTGCTTCAGGATGTAGATACATTATGTGCTAAATATACATACTCTTAGTTACATGAAGCTAAAAAAGCCTTCCAAAACCATAGTACTTCCACAGTAACGCCAAAGACTACCTTACAAAATAACCCATTTAGCATCTGTATTTGTTTTCCTTGATTTAGTTTTCAAAATTAGCTCAAGGACATCTTTCATATAGTGGCTTGGCACTTCACCTTACATTCTTAAAAAACACCCACAGTTCCAACAGAAATTATTATGTCATGGCTTCTTAGCAATAAAGACAACAGCAAGACTATCAGAGGAAAAACACACTAGATTGGCTTTTGCCATTACATAAATAGTGTTTATCAAAAGAGATTAAAATTGAAAGTACAAAATACATTACAAGCTTGTAAGGTGTTAGATAATACTCCCGATCTAGAGACTACTGCTCATTTCTCAGAATTATAGATGCAGTTATAGGTAGTATCCAGGGCTGTTACTGGGTTGAATATACCTTGACCTACCAAACTGGAGAAGCCTTTTCTTTCTGTTAGCCCTCAGGTGGATATACTGAAATATTCAGGTCTCCTTGAATTACAATAATTTAGTCATTATCTAACATATAACCAAACAGCTATAAAATTGCTTGAAACTGTTTCACATTAAATTCTATAAAAATATTTTCAGGGAAAAGATAGGATTTTCCCAAAAAATTTATAATGCAGGCTTTTTGTTTCCACCCCCGATTTTATATCTCTGATATAGCCATATTTAAAGGAAGAAGTAAATGTTTCTTTTACTGTCTAATCTGACCTGAAACATTACGAAGCTTTTCTTAGCATCTTTCATTTGTTTCTCCTGGTGACTAGACAACTTTGATCAAATTAAATAATTTAAAGCACTGTCTTCAGTCAAAACAAATTAAATAGCTCTTTTGTTACTCCCCCTTTCTACGGCTTGCAGTATAGACTTTAACAAGACGACCACCAAGTAGGTTTCATAGCTGATGAATAACTAACATTACTTTTTTCTTTTTTTTTTTTTCACCTTGCACTTATGCTTGTCAGCAATACGTAGCTCCTTTACTTAAATACAGGCTATACGAGACAATGTTTATACAGAATAAAAGCCATCATCTTTTTCTATGGAGATTGCATCTCATAAATAGATCTGGTAAAACAGTTTTCACATTTTTGATTATGACAACTTTCTCTTCAAAATATTAAATGGTGGCAAGGAAAGGGCAGACAGTATGCCCCAAGAAAGTTGTGAGCATGAATAAGGATAGAAGACCAGAGAGGCCAACCCTCCACATAATTTCTAGAGTCAGTGATGGTGTAGCAGCATTTCTACTGTATACATTTACTGGAGAAGAGCTTTAAATTGTAATTACCCTTTCAGTGATTACTGTGGAGAACCTAGTCAAGGTCAGCAGAACAATAAATGTATTACTTGAGAGATGTGATCTGATAGCTAGGAACTGTTTCTGATAATCCAAGAAGTCCCTCCAAGTCATTTGTTCCTAGAAACTACGCCTTCAGAGTCAGTGAAACTCAGAGGTTTATTATGAGGCCATCAAATCAACATGTAAATACTGTGATATGCTCCTTTCTTGTGTTTCCACAGGATTCAGTGGCAGCGAGACTTTGCAACTTAGTAGCTCTGAAAGTAATATTACGTAAAGGGATGATGTATGTGGAATGAAGAAATCTATCTGGGTCAAAATTGTGATTTAATAATCTAATAATATTTCGCAGATACTATTTTGCCTCACAGACCAATATATCCTAAATATATCTCATTATAAAAACTTTTCTTTTTTTTCAGGGGCTGGGGTAGCTTTCCTTTAATTTTAGAGTCCTTCCCCTCAGAGAAGCCCAGTCCATCACACAGATTTGAAAACATGAAAAAAAAAGGTATTTCTGAGTGTTCTGACAGAAACAGACTTGCAAGGCTTTCAGTTTGAGTGATTCTTCTACATAAGAAGACATCCTTTGAGTTTCTACTTTATCACAGACCCACATATTGTAGAATACAATGATTTTGAATTGAAGCACATTACTGTAGCTCTATTAACACAAAACTGTACTCATAAGGTCCACTTTCTCCAGATTGCTGACCAGATAGCATTTATTAAGTTGTCGAGAATCGTTTTGTGACTCCTGCATCAGAAATATTCTGTTGAATATTCTGAAAATAATTTCTGTGCTTAGCTAGCTTTCTCTTCTTATCAGTCACTTTTTTCCATCGCTCCCTTTACAGGACAATTCTTGAGGTCCAGTTGCAGGTCTATGTTCAGCTCACCCAATGCAGACACTTCCATCCAAGCACCAACTTGCTCTCTAGCTGGCACTGACTGTGTCAAGTTGATCTCTTCTGACTACACTGGAAGCATAGATTTTCAACCTACCTAAATCTGGAGTTGAATCCCATACATATTGTCTTTTCTTTAGCTGGCTTGTAACAGTTTTTATACTGGTGGGGGGTAAAGAGGGAGGGAAAGGCAAGGGGTCTGACTGGCAACCTCTTAGTCACCATGAAGATCACTAGACTCAGTTACACCTTTTCAAAAAGCTAGCTTATATATTCCCTGTTATAACAACATATGTTGCTTAATCTGAAAAGTCTAAAATATCATAAATACCAGGTGTCCCCAAAATTTAGCATTGCAATACTGTAAATGACTTGTAGATAAAAGAATGTGGTTCCATTAATTGATACATCCTATATACTTCTACATAAGTCCACCAACATATCACCAATATTGTACAACTCCAACAACTCTGACAAAAGGCCATAAAGTTTAGATAAAATGCAAAAAAATCTACAGTAAACTCAGCTCATTAATATTGTTCCAGTCTTATCACACTCTACCTCTAAAGGAGCCTAAGCAAGGTACACACTTTGTATTGTACCTAGCAAATGTTTTGTTCATGAGGTCTGAGCTGGTATCTGGAGACTGGCTGATAAGAACTGTAAGGTGTTAAGATCTGGAAAGGATTTTGGCACCATATACTCAGAGAGAAGGTAATCATCTTTAGACGTGACATACCAAAAGGCAGAGTCAAATCAGACAGAAAGCCCAGTCAACAAAGATACTCAGTTACTGTAAACCAAGTCTTACAGTGTTTCCCATTGGGCAACCTCCCGCCTAGCCGAGTTTGCATGCCTGACTTAAATGAACAGGTTCCTAATGGACCGTAGGGAGACACTTTCTGAATCGTAAGCCTTGCATGTAGAAAAAGGTAAGAGGAAAGTAGTATTCTTAGTCTGGTCTTGGATTTAGGGGCCACAACCACGGTAAGATATTAAAGCTGAAATATGGAAGCTATAGTTAAAACCCGGGAGGAACCATGTTTAGATTCCATCTCTGCTTAAACTTGACAACAGACTCTCTCTTACATCACTCTCCTTCCAGATTAATGGTTTAAACACCAAACTGTTAGTGTATTCTGACCCTTTTTTCCCTAAATTATTCTCATATTGTTTAAAATATTCCATATCTGACCCACTGGGCCTGACAGATAGTAAGTATTTTTGAGTCATTGTACACATGTGGAAGCCCTGAGTTTCAGTTCTTGCTACAAGCAATACTTAAATGTTTGATCCAATGGAGATTAAATTTAACAGGTAACACTAAGGAATTATTACCCAGAATATCTTTCTATGCAGGCAACCATTTAGGGTTATCAGTGACCAGGTTCAGCCACTTGCTCCACTGTACTTGCTCCTTTACCTATGCAGAAGGGATATGAAATGTTCGTTCCACGTGAATGCCTCAAGCACAACATGAAGGAATTCCTCATCTACCTCTCCTGAATGTATGTGTCTCAGTGAGTCATGCTCTTCTTAAGGGGCATGCAACAGGAGCAAACTGAAACACAGAAGTTTCTCTCTGAACATTAGGAAACACTTTTTTACTGTGAGGGTAACTGAGCCGTGGCACAGGTTGCTCAGGGAGGTTGTGGAGTCTCCATCCTTGGAGATACTCAAAAGCCATCTGGACACGGCTCCAGCTCACCCTGCTTGAGCAGGGGTTTTGGTCCCAATGACCTCCAGATGTCCCTTCCAACCTCAGCGTTCTGTGATTCCGCAACTTATTGCTAATGAATTTGCCTTCTCTACAGTTTAGGTGAAGTGGAATGTCAGTTTTGGAGATTTTGACACTGGGCTTAGATGGCAGGAACATAAGCCTCAAGATCTTTTGTTACTTCCAAACTGTCATGTTACTTTCAAACCATCACCACTAGGCTAATCTTCTGAAAACCTTAGAAATATGTAAAGTTGCATTACGGGGTTTAATGTGACTGCTATCCATAGAGTTTGTAGTGGACTTATCCCAAAATGAATGACAAAGAAATCCGAAATATTTATTAGACTTCAGTCTGCACAATCAAAGGACGTATGAGGGAATATAAAAGGGCTGAATGGAGATAAGAGAAATGGAAATTTTACCTTCAAGGATTCTTTCGGAGATGTAACACAAAACACAATGAGAATTAAACATATTGCAATGTTCAGAGTAACAATGCCCCCATTATATTTCTCTATCTGCTCGGATCTGCTCGGTCCAGAAGAGATTTGTGTTTGATGAGAGCAGGCAGTGCTAGTGATGTCATACTAATTTCCCTATTAGCAAATACCTTAAAGTTACAATGGAGATTTAAAATGAATTTTCAAGCCAGACTGTTGTAAGGAGCGCAGACACTATTGCTTTGGTCATTCCCCAGGCAGTGAAAGGGTGTCGTACTTCTAGGGCCATGAAAGGCTGCTGCAGACCTGACTGTGAGCCTTCCTCCATTTAGCTTTTCACTGCCTCAGAAATCCTATCCCATACAAGTTAACTGGCAGGAGCTGGAATTACCAAGGATTGAATGTAATTGCCTGCTGTTGTACTCTGCCCCCTTCGCATTACAGGACACACAAATTATGTCTAAATTTGAAGACACGTGATATCTTGATCTGAGTGCAGGAGAGTGACAATGTCATTGCTGCTCAGTGTTCCAACAGTTACTTGACTTGCCAAAGCTTCTCTCCTTTTCTTGCTTGCTTGCTTGCTTTCCCTTCTTTCTTTCTTTGTCTCCTTTTATTTTTTCTTCCTTCCTTCCTTTCTCTCTGTACACCTTGATTACTTAAAGGATATGCAAAATCACTGCATCAAGCACTAAATGATGCATGAAAAAGAAATGGAAATATACTTGCCCTCTGTGTGGTGCTATGCAATCACTGCTCTGCTGCTAGGCGCCACTTCCTATGTATATATCTGCAATATTAAGCAGGAAAAAGCCAGAGCCCTCAAGACTCGTGTAGAAACAAAATAACTGTAACTATTTTCTCATCTCTCACAAGCAGCCAGTCTAAGCTCACTCTCAAGTGGTCCAAGCAACACAAGAGTGTAAGACAAAAATGCCCTTCACTTTTGTGGGAAGAGAGTAAGTACATAAATCCAAGAGATCCTTCTTACAGGTAGACAAGGCAGAGCTACTTTCTACTTCCTGGTTAAACATTCTGAAAAATATTTTTCATGTTTGTATTTTGAATTCGGTTCCATTTCTACCACATACTTGAAACATCACACTCGCTTGCTTACAAGCTAAACAGGGACACAGACAAATTGGTTAGTCTGCAAAAAATGGAGCTTTTACAAGTTCCTCTGTTGTTACACCCATCCATGGCTGGCTGACCTGTTTGATGAGCATAAACTAAAAAAATACTAAGATTTTTTTTTATTTTCTTTTTCTTTTTTTTCGGAAATGCTCTTAGTGTACCAACATTTACTAGTCTTGATTCTGACTGCAGTCAGTACTATATAATTATACACTATTACATCTCTAATGACTTCTATAAATTCTCTAACAGATGTGGAAATCTAGCTTTCTCCCTGTCTCCTTTAGTTTAATGAGATGGAATTTCTTATACTTGTACTAAGAAAACTGTATTTAATCCACAATAGTAGGAATCATGAGTAAATATCTAAGACTTCATGTGTGACACAGCAAAAAATGCCCTGTTGAACGGAAAAATGGAAATTTCACCTCTTCATTCAAACAATACCTTTCCAATCCATATGTGTGTTTGCTTTTTAGCATTCACCAGGACACAGTCTGCTTTTACAAACATGCTCATTCTGTGCTTCTTGCTTTAGCATCAACCTGAAGTACAAAATACCAGAAGTGTACATTTCTCATTTGCTAACTAGACCAAGAGAAGCAGAATGCATTAGTAATCCGGTGATATTCCCATGCCAATTGGCAGGTCTGAAAGGCTTTTGATAAACTTTGGCAATGGGCTTCCCAAAGACGTAAATGAATAAATACAACCTTTAGAAGGTCAACTATATCTCAAATGGGCAACATCCATTACATGTACTTGATAAATTAACAGTCAATTTGTAACAAGCACTTAGAGAATGAGAATAATATACGTGGGGGAAAAAACGCCCACACCTTGTTTGAAAATGTAGAGAAAGCACAGAAATAACCTCTCTGGGGTGATATTCAGATAGCTCTTGCGATCTGCGTCCATACAGTGAGACATAAAAGACAGCGAGTGGTTTTGTCATCTCTTCCATGAAGCAAACCCAACAATAATCAGGTAATAAATTTTTATCGTGAGAGAAGAATGGGGGGGAGGGGTGCTGGTTGGTTGTTTCTGTTGGTTGTTGCTGCTGTTGTTTTTCCACACTATTGTCTCTTAAATGCTGAAAGTTCAGTACATTCATAAAGAATGTGTCTGTGTAGCATAGCCTATATTTCTTATGGTCTTGCCAGGAGTTTCTTTGAACATGTAACAGAGCATCCATTTCTGGAATTATTAGTACGGTGGAAAATCCTTCTAGGAGAAAAAGAGAACAATGGTCCATAATGCTCCTCTTGCTATGTGAAAATAAAAGCTTCTCATAGTATAATGAGTGTCTTGTTGACTCAGTGCATCTCTGTTCTCACAAGCACATACACTCCAGTCAATTGAAATTACTGCAGGAAGTACCTGGGGATGCAATGATAATTTGTCCACTGAAAATGTATTTTATTTAATAAAAGGTAAATGTTACGAGAAAATACTGGAACCCTAGATAGCAAGCGTGTATAAAAGAAATTCAGGCTTTAAACAACTTTGAAACCAGGAATTACTGGTATGTCACAACTATTCCTATTGATAGAAAACTGAGAAGCTGTTTTAAATGTTTTAAAAATCAGCAAACAAATGAATGGAAAAGTAAATGAATGAAGGACATAAATCAGACGAGTCACCTTTACCCCAAACCTTGGAACTCCGTACAGAAAGTTGTAGCTGTGGGATTAGATGAACAGCCTCATCAGTTTAGATGTAGTTTATCTTCTTCTTCTAATTTAGTGTAACTAGGTAATAGTTGCTTGTATTTGCAATTTCAATATATCTCTAGTCTGAAAAGTGATTAAAATCGTGCAATATAATTTTCTTACCAATTATTTCCAGGTCAAAACCTCTTGAATTTAAACTAGAAATACAGCTTTTTGAACTGCTAGCCCTGCATATACATTCCTGAATTTCCGAGTCAGACTGTTCCTCTCTTCCACATCTCCCTAACCTATTTTTTTCCTTTCCTTACTTACCATATTCGTGAGGTTTTGTAATAGTATCTTATCCAGAAGTTAAATTTGGTGTCCTAGAATAGAACCTCATGGTTTTGCCTGAATTATATTGAATCCATAGTGCCAGTAGAAGTAAAAAGTAGCCAAAATTATCTCAGTAAAGTCAGCAGAGGTGACATAGGTAAACACAAAGGACAGGCCTGTTGTAGAAGATTCACTTTTTGTATGGTATCTATCTAAGGAAGATTAAACTATTTCTCTAGAAAAATGCCTCCTGCTCAAAGAGAAGAAAAACATGGTTGCTCATGTATTCTCAGGAAAAAAAAAATCAAACAAGAATTCTTTTCAGGAAAAAATACTAATATTTCTGTCTTAATCCGTATCAACATGGTATTTATAGAACCAGATGACTGACAGATCATAAGTAAACGCGTGTAGATAGAAGACTTTAAGCTTGCACAACATAAACAGTTTGATCCAACATTTAAGACTAAGACCAAACTGATTTGGCTTAAAGATTTCTGGAAAAGCTAAACACTAGTGAAATTCCTCTACTATCTAAGCAGTCCTTCCTTACAGCAGGAGAGCAGAGCCAGAGCAGCCAATAAGCAACAAGGATCAGTTTGATACATTCCTGAGCATGAGCCTGTCTTACTAATAAAAAAAACACCTTAATTTATTTTCTGATCCTCTAATTTACCTGTACAAGGACAGGAAATACTGCTACTTAGAAGAAAAGATACAAAGGGACAGTGGATTTAAACTAAAAGAGAGTAGATTTAGATTGGATGTAAGGATGAAATGTTTTATAAGGGTGATGAGACACTGGAACAAGTTGCCCAGAGAAGCTCTAGATGTCCCATCACTGGAAGTGTTCAAAGTGAGGTCGGATGGAGCTTTGAACAACCTGATCTAGTTAAAGATGTCCCTGCCCAGGGCAAGGGGATTGGCCTAGATGATCTCTGAAGGTCCCTTCCAACCCAAACCATTCTACGATTCTATGATGAAGTGGGGTTTATCAGGATCTTATCTTTTCCCCAAATGTTGTTTCTGCAAACACTATGCGTATACATTGATTTTTACATACTTTTAATTTTACCACCTACCTATACCCACAGTTTGCTTCACATATATGCTAATGTTGATTCAGAATGCAAAGAAAGTCAAGCATACACTTTGCTGGATCCTAGCCATAACTTTTCTAGATGACTACATGAAAATAAGCCTTTCTGCTAGAGAAACTCTTTGATCAATAGAGTTCAAAAATGTTATCCTTGCCAACTCTCAAAGTGGAGTTCTTGCCTACTGTTGCAATAAATTGTTTCATGTTTATAGGTTCAAGCCCTAATGGCCGTGAAGATGACAGCTGTGATGGCAGAAAAGGATCCTCTAAGATGTTTACCAAGCTATGGGGATCCTATCCTTGGAGAGCCGCGTTTCTGTCCAGAAGCGTGTAGCGCACTGCCTCTTCTGCACGCACACCAGTCATGTCTGATACATTTATGAAGCCTTATTCCTTAATGCAAGCTGTAGAAATTGCACTGAAAGCCTGATGCCTCCACATTAGCAATCGTATTTAGAATCATAGAATCACCTAGGTTGGAAGAGACCTTTAAGATCATCAAGTCCAACCATTAACTAACACTGCCAAAACCACCACTAAACCATGTCCCTCAGCTCCGCGTCTACCCATTTTTTAAATACTTCCAGGGATGGTGATTCCACCACTTCCCTGGGCAGCCTGTTCCAATGCTTGATGACCCTTTTGGTGAAGAAATTTTTCCTAATATCCAATCTAAACCTCCTTTGGAGCAACTTTTCCTCTTGTTCTATTGCTTGTTACTTGGGAGAAGAGACTGACATCCACCCCTCTACAACCTCCTTTCAGGTAGCTGTGAAGAGCCATAAGGTCTCCCTTCAGCCTCCTTTTCTCCAGGCTGAACAACCCCAATTCCCTCAGTCACTCCTCGTAAGACTTGTGCTCCAGAACCTTCACCAGCTTCATTGCCCTTCTCTGGACATGCTCCAGCACCTCGATGTATTTCTTGTAGTGAGGGGCCCAAAACTGAACACAGGATTCAAGGTGGGGCCTCACCAGTGCTGTGCACAGGGGGATGATCACCCCCCTAGTCCTTTTTATTCTGTGTAAAACAGTATCGAGCAGGGTATTTTAATATGCTGCAACCAAAATTAGCCGTAGTATGGCAGACAGGAAAATGTTAACAAATGCTGTAATGGAAGTTTTATCTGATGGAAGATAATCCAATATTTGCAATTGACGGGTTCTGTTACGGAGAGGTACATATTCTTTATCAGGGAAATAATTAGAAAGCTCAAAATAAATAGCAAGCTGATTAAAAAAGTGGTGAGAGAGCAAAACAAACAATAAAATCCAAGCAATACATACACAACATGTATGCAAATAATAAAAGCTGCATTATCTCCTGGAAAATCAGTCTATAAATGTTTGAGTTTGGGGAAGGCTAATTCCCACCTTATCTAAGCATCTCTTGAAAACCAGGCTGTAACTGTTTGTGCTGGAAAAAGGATCTCCACGGTTTTGTTTTCTTTTGTTTTTGATGTGATCTGTGTAACCCAGATCAGCTTGGAGAATCCACCTTCCTTTCTAAAATTCCTGAATGCTGGAGGAAAGTATTCTCTTACTAGTGTGGGTAACAAGTCCCCGCTATTATTTGCACTATTTCTATGAAATTAATACCTATCAGTACCTAGGAATGCTAGCAATATTGTTTTGCCGTTTTCTAGGAAGACATGAGAGATCCTCTTTGCTCCCAGAGACCTACTCAAAATATCCATGGTGATCAAAGAACAGGAGATTACATAAGTCTTGATAAACTGTATGTCGTATGTTCCAGTTAAAGTACTGCTCTAGAGCACAGGCCATTCACAAAAGACACGTCTTGCTCTTTCCAGACCTTTGCATCATCAATTCCATGATACTTTGGCTTGGTATGTATCATTGCATTGTTTTATATGCTTACAGCAAAACACATGAAAGACTCCAGCCTGTAATATTTCATGTTGGATGCTTTGAAAACATTAGCATAAATATCCCAGTCTGGGAGTAATAGAGAGATTTCTCTTAAAATCGATGAACATTTAGGAAAAGATTATGAAATAGCATACTTTAATACCATTTGTAAAGTACCTTTTAAAAATGATATGATTGCATGCCTTTTTAAGGAAGGTAAGGCTGAAGCCCCATGTTGTCCGTGAAACACTGTAGATGTTTTCTATTAGTTGCTAAATATGGATCATATTTTATATGAACTTGTATTTAAGATAGGATAAATATGCATATTCCTGGACAGGAAACGCTGCTAAGCAGCAGTATAATAAAGTTGGAACCAATGAAGCATCATGATTCATTACTATTTGTGTGTGTGTTACTATAATTACTCTGTTATAGCATAGATATCTTGATCTGTTCTGCTTTTTTGCTATAAATTTTCTGATAACTGCTGATAAGTGATAATTCAGCTGCAAACATATGCTGTAGAATAAATATCCTATGGAGATCATTGTTAAGATCCCTTGCATTTTCCTTGTTTGAAATTTTAAATAAGCATATTGAGCATCTCAATTAAAGGTGTTTCATTTTTGAAATGATAACTTCCTATTTTCAAAAAATATCAAAACCAAAACAATACTATAAAAACATAGATAAAAACACCCTCTTTCTTCAATTATTATTTGCATTGTTAGCGCATAAGGTTGTTCCCCACCATGATAGGTTATATACAAAGAGTTTGTCCTCATCCTCAGATACCTTTCACTCTGAGCATTACCAAATTAGGCCTAAATGAAAGAAACCTAACTTCCAGTGAATTTCAATTAAGCTGTTTTGGGAACCCAGCCTAGAATAAAAAACAAAAAAAAAACAAAAAAACAACCTCTAGAACTCTCTGCCATACTGTTGCACTAATGTTTGCAGCCCAGTTAAATTAGTGGGAAGAAGGAACAGCTATCTTTTTGTTTCCTCCTTTTATGTTTTTCTTTTACCATTGATGCAAGCTAAACAGAAGCTCACTGAATAAAAAAAACCTGAATATTGTACTCTTGCTGACTTACATTGCATGAAAATAAAAGGCAATTTCTATTTACTAAATGTCATCAATTATCAAATATCTTCAGCTACATAGGTAACTGTTAAAGCACTTAGACTGGGGGTACTGTGTCTGTGAGTCATGCCATTAAATCTCTTTTGGAAGGCCTTAGGTGTTTGTAAAGATACCAGGCATTGGCCCTCTAACCGCTTATCTGCATGAATAACCTCAGTTACATGAGAGAACCTGATGAACTTGGCAACGTCATTAAAAACTCATAAAACTGGCTCTGAGCCAACACATGAAAGCCAAGATGATATTCATACGTTAATAGTAATGATCCTCACTATTTTTCAAAGACATGAAATCAAAAGATGAACATATTTACCTAATCTATAAATAGAAGACACGTAACAGATGCTGTCTTTTGGGGTTTTTTTCAAAATCGTCTGCCATACTCAGAGCGAGCTCCAATGAGTTCCTGGGGATGCTCCTGCTGGGGTGGGAGGACTGAGCCCGGTCTTCTTCCAGCTCAGACCACGGCACTGTTTGCCCTTAGCCCTTCCTCTGTCACACTCTCAAGTGGGGTGAAGGAGGCACACACAGCACGGTCCTCACTGCTTCACCTCCCGTTTTGCCTTCCATTACCTTGTTTCACTGCCTCACTATCCCTCTGGAAAGAGATACGTCTACACAGAAAATCCAATAGCGAGTATAGATCTGTAAGACTTACATGTACAGCAAATTGTGTTGCAGTGCAGAGATGCTAAAACCAGCATGAAGAACTAATTGCAAGTGTCCTTAGAGATTTCAATAACAGGATATGCAAATGAAAAGAAACTTTTTACAATAGTAAGTAAATAAAAATAAAAGTTTCAGTGCTATTTAAATAAAGGTATCCTGCTCATGTCTTAAAGGTCATAGAACCAAGTAGACTTTCTTAAGGGGCCAGAGGCAAAATAAAGTCATTTGCCTATTTGTAAAAATAAGATGAGTTATACAAAATTGTGAAACTTCGAAATGAAGTAAAACTGATTAGGTTTGCTAGTTCCTAATCAGCATTAGCCTTCACTACTGTGCAAAAGAGTGTGATCTACTCAGACACCATAAATGAGCACAAGAAGCAAGCCCAGGCCCTCTTTCTCCTCTAAAAGACTTCAGCTGCAGTTTGCGTGAAGGGAGACGCTGCCATAAAGGGTGTAATCTCACATTACCATTTTGCACAGCATTGACTAATCACGACACTATGGATTGCGCTCTAATATTAGATATTCTGTTTCTTTACCACCTAAACCATCTCAGAGTCCAATGAAATTATACAAAAGCTAAGGTTAAAAAAAATTCAGCCTTAAAAAATGATCATAATCAAATGCAGATTAAAAAAGTATCAGGACATACAAATATGTGAACCTGTAGCCTGTGAACCTATCAGCCACAAAAGCATTCATTTACTCCATTTTCCAACAGTAAATCTTGAAATTCATACTCTTCCCATTGCAAAAAATGTTTCCTTTTTTTTTTTTTTTTTTGGGCTTCCTATTCAAAACTTACTTTCAGTCTTAATTCATTTTAAGTTGAATTATATTTTCTTTCTCAATGATATTACTTTATAGCAGATATTTCAATGCACTGAAAAAAAAGCCATAGCAGATTAAATCAGCAAAATTGTCACCTTTTGAGGTCTGGAAACAAAATTTATAATAAACTCCATAGCTCTGCAGAACATAAGTCTCCACTAATTTTCACGTGTTTCATCAAGGGTGATATATTTTCATTGCCCATTATCTATACAAAGAACAATAAAACTTGTAAAATAATATATATTGAAACATTTTCAGCAAGAGACCAGTTTTTGAGAGCATAAACAGACCATCTTCAACGTAAAATGCATCTTCAATATCAAATGTAAGAACTACTTGAGAACGACTTTTACACGGTATTTCCAATCTGAATACAGCAAAAATAAAAACGTTCTCCAGGATCAGATATTGCAAGTCACTTGCTCTGCTTTGTGTTAGTAACAGGGAACCACCAGTGTATCCCCATCCTTGACTAATTAAAGAAGCTGAAGGGATTCTGTCAAATGGCTCATCCTAAGGCAGTAAATAAAACAAGCTTATTCGAGTATACTAACTATACAAAGAAATGTTAGGATTATGATCTTTTCAGAACTTCATTCAGATCTCCGTCCAGCAAAATCTTCTTCATGTTTAACCACAAAGAATGCCTGAAGGCTTGAGTGAAGCCATTTAATGACTTACGCATGTGCTTTGTTGCATGAAAACTAGAGCACTTAGTAACCTATAGACTCACTCTTTCCCATGTGAGAACAACAAAATCCCCTGTTCTACTCAATAGTTACAATCAACCTCAGTTACAGTTAAAAATCAAAAACAATTAACTAGGAATTATTAACCAAGACATGCTGGCTAAGTTCAGACCACTATGGTATTATCTTTTGTTTCAGGACTGGGACCTATTCATCACCTCTTTCTTGAATGGTCATTTTCAAGCATAATGAATATTCATCAACCTTCTTCAAGAATATTGATCAAGTACAGCATAGCTTTCTCTGAATGGCTATTAAAAAGGTAAGCCAGATGCTATATTTTTCATTCGTGGACTAGACCAAAAAAACTATTCATGAGAACTATTTTGAATGCTTTGTGTAATACTCAAAAACATTTTCACTTTTATAGCACACAAATTTCACATAGTTCAATTTTTTCCTTACTTCTGTCTAAAATATTCTCTAAAAAAATAACTTTTTTTGTTACCATGAATTAGCATTCTTTAACTCATTAAAATAGTTGTCATAGTTAAGTTTTCTAGTTGGAAATGTATCATACTGGAGATACCAAGACCCTGAGAGTACTAAACAATATACCAAGACAATACAAAAAGGCTCAAGAGCTTGTGATCCAGGTAAAGTTACTTATTTTTGGCTCATGTAAATACAGTTTAGCTAATGCAAAATCTTCTTTAGAAACCAAACAAAAAGAAATACACAGAGAATCAGTCTTGCAGATTTTTTAGCTCCTGGAGCTATCCCACGCATCTGCAATTTTGATTTCCAGCAAGAGGCAGTAGGGCATGCAGTGCTAAACCCGGGTCTGCTCAGACAAGCTCCTGCCCATTCCTGCGATGTGCTGGGTGCACCCCTCTCCTGGTTTGAGCGACACAGGACTAAATTTGTCTTCTAACGCTTGGGAAAACTGTATTTTTAGAAGACTCTAGTGTCTGAATTTGTGAAAATATTTACTTTATAGCCAGCTATGGTGTGCAGGTTTCAAGGTCTCAGTGGTTTTGAGCTCACCAGGTGCAGGGATGAGGAGGAGCAAGACCTGGGCACTTGACCCAAGCTGCCCAGCAGCATTATTTCATACCATGAACAGCACATTCAATATAAATTAAGATAGTTTGCTGCAAAGTTCTCTCTCTCCTTTGATGGCAGCGATCCAGAGAACTTCTTGCCCCAGTGCCGGACCCCTGAGCCCTTCCCTTCCTCCCAGAGCCGTAGTGCTCCCCGTGTCCAACATTTGCTGCCCACTGCTGGGAGTGCACAGCTTCCTACTGATATAGTTGGCCGAGTATAATCCTTGTATATTTTATATTGGTATCGGGATCAATATTAGCTCTTTAGTGTTATTAATTACCTAGTCTTATTTTATTAGATCTGTTTATACTTCAACCCTCGGGTTTCCTTGCTTTTTCCCCGATTCCCCTTCCTGGGTGGGGAGGGGTCATCAGGGGATAGAATAATTGGCTATATGACAATAAATTGTTGTGGGTTTCTCAAACTATAACAACCCCTTTCCTGCTGGGCTGCACGGGAATTCAGGCTGCTCAGTACCAGGCAGGAGCGGGACCCACCTTCTGGGTATTTTTCTTTTTTCAAAGAGTTTTATAGTAGTTGCTTAGGAGTTTGTTTAGTGAGACCACAGCATGGCTGGAAAGCGAAGAAAAATGGGCCAGAGAAATCAAGTGTAACTGCACAGACCACTTAACAGGAGAATCGGATGTTCCATGCACACAGGGTACGAGGTGCCAAGAAACTACTATGTACTCAGGGCTCAATAGCTTTTATTAAGGCAATAATAAAGTAAGCCTTGTTTGTCTATGCAGCTGGCGAAGTCTCCTCAAGTCGCTGTCTTCCAGTTTCTACTCTAACATCTCTTCCTCCAGCTTCCCTTCAGTAAAGGAATGACCGTCAACTAACCTTGTTAAGACAAATGGCATTTTAGAGTTAAGTTGCGAACAGAATTTATGTCAATAAGTTCTTATGCGTAAAACACCATCAAATTAACGTAACTGCATCTGGGCTCAGCTTATGACATTCAAAAAAGCAATCACTGCAATTAAAATAACAGGGGTAACTGCCATTTGAAAAAAGCATATATGTAATATGTGTTTACTAGAGAAAAGTTAAAATTTAGTACATGCTTTGTATTGTTACTATTAAGATATCATTTGCTATTAAGACAGCAGTGCCTACTGACTAATTGTTAAATTCATGTGGAGGTAATCTACAGACCAATCTACGACTCCAAATTTAAATTTGGATATGAAACATATAATGCAAATAAATGCAAACTTATTATATAACTGCATACACTGCATACCAAAATTTCTTAGGTCTTTGTAGATTCTAGTAAGTGGTGCTACTTGAAAAACAGGCAGAAATGAAAACAAGCAGATGCAATTTTGCAAGTAACATATTAATTGCAAATATCATAGTTCAGCTGTACACAGTTTACAGCTGCCAAAGTCTGTTGCCTTTGTAGTGCTGTTATTCTAATGTTGCAGGTCAAAACCAGCAAACAGCTGTTCAATATCTGAGGACTTTACTAAATAACGCAAGACTACACAAACTATGGGATACATATTGAAGCAGCCACAGAGGAAAGCAGAAAATGGGAAAATAATTATTTTTAATCCTGTTATGGATTAAAGGTCCGTATTATATAATGAATTTCTTATGAAACCTGACAAAATAGTGCTATGAAATGTGTAAATCTCCTTTTCCATTTTTTAATTTTTTTTCTTTCTTTTCTTCTTGTGCCAAAGTGTGATTTCAGCTGTTTTAAAACTATTTGGAAAACTGGGTCAAATTCAGTTGCCAGTTTCTGCTTAAAAAAAAAGCTTAGTTGTCAAATTTACAAACCAGCTGAAGAAGTGGAAACCTCCTTTAACCTAGAAGGGCAGGGGGATGAGGCTAGAACACGCATACACACAGTTGATGCTCCTGTTTTAACAGGAGCAACGGCAGCTCTAGAAACTGCCCACATGGCAGTACTTAATTAAATTTTTATTTAATTTGTTGACAGATGGGTTTACAAGATTATGTAAATGGTAAAAGCACTTACTAATTATTACTCATTTTCAATTTTTACTAAAAGGCTAATTTCTTCCATAAAGGTAAAGGTGGTTCTTCATTCGACCCACTTCACTTTATTTTACCAGCCCGCATATGATACCCTTCATGCATTTACCACTTCTCCATAAAATGCCTTCTTTTCACTTATTCTGATTTCATATCATTGGGCAAAATGATTTCACAAAAAAAAGACTCATATTATCAGCTAATTCATGGCAATATGAGTGAAACAATAATTAGATCAAATCATGTGGCATGGAAGCCCCAACTTCTACACTGTGCAGTAGATTGCGTTTCAGAATAGATTGAATCTGGTCCTTGAAACCAGCTTGAGGCTGTTTGGAGGCTCAGAGAGGGGTTTCAATCCGCACGTGCTGGAGGTGCAGAAGTGGAGGGAGCTGCCAGCGGTGCTCCGTCCTCTGAGGCAACCTGCTTGGCACACTCCAAAAGCTGCCCCAGAAACTGAACCAATGTGTGGGAAGTGTGAACAGCCAAGGGATTTGTTTCAGGATTGTGCTACTGCTTCAAACCAAAGTGCTAAGGTTGACAGAGCCTAATGCAACAGGTGTAATTGAGAACTTCTTTGTGACCTTCAGCTTAATTACCATTCAGCCCATAGTAATGTTCACTCTGACCCAGCACAAGAACAGGCAGGTTCATTTGCTGCTGGTTTTTTTTCTTGGTTGTTCTTCGGTGTGCTCTGTTCTTTGTTTTTATGAATTTTGTATAAATTATCTCTGAGTGAGAAGTGCATTAATTCTCTTTAGAATCTACAATATAACATTTAACTTTTTCCTGTATACAAGAGCTGTTTAAACTTTACTTCATCAAACAATATAAAACCTCTCTCATCTTTGCAAACTGGAAAAGAAATATTGTGAAATTACTACTTTGGGAAACATACTCATTTCCTGTATTCTCCGTGTAGTTTGTTTCCTCTAGTGATATGGAAATGTGGATGTTGTTTACCCTGAAAATATTCAAAATGATGTGTAAATGCCATGAGTACGATAACCTTGCATTTATAAACTTGACTAAATGCACAATATTAATTTCTGCAGTGGAAAATAAAATCAAATGAAAACAAAATTTAACAAACATCTGTCTATTTTTTTCCTGTCACTTTTTTTCAGGTGGTGTCTGGGGAGATTCATTTGGCATGGCTGTATTACTACTAGTGACAAAACCGTTTTACCTAAGGGGACGGGGAGAAGACATAAGCTTGAAAAATTACTGGCCTTCCCCTTCTGGAAATACTATTTCACCCCTGGCTAGCTCCTCCACACTTCTGCAGCAGCAGCCTTAAAGCAATCCTTCCTCCCCCCACCGCTTCCTTGGGCAATTATTACATCTTGTGCCAGGATGAATACACCTTTGCCTGGCTGATTAAATATACTTGAGATTAGTTAGAAAAGCAATTTTTGCTGTGCACCCAGTGGTGAGACAGAAGAGCCTGTGAAGGTGCTTCCCATCTAGATGTGTCTCATTTGGCTCTCCTCTGTCTGATGTAGGTAAGAACATATTGTTTCTGGATTGCTTTTTCCTATCTGTCCTTTCCCATATTACACATTAACGAAGAAAAATGATACCATTTTTATGCAACATGGGACTTGTCCCCATATTATATCTTTAGTAATTTCTTCTTTAAAACTTCCTCATTTACTTTAATACAGAATGTTACGTCAGTATTCTCACTGCTGCACCACATATATATATATACATATATATTAGGACATCCCTAATGCCCTTGATTTCTCCTGCTCTCTTTCTGTGGCACATTGTAATTTCTGGGGCTTTTTTAAGTCTTATTAATTATAGGATGTTGAGAGTTATTACCTTGGAGCTTATGACACGTAAGTGGTGTGGGGTTGGTGCTCTGTAGACCTTTTTAAACTAACTGTGTATCATATTTTTGCAGGCAGCCAGACTCCCTGGCTGCACCAGTGCTAAATGAAATAAACCCAGGAAGGAAGCTCAAGCGCTGGATCTGCAGTTGTCCCCACTGCTTCCCTGCTGGCACGCTCCCTTGTGTGGCTTTGGGTTGGGGGAACTGAGGCTCCCTGCCCCAAAGCTGGGGTTGTTCAGTCTGGAGAAGACAAGGCTCCGGGGAGACCTTATAGCAGCCTTCCAGTACCTGAAGGGGGCCTACAGGAAATCTGGAGAGGGACTTTTTACAATGGCATGTAGTGACAGGACAAAGGGTTCAAACCAGAAAAGGGTAGATTTAGATTAGATATCAGGAAAAAAAATTTCACTATGAGGGTGGTGAGGCACTGGAACTGGTTGCCCAGGGAAGTTGTGGATGCCCCATCCCTGGAAGTGTTCAATGCCAGGCTAGATGAGGCTTTGAGCAATCTGGTCTAGTGGAAGGTGTCCCTGTGCGTGGCAGAGGGGTTGGAACTAGATGATCTCTAAGGTCCTTTCCAACCTAAACCATTCTATAATTCTATTCTGTGAAGTGCAGGCAGGGTGCAGGGGGTAGCACCAGGGGGGTGGCAGTCAGGACAAGAGTCCCTCTGCCCTACGGACTCCCCGACCAACACCCCGCAAGGTCTCCCACACAAACATCCCTGCACGTCATCCCGTTACACAGCACAGTTCTTCCATTTATGCTATGGAAACACCAGTCCGGCAGGCTGCAACAATGCCCTCCCATCACGTCCAACATCTTCAACTGAAAAAAAGAAACACCCTCACAAAAACCAATAATGGTGTTGTAGGCAACAGGAGCCTACCTCACAGGATTACCCCTTTGGGCCATAAAGTTAGAGAGCATAAACACGGCCTGGCCTAGTCACTTGGCCTCAGGGCCAGGGCATGGTCCATGGCTCTGCTGTATTCAGCAGTACAGTGGCATGGCCACTTCTCCAGATGGTTTCTGGAATATTAATCCTACAATTTAAAATTATCTGATGCCCCTCCCAATCTTAATCCTATACTTAAAAGCCATTCTGAACCAAGTGCCTAACATAACTGGATTTGTTAACACTGGTTATGCAAATTTGAAATTATACAATCAAGGCTGGGGCTTCCTAAAATAGTTTTATTCTTGTGTCTGACAATTGTCACTGTTATTGATGATCCTAACTCACATTGGCTATACTGTACTTTAACATCCTCAGTAAAGATTAATTGTACGCAAGATGGAGAGTTTTTAAAAGAAAATTTGGTACATGATGAGGCCAT
The DNA here is from genome assembly GCA_008921705.1 of Burhinus oedicnemus. Taxonomy (NCBI): domain Eukaryota; kingdom Metazoa; phylum Chordata; class Aves; order Charadriiformes; family Burhinidae; genus Burhinus; species Burhinus oedicnemus. Next base: position 1,845,515 of record VFFE01008521.1, on the reverse strand, counting down.
GAGGCTGAGGAACAACTAATGGAATAGCTAGGATACTAAACACAGTGTTTGCCACAAATACTCTACAGAAGATAATACACATTACTCCTAGCTAAACTTAGCCAAAACCTGTTTTTTATACTTAAAATCATGCTATTACACTTTACCATCTCATGACTTTCCTAGGATCCCTTCTTTTGGAAGCTACTACTCTTCCTATGCCAGTTGCAATATTCTTCTGTTTCTCGACTTGTTAATAATGAGGTATCTGTCCTAAACATATGCCATGTAAAGTTTCTGTAAGTCTGAAAGAAAAAAATAAAAAATTTTCTTAGCTGCATTTGTGACTTGCATTGGAATGCCAGATTTTCTGGCATGGTTTTACAGCTGAGAGAAGGGGATTTTTAAATAGTATCTGATAACTACAGGAACCAACAAGAAACACAGTGTCTTGTTATGGTGAGATAAGACGTATTCTGCGAGGTCTCTGCCACACACATATCATTATTTCTGGTGATTTGGTGAATATGCTCATACTCAGTGAGTAAAACTGACCCATTCAATCTTATGTACCAAGATATTAGTAGCTACCGTGATTTGCTTTATAATATATCCAGGAAATAGCACCGAAATCTGCAATCCTTCTGGTACGAGGATGAATTTTAAGCAGGTTTGAACTATGAACAATTAATGCCATTTCCCACATTGCCAGAAGAAAGACCACTGTTAAGAACACTTACAGGAGCAGAGAGCGCAATACTTTTGGCTACTGTTCAGATTCTAGGCAGATTCTCAGCATTAAATACATACTTAAGTTAAAGTGGTAAAGCGTTACAGATTGTCTGGGGCAGCCACAGACTCTCAGTAAAGCAGAATGCCGCTGTATGCCGGATGTCAGAAAAAATATATGAGGTAAGTACAATCTTCTAAATGACAAATCAGAATGGCATATCACTGAATAGCTGCAAATTTAGCATCTGTATTTTAAGACAGGTATGTGGGAGAGCTACTGCATACAGCACTAGTGAGACCTGTTCTGGCATAATGCGGAGGCTTCTGGCCAGTATTCTCCAAAAGATGAACTCAGATCACAAATGCAAAGATGGCTGCTGAAGGACATAAGGGGAATAGGAAGTCTAACTAGAATAGAATTTTAGCTTGTTTATTGTGATAAGTATCAGAGTAGTTATGACTGCTTTCTGTATACCATCAGGGAACAGACATCAGTCAGAAGAAAAGCCATGTCAATTAAAGGGCACTAAATCTGGGCTGTCCAGCAGTTATTTTGGCCTTGAAAGCGAAAACAGAGAAGGACAAACCTAAAAGAAAACTGTTTTAAGAGGGAGTAGGGACTGCTAACAATAAGGCTCTGTCGGCTGTTTCTAAGGATGGGTACATATATTCAGATCTGGAGTATAGCCTGAGCAGCAAATTATATGATTTACAAAGCAATTCACAATTAAAGTTTATGAATCATTGTAAAATAGATCTTAAAAAATAAATACAAAGATAACTTGTTCCAGGAATCATTCATCTGCTGCACAATTTTACTGTATTTTCGGTAAAAATTAATGTGGCACCATGAACAAGTATCTATAAATTCATGTGGTGGTGAGTACATATTCCACCAGTGTCCTGCCTTACATGGAAATAACTAAACAGAAAAAAGAAATTAAATATATCTCATATGAGACATGTTAATTCACACTAGAAATAGAAAACTGTAATTTTTTTTTAAAGATCTCACAAAAAAACCTCTAAAAAGGGGCTTTGAAATAGCCGCCACCTTACTCAGCTTTACTGTGCAAACACCCATCATTCAGAAGACATCTTTCTACAAATTTCTTCTAGCAATTCCTGTCTAGTCTGGGGATGGCTATTGGAGGACAATTTATAGGTCAATGCATTTTTCAGAAGCAGACATCATGATCTATGAGCAATACTCACAATTCAATTAATTCTTTCTGACTGATAAAGGTAATAACGATGATATATTCAATTTAGATTGTCATAAGGTGTTTCATCTGATACCATGTGACCTTCTGATTATTAAGAAAGTAAAATGACACAAAGCCTGCATTAAAAATTAAATATCCTTTAAATTCAACTAGATTAAAACTTGCTTATTAATATGAGGTCAAAAGTCCAAATTCAAACTAAGAGTCCAAATATTCTATTTAAATACTCTGAATACTGTGTAACATAAAGTTATGCTTACCTCTTCTCACTGATAGTTTAGTTTTCTGGTTTCTAAACTTAAAATGCTGGGATTTCACTGATGGGGAAAGATTATGCCACAGTTCTGAAAGGCTTATGGGAATTTGTGCAGAAATTTTCTCTTCCGTAGGTAAAATCACCTTACAGAATCAACATGATTTTGATCAAGTTAATTGTTTTGATAGCCTAATGAAAACTGGGCTGTTGATTGTTTTTTCTTAGGTGACATCTGCGGGTGCTCTGGCATCGCAGAAGCTTTGTGCTTTTCCTACAGACAGACTTCACCCTTTGTGAGAATTGGCTGCTACAAAATTAAGCCTGAGGTGGCTTTTTATACCCCTCCTCAATCATTCAAGCAGACTAAAAAGATGGTGAACTCCAGCCTCTATTCCTTCAAATCCCTTATCTACTGTGAAGTCTACAAAAAATTGAGAAGGAAGTGGTAGCTGATGGCTACTGTCAATAGTGTTGCCAATATGGTTTTGTTATTACCTTGTGCTCCCCAGCCGCCTCTATCCAATTTCTGTCTTTTGTAAGCTGTATGGAACGGGTTCTGAGTGTGCACAACACAGAGGGAAATGGAAACTGGGCGATTATGGGCAATCTTGTAATAGAAAGAAATAACAATAATTCCTCCACCAGTATTAAAATCCCTATTCCCATCCAAACCCTAACCACAATGCCTGCCTCCTCCCACGGCAGACACTACTGCTAATTCAGACAGGGCAAGGTAAAAGAAATTTTTCCAAAACTCCTGGGCTGCATCAAAAGAAGCGTGGCCAGCAGGTCGAGGGAGGAGATTCTGCCCCTCTACTCCTCTCTCGTAAAACCTCACCTGGAGTACTGTATCCTGCTCTGGAGTCCTCAGCACAAGAAGGACATGGACCTGTTGGAGCAGGTCCAGAGGAGGGCCACGAAGATGCTCAGAGGGCTGGAGCACCTCTGCTACGAGGACAGGCTGAGAGAGTTGGGGTTGTTCAGCCTGGAGAAGAGAAGGCTCCGGGGAGACCTTATAGCAGCCTTCCAGTACAAGAAAAATGGGGAGGGACATTTTACAACGGCATGAAGTGATAGGACGAGGGGTAATGGCTTCAAACTGGAAGAGGGAACATTTAGAATAGGTATCAAGAAAAAAAATTTCACTATGAGGGTGGTGAGGCACTGGCACAGGTTGCCCGGAGAAGTTGTGGATGCCCCATTCCTGAAGGTGTTCAAGACCAGGCTGGATGGTGCTTTGAGCATCCTGGTCTAGTGGGAGGTGTCCATGCCCATGGCAGGGGGGTTGGAACTAGATGATCTTTAAAGTCCCTTCCAACCTAAACCATTCTATGATTCTATGATTCTATGATTCTATAAAAGCTTTCTAAGGATATAGGCAGGTGCACATTTTGTCTGTATGAAGTCATTGTATGGAGTTATGTACCGAGAGGGAAGAAAAAAAAACTTGCTGTGGAAAAAGTCGAGCTTGGCCTTTAAAAGCAATACACCCTTAATTGAAATCTGCTGAACAAACATGATCTGCTGGAGTGCATTTCGGTTCTTCTACAAATGGGAAATATGGCTGTGGCAAATTCTGTTTTTCAATGGAATTGTTTCACCAAACATTTGTTTCACCATTCCTTTTTTGGAAGGACAGCTTGTGAAAGGAGTGTACAAGAAGGTTTGTAGCTTACTTCTGAAGAGCATCTGTGTTACAGAGGGATCCCCTAAATGGGACCTGCACTGGAGACCCCTTTGCCTTCACAGTCCTGATTCAGAGAGCAGCAGGCGCACACCTGCCCATCCTGACCTGTCTCAACAGGATGTCAGGGATGGGAGTCAGGTTTCTGAGGCTTTTCAAAGTGCAATAAAAAAAGACAACTAGGCATCTTATAAGCACAGATATAGCCAGACAGAGCTCCAAAGCGTAAGGCTAAGAGTGAGCTAATTTATTCTCAGGCAAAAAAATGTGCTTATAAATATGCTTTTTATATTTAGTTAGATTACCCCTCTCTATTTCACTCTTCCCTTTCACGTGTGCATGGGTTTTACAACGTAATAATTAGAAAATACCATCTGCGTAACAAAATCCCCAGAAACAACTGCAGAGCCTGTGATTATTAGCTCGCATTTCAGAGGAGGAATACAGCATGCATTAATGCTTTACTGAAGGAAACCCATCCGTCTTCTCAGACAGAAGCCTGTCTTTTGTGCTCTCCACACACTGCAAAACACCGTATCTTACCATGTCTTAACACCTCACAGTCTCTAGTGTCCTTGTTCCCTTAGTGAGCCAGTGAGGTGAGAAGTGCTACCACCCCGTTCTGCTCATGGGAACTGAAGCCAGGCAATACGTTTGCACTGCCGAGTGATGCAGTCCTTGAGTCAACTCCCCCACACGGGTCCCAGACCATCTACACTGCATAATGCCAGTTCATTGCTGGTGTCCGTTCGGAGTCAACAGATGAGGGAAGATGCTTCACTCCAAGGACCGCCTCTAATACCAAGGTGACATGCTTGGTTCAGTCTGTACTGAATCATCCTCTGATACCATCCCATCCCTAAGTTTATCCCTGCTCGTAGTCTAGGAGACGAAACATCTACTACCAGTTTTCTGCATGAAGAAAGTATCATGCTGGGGGGGCTGCACTTCACAATCGAAACTAAAAATACCCCCAAAACCTACAGAAAACAACAACAGGAATAGGAATAGCAATAGCAATAGCAACAGCAATAACAATAGCAATAGTAATAACTAAGTGTTGGGACCACCACAGGTCGCTGAGAAGAGACTTGAGGCCCAATACTGTGGTAAATACCATGATCCTGGCCAACCTGCTTGAGAGAGGATGGGTGCTGGGCCGTGTGGCCGTGAACTGCTCTCCACCCCTTGGTGTCCCGGCCTGGACCATGCTGTCCTCCTTCTTGGCGCCTGGCCAGCTGGCTTCAGAGAACTGCCCTGGAGGGACAGTTCCCCCTAGCCAAGCCCCTTCCTTCCCTTGGGAGGTGATGTTAAGCCAAGGCTTGACACTGAGTTTAGGAGGCAGGGATATCTCCTTAGGGATGACGTATGCAACAGAAAAGATCATGTGATCAAGGCAAAGTCACGCCAGAGACCACTGACCAACACCCAGGATTTCTCAATTTCTTAATTATTAATAGCCTTTTCGTTAACATCCATCCTCGAGCAGCCTTCCCCATGCCTGTCAGCTGTTACACAGCACATGTGGCAACAAGAGGGCTGAACAAGACGGGGAGGCAAAGGAAAAAACTTCCTTTTTAAGCTAAGAATACCGTGCCAATTTTGGTAGAAAAAATACAAGATAAGGCTATAGGAAACTCCCTCTAGTTTAAAATTCAGTCATTCTCATTTATCTCAATAAACCATAAGGTTAAAAACTTATTTGAGAGCACTCTGAGGGGTTAAAATCACTGCACTAAAAATAATAATAAAAGCAAGGATTGTAGAATCACAGTTCCTGCCGAACAATCAACAAATTCACTTATTCCCATGTTTCAGGTGTCACTGATACAGCCTGATACACTTTGGACTACATTATATTTACATTTCCGTTTTCACATTCAGGTTTCATTATTAGATAAACCGCAGCCTGACTAGATATATTGCTTCCAAGCAATAGTTTTCATAGTCTGTGTGTCCGTGTGGGATTAAGCACACCAAAGTATGTGTTAAAATCTTGCCTCCTACTGTTAATCTAAACCCATCTACACAGCAAGCAGCTCCTGCCAGTCTCTGAGATACACTGCCCACAGCCTCCCCTGTTGTACGGAACACAGACTCCCTCTGAGTTACGAATTCAGGACTACCACAGAGCCAGCGGCCCATCTTGCACATGTCAAGATACTGTCATTCAGCTGACTGGTGGCCTCGACTCCCTGACTTTCAGAAACTTCGAACCAGCTCATGTGGTAATGCATGAAGGAGCTCAGATGGAAAAACATGCGTAGGTCTAAGCTAGACATGCAGGGGAGACTTTGCGCAGTGGGGCTTGGTCAAGTATTGCAATGTCCCATTTAGTGCTCTTGAAATCCAGAAGAACAAATTAAAGGAGCATTTTCTGTCGAACAGTGAGTTGGACCAGGCAGGAAAGCACAAAAAAAGTGAAACTCTTGCGGTTAAACAGCCCTTAACTGTAAATACAAAGATAAAAATAATGGTAAAGATAACACATGAAAATTGACATTATGGTTGTTTTTTCAATATTAACACCTACGATTTTATAACAGAAGATGTGTATATACATGTATACCTCCGCTTATATTTCTATATATGCATCTATATATACATCAGCATTATTTGAAAGATCAAAATTAACACAGATTAAAGCTAAAAGATTCATTTTGATATGAGGCATTTGAGACAGCTGGCAAGCCTTATTTACACATTTCCTGTGTTTTTATATATTTAAAGAAACATCAAAGGTTTTTAACAAGAAAATTATATCCTCACAGCCATAAAGTATACTCTTGTGATTGCATTAGAGTGGCTGTACAATACAACTTCTTTGCTTGCTGACAATAGGTTTTGCTATGTTAATTAAATAAGTAATGTGTCTGTGATCTTTATTCATTAAAATTAATGCAATAATATCTATGTTGAAGGTTCATATTGGACTCAGTCTGGCAAGCCAAATGAAACGGCTTCACTGGAGTTACTCTAAGCTTATTCTTGATGTAATACAGAGCTCTGACAGGAGTTTCTGTGTGAAATCGGTTTACCCTTGCTTGGCTTAATGTTATTGCCCATCAGCAAACATGAGTATCTGCGGAGCAGACAAAAATGTCTTGTGTTAAACAAAGCTACGGAGACCATGAGTCTCCAGGCGACAGGTCGTGCCGGGCATGGAGCCCGCTGGCCGGGTGTATTCCTGTGGCCGGCTGTGCTGGGGGAAACGCTGCCGGCATCACCGCTTAGCTCTGTGGTCCGGCCGCGGGCGAAAGCCATCAGCTGGAATCAGCCCAAAGGATGGCACTGAGCATGGCTTGTCATTTCTAGTAACGAGACTTAAAACAAAGGGCAGAGGTTTTGTGTATGAAACCTGAGATCCCTTCGCTTCTGGGATTATCTCCCGGCAAAATGGGAACTGCCCTGTTTCAGCATCCCCTTGGGAAAAGCTGCTCTTCACATAGGCGGTATCCATGAGTGTACAGCAGGTGATGGTCCTGCACCAACAGGCAAATGCACTTCATGAAATGACAGAAATTCACTGCTAAGATTGTAAGATTCCCAAATCTAATTCACTATACATTAAGACCAACAGCAGTCTTTTCAGCAACTCCCCAGGCACTGGATTAAGATTTGATGAATAGGAGCAAACAGGGGGTCCAAGTTCAGCATGTAACCAGAAAGACCTATTACTATGAATATTTTTGTTCAATCAACTAGGTGGGTTACACCTGAACCCAGGCAAAAAGGAAAAATGGAAGCTACATTTGATTTATGTCCATCAATATTTTATATACAATTAATTCAGGCAACATGCAAAAAAGAAGATGATGAATAGTGAGGTAACCTTAAATTTAAAAGACTCATTAGTATTTAGGAAACAAGCAGCTGACCCAGCCACCCCCAGTAGTATGACTCACAGTACTATTTTCATATTTGTATTATTTAGCATCTAAAGACCTTAGCTGTGAGTCCTGTTCCACTAAAACTTGCATTAAGTACTCTGAAATTATCTTCCCTGATTAATTTTCTACAGAAAAGAAAATGTTTTCATTAAAATTTCATGTTTAAAATGTCATCTTTTGATTCAATCCTCCCAAAATCTAAGTACTAAATACAAAAAAATTATGAAAAAACCCACCCTCTAACTTACATGGAAATTACCTTTTTCTGATTCCATGATTTTCAAGGGCTGTCAGAAAACTGAATTTCCACTGAGGTAGGGAGAGGAAATCGACATTAACTCGTCCTCTAACCCTACTCCATATACAATAAAACAGAAATCTTAAGCAAGGGTTTTATATTATAAATAGATGAAACACTTAAAAAGACAGGAAGGCAGGAGGCATTTTTGTCTTCCAGAGTTTAGACAGAAAACTGAAGTATGGACAAATTTAGTAAAGCTTTACAGAGAAGAAATATTTGGAACTAGTGAAAGGGACTGATTTCAAGCCTTGGAGGTCCAATACCTTCAAATTAATTTTATTAAATATCAACAGTCCTGGGAAAGTAGTATGGTAAAGCTGTAACTGGAATTAAATGTCACTCACTGGTAATTTTATTTTTATTTATCTTATGTTGAAGTATTCAAAATTCATTGCTAAGGACTTGTTTCTTTGCTCCTATCAGGAACATTCAGAAAGCAGAAAAGTTTATAGTGATACCACGGATGCTAAAGTTAGTGTCCGGTCTCAGTTGCCCCTGGAAGCACGTCTCCTTTCCGTAACGACAGAGAGGGCCTCAAGTTTTGTGAGCCTTTGTGGAAACCCATCTTCCTTTGTTACCTACCCTAATTATCTCTATCTTTGTTCAAAACCTGCAAAACTAATCACAATGCCAAAGAAATAAAAGGCATACATTACATTAGCTAATATGGAAGACTTAAGCATTAAGTACTACTACAAATGGACACAATCCCTTGTACATGAACAGCCATAAAGAGATCTACAGTGTCTGTCCATTGAGCCATGTGGTTGTCCTTTAACAGAATATACATTGTAAAGCACAAAAGAGGCAATAGAAAGGAGGATATGTTAAACTAATTAAAGATTAAAACATATCTATAATTTGATTAACCTGCTGAATTTGTAGAAAGAACTAGCTCAGGATATACACCAATACTGCATATCTTTCCAGTGATTATTTTTGAAGGGCTTTATGATTTTCCCATCATAGCAATTGAAAGCACCAGAGACCAGCAGTGGCCTAACAACCTCTCAAGAATCCAGACATTCCTTTCTATGAAGAAACAAAATATGAGGGTTGCATCTCTCTTGATCATGGAAATTGATGGGACTGACTATGCTGTCAATAACATAGTGAAGCTTTATTCAATTCTACCAAAGTTTACAAGATTTTCTTTTTCTAATCAACGTTAATCTATTAAAGAAGCAGCATGAGTTTTTTTCACAGAAACTAACAAAAAAGGAAAATTTCCTAAAAAAAGGAAATTAGATGATAAAGCTGGAGATTGATCCAAAACCTACTGAGTGCAGTGGGCATCTTTCCATTTCCTTCAGTGGGTTTTGGATCAGGACTTCAGCAATGAGTACTTAAACAGCCACATTAGGTTGCCCAGTCAGCACTAATAAAGTCTTTATTAAGCCATTCCAGATTGCAATTTTATTTTATTCTGCAACTGCCAGATTTGTAAACTGAACAGGTAGTAACAAACTACGGTCACAGGAACACACTTACAGTCCTTCCAGTCAGACAGTAGACCTCCAAGGGAAGACAACAGCAAATCCTTTGGAAGAAGCATCCTTTAGCACTTTAGAAATCACAGACGCACACATCCATTGATTGCACTATAACTGGAAGTTAGCAGGTGGTCCTTGGGGTACACAGGTTGATAGCCTTCCTACCTAACTATCTGTTACGCAGGCTGATAATGTTACCTAGCTATCTATTACAAAGTAAAATTTTAGAATTTTGGTTTTGTTCATCGACTCGAGCTATGCTATTGCACTAGACCTTTTTCTTCACTGTATCTTTGCCAATAAGAGATGAAGAATTTGAATGAACTATGTAAGAGTGCTTCGCTTTACTCATTTTGATTTTTCACATTTTAATTTTATTGGTCATCAAGAAAACAATATGTAAGAGAACCCAAAGTATTTTTCAATAGCCTTCAGTATTTCCCACTGCATCCCCTGTACTCCTGTATCTCTTCCTCTTCTTTCTGAATAATACAAAACCTTTATCTGTTTCTTCAGATGGGAATCTTTTCATGTGGAAGTCTTTTCTTTTTTGCTGTCATACTCTGGTCCTTCCTTCCTTAACAGCTTTCTGGATAAGAAGTGACTGAAGGCAGCCACATTATTCATACTGAATATGAGAGTCATCAGTTGTTAGTAAAGCAAGTGTTACACAAGAAATACTACACCAAGTTTTGCATTCCTTTTATAATATATACAGCTTTCTTCTGCTATGAACTGAGCAAATACTTTGATCAAGCTTTTCCATAATAACGGCTAGGAGATTTTCAATAGTATCTGTTGTTCTGTTGGAGAGGTATACAGGAAACATTCCACTTGTACCTTCCAAAGTGTTACCATGTACATTTCTAAAATTGAAGATGATACCATATAGCCCTGACTGGTGACCTTTGATAGTCCTTTCAAAGTATGTTTCAGATTTTGCATTCCAAAATAAATTTGTGTTGTCTTCAAATAAACTGCATTTACAGATCATTAAAAAATAAATTAATACTAAATCAACCCTCACAAACAGCTACCATCTCATGGTATGTTTGAATTGTGTTATGTTTCCTACATTTAGCATAAGGAATAACAAGAGTACTTTCTCTTTATGGCTTGCTCTCCATCTTCCTCTGTGTATGTGAGTAAATGCACAGGTATCAGAGGAAATGCACATGTATGCATATACATATGTAGCCATATGTATTTGTGCATGTGTGTATGTACACAACTAAATATATATATATATATGTACAGAGAGACATTGCCAGTCAGTGAACCTGATTTAACATTGGTGTAAGCACATCAACTGCAGCTATGGGACACCCCAAAGAAACATCCAGTAGAAAGCTGACAGGACTTTTCTGTTTGGTAAGAGATGTTGAATAAAATAAACTCTATGTGTAATAAATATGCAGATCTTATTGACAGATAGATACACAGACATATACACACAGCTCCATTAGGCATACAACTTGCCGGAAAGGGAATGCCATGCGTTTCCAGTTGTGTTATTCTAAAATGAGCAAAGGTAAGATTTCCTGCAAAAAAAGTTTAGATCTGGGAGGAGACAGCCAGAAAGCACTGAAGAGACGTTGAGGATGCAGGAATGCCAAGGTGCTATATGGTAACAGCTGTGCTCTGCTGTCATCCTGAAATTCTGTGCTCTGAACAGCAACCTGACAGACACAGGGCTAAAACTGTTGCCAGGGATCAGTGCCACACAAAAGCATCCCGGCCAAACACATCCCTCTGCAGACATAGTGGCTCCATCCCAAGGTTTCCATCATAGCGGCAGATCTTCTTGGTGTAGGAATTATCCTCGAGGCATACGATCTACTGAGCTCAGAGTCAAATCCAGTAGAGATGCACTGCCAAATGGATGTAGGCAGGGACGAATGTACACGCAGGTCCCTTATACCATTCAGGCATAGAAATTCTCAGTCTGAGGCAACTGGTCTGGGAACCCAGGGAGGTCACCACCGGTTAAATTCACTCCTAACCTCACCAGCAGAAGCCTCTCCCTCTGCATCATAATGATGCACGTTACTATGACTTCATGTTCCTTGAAACAGTCCAAACTTTTGGCTGGGATTGAGTTTACTGAAAGTGCTACTAACAGTCCAAGCTCACACTATTAAGTGGAACTTAATAGGGGAAACTGAGATATCAAGGTTTTACGCAGCAGTTGCACTAGCTTTTAAGAGGCAGTCTTGTAAAAGCATTGTGAGATGTCTGCTGGAAATTCCAACCATTTGTGCTTTGTCAGAGAAAAATTTGACTTGTGGAAAATATCTGTCTTTTCTAAAACAGCCAACAGGAAACATTCTTTCTGTCATGTTCCTGCCACTAATTTATTATTTTATGGAGAAGCACCTCAAGTTACCTCAACTGAGAGATCGCAGTCTCATTGTGTGACTAGAAACATGCATGTAAACAAAAAGGCGATGGCCCTTGCACTGAAGAGTTTAAGAATACCCCAAAAAATTAGAGCAGTGGGAGTTGGGAACTGCAATAACTTTAAGCATCTGGGTCTGACTAGTGAAGAGCACACAAAAGGAATATAGAAATATATCCCATCTCTGAAGAGTTACAAGCTACATCACCAGTGTCTGTAGACTTTTATGCTTTTCTGCTCCCTTTTTTAACCCATTCTGCTAGTTTCCATCTTCTTCCTCTTTTACAACACGCTATTCATTGCAGACAGCTGTGAAGGACCAGAGAACAGAAAACTTTCTGACACCACTAACCACCCAATCACCAAGTAGTACTACTACACCTCGTCTGCCTGCTCATTGTATAGATTTGTATAGATTGTATCTGTCTTCTCAATGCATTAATTAGGGTTTTGTGTTTCTTTTCAGAAGCTACACTGAGCACTTCCTAAATTATGCCCAAAACTAAAAATAAAATTAAAATAATATCTATTGCATTTGCAAAAAACTAAATGTTTTCATTTTCTCCCTTTCTCCTTCTCCATCCCCAATCAAAAAATCTTTGTGGGTAATTGCTGCAGTTGATGCTACAACCATTGAAGGACTATTGTACGTCTGTGTGCTGTTCTTATAAACATGAAATTTCTAAGCACAGAAAGCAGTAAGACTGATGTCCTTGGTTCGTTTGTTCAGACCTAGTTATTGAGGCTTAAATAGTGTGCTGTATAACACCGTGAAATGACCTAGGAGTACCTGTAATATCCAGGTACAGTAAGACCTAGAAAAACACGGTATCCAACATTAAAACAGAGAACCAGCACTACCTGATGTCCTTGCCCTGGTCTTACATAGCTTTGGCAAGCAACACAGGATTTTCCCCTGTTGCAATAGAACGGAGTTCCCTCTGTGACTACCTTAGAGGAACATGCAAAGCTTGAGTATTAACATTAAAAAAGCACAACCTTTCATCTTCATTCTTCCCCCTTCCGCTTCCCTCCGAAAGAGATTCCTTCCAAATGTGCATTAATTTCAAGCTATCACAGGTAAAATTCACTGCTGCATTTGGTCTGGTTATGTTTTCAGAACGTGAAAACAATACAAAAGCTCATGAAAAATGGTAGGTTAAATGATCCTTCCTGAGTCACCGTGGTCCATCATCTCATACTTAATTACATTTTAAAATAAAACAAGCATACACTTGAACTGATAAAGCATAATAGCTACTTTGGTGCTGCTGTAGATGTGCATGTAAGGACTTAAAGAAACACATGGATTACTGACCTGACAGGCCATGATGGTAATCCAAAACAGCCGTTATGGTCTCTACTGTAAATTCTTCTTATTTCATGGACCTCTGACACAACGGATGGCAACAAGATAGAGGTTTATAATAGAAATGCTGACACAACCTTATCTATAGCTGTACAAATGGTGCCGCTATAATTAAACTTTACAACTTGAGCACCACTAGATAAGTTGCTAGTTTTTAATCACATTAATCAGAGCTTGGATGTTTCAATTGCCATGTATTATCATGCAGCGTGCACTACAAAAATAAGAAGATTCCCAGCTGCTAAAGATCATAGCTGTTATGAAACACAGAAGTATATTCAAACACTTCTCTGTAAGTGCAAATATACTGAATGAAAACCTCAGTCGGTTATCCTTTTTTTGCTTTGTCTCCCAATACACGGGTTCGACATAATGGCCACAGAAAGTACTCTGAATACATTACAAGAATATCACTGAATAGTAAAAAAGCTTCATTAAGACCTGCCCCGTATGTTTCAAATTTTCCTTTCAGCAGTAAAACAAGTCTACTGTCTTCAGTGATAATGACAGTCAGAAGCCTGCTCTTTCAGAGGGAGGCACTGAGATTATTCTTCATGCACTGCTGTTTTCTTTAAAAGTCAGCTTCCCAGCGCTAGCGAGGAGTGGGTGGCAAAACTCTCGCTGCTTTCAGTGGTCTGAGATTTGGAGCCTGGGAATGTTTTATGTAAATATTTCTCTTCACATTTTCTCTTCATTTGTCCGAGTGATTTACAGTTTTACTTCAGCAAGGAAAGTTTCCCCTCGAAGAAGCTATATTTGGTGCAAACTGAATGGATATTGCATTGGAGCTGAAACCCTCTATTTTTACCGAGTGGGTATTGCTAACGACAACAATGAAATTAACCTATAAAAAAAACTTGGTTGCTTACCGCTCTCTATTACCCTGAATTTGCAAATCTTTCCATGCTGCATGCCAGTTTACATGTACCAGGCGATATATTCCCACGCTGTCAATGCCTACTCTTTTACAGCACCAGATTTATAACACTTTCTGTAGACAATTGTGCTTTCCTTTAAGATGGGTGGTACAGGTATGTAGCCTGCATGTCACAAGGAGTCCTGTAAGGAATTAAAGGGAAAGAGTCTGCCTGTAATTGTGTAATCGTGTGTGGCGGAACAGAGTATGCCATGGACATTTCTGAAAATTCTAAGAGCTGTAGCAATGCATAGGAGTTGCCATAGTGTTATTCTGACCCCTGAAGGATGGAAACAGAGTTAACTTCATATCTTTTTTTTCCAATTTAATCAGTATACTCTATGAATGTCAAACTCTAAACTACATTAGCAGGATTTATTAGTGCTTGCCCAGACTTATCCTCAAGAAATATGAAAACAGTCATGAACGATTGGTGAACCAACTTTAAAATACTGATGATTTCAGGGAAGCAGAGGGAAAAATGATTTTTCAGGCTGGTTCTATGGTAAAATTACTGTGAGTTTGATAGTGCATTAAATTTAGTAGGTATGTGGAGATCATGTTTATCAAAAGATGTAAAACCCACTCGGTGCTCACCTCTTCTTAACTGAAAAGTGCTTTAGTGAAATTTTGCTAGAATGAATTCAGACTGAAGTGGGGAAGGACATAGGCCAACGATGATAAGATCACTCATTTCAGCTGACTTAAGATTTCATCAGGCTTACGTTCCTCAGAAAACGCATCCATTAGAGGTACGAGGCCCCAGCAGTGCCTTTGCAAGCTTATCTATCTTCAAGGAATACTCTTCCCCCCCTGCTCCTCCCAAAGAGATAGGAACAGTGAGTTATGATTCTAAAATGGATAATAAGGTAAAGTATGTCCTGATACTACTATCTTTGTGGACAATTTGCTAAAAAAGTCCATCTGAGTTAAACCGACGGGACCCCTGTCACACCTTTGCTCTTCACCTGCTCACTTCCGAGATGCCTGAAATGTGTTAACGGACCACCTCTGAGGTTCCCTCTAAACCTACCAGGCAGACTCGGCCGTTATACCTGACAATACTTTTTTTCTGAAGTCAGTCATGCTGTACTCCGAAACACCGAAGCAGCATCCTGCTAAAGCAGCCAGGCAGTCATTGCACACACCGAGAGAGACAACGCTATCTATGTGAAGCGCCGCACATACTCCAGGCGAAACAGCATCGGCTCTGCCTTGAGCACTGGAAGAGGGGTCAGCAGAACGCCCTGTTTGGAGGTAGGTGACGGCGAGGGGGGAGGAGGAGGAGGAAGATCAATTTTAATTTCGGTTTTGTTCCTCCTCCGCTCAGCTGTTGCCACGCACTGAAGTCCCAGGTTGCCGTGTGACCTTGCCGAGGAGCACGCAGCCGGATCTGCTCAATGGGACCATTGTGCAGCCTTGCAGGGGCTTTTCTGGAGCCCACTCCGCGGGTGTGGCTGAACGAGCAACTAGGCAGCCTCCTCCTTCCCGAACTCCCTGTCCCGGGGAAACTCCGCCAGGAGCACACTGATGCAAAAGGCAGCCAGCAAGAGGCAAACCCCTTGCCAGGAGCTGAGCAAGGATCTCCCCTCCTCTGCCCAGGTCTCCATCCCCCGCTGCCGGCAGCGCTACAAAGTTAACCCGAGTGATCGATACGCTATTTAAGCATATTATTTCACTATCGGCGACTGATGCCACTGATGTAATCAAGTTACATAATCGCCGTCTTTGCACAAATACATCCATCTTCCTACAGATAGATCTGCATATCTTCTTCCATCCATTATGCATGAACCCACCAGCAGTACATAAGGGTACATATTTTCGCACACACTATATAACTTTAGCATTGCAGTGCATTGCACTGCACAACGTCATCACTATCGATCCCCTCCACCTTCCCCCATTGCCTCTATCAGAACTGATTTTGCAGAGAAATATTATCACTGAGCGTTGCTTGGATCCCTTTAAATCTTTAAAGGCTGAAGTGGTTCCCTTGCTCGCTTCTGTTCCTAAGAAGACGATCTTTTCTATCCTTCTTCTCCCTGTCTCGCTTCACACCATAACTAACAGAGGAATTAATTCACACACAGCCCCTCAGCCAGATGCATATATGTATGCAATACCGAAGATAGCATCTCTGTTTGCAAATCTTCAACTGCCATACACGTGGTCTGAGGTTTCAGTAGGTAAGTTATTGGGTGAAAAAAATATTTTATAAGAGCAGGTGGATGAGAGATTTTCAGGCTAGTGACATTTACGATATTTCTCTACTATCGAGATTTTTTTTTTTCCCCTGACCGTTCCTCCGTTTATAATTTCCTCGCAGGATCTACAGGAACAGTTGTAATCCCAAATTACCAGTGGCATTTAACCCCCTTAGCACCAGAGCACCGTACCACGATCAATAAGGATTGCCACCTTAAAGTTTAACAACTTGAAAAGCAGGATTTCTCTACCTCCACTGCAGCTATGAAATGCAGCAGAATGCTGCACAGAGTTGGAAACATTTGTTTTAACCAGCGGATGGGATCCGATCTCGTACTAAATAGATTCCATCACAGAGAGCTTCTTTACTCTCACATACCCTTTTCAGTCAAAAATATTACAACGGGGGGACAAAAAAAAAAAAAAGAAGAAAAGGGAAAATGAAAGACTCCTTGCTTTTACGGTACTCTCCCAAACCCAGAGGGTGCAAGAATAGAAAGGGAGGAGGAGATTTGCTAATTTTTTTTATTATTATTATTTATTTACCGCAAAAAGCAGTCACCAGAAGACCTACTGCAGTTATTCCACTCAACTGCCAATAACGGCTGGAGCCCCTCGCACCAGGGTAATGCAGCAAACCCCGAAGTACCCCATCTCAATCACACGCCACCAAGTTTAGCAATGCCGGCCTTCTGCCTGCATAAAATGACCTTACCCACAGGAGTCTCCCGAATTATCCCTCCGGTGCGATCGGTCAGCGGGGCGAGTGCCGGTCACCACACTGCGCACTCGGCCGGAGAAGCCCCGTCTTTACTCCTGGGGCTGAGCTGGCCGCCGCTGCCGCGGACGCGGCGCCCATCCATCCACCGGTGCCAGCTCCGCCGCGGGCGCAGGTAATTCCATACAGACTTCGGCGTGTGTGTGCGTGTCCGTGTGTCCCCCCCGCCCCCCTCCGAGTCGCCCCTTCCTTCCCAGTTCAGAAAGTGCCCGCGTTGCCGGCGGGAGGTACCATCCAGGTG
>VFFE01008521.1:1817042-1828024 GCA_008921705.1 Burhinus oedicnemus | reverse complement strand
CTTCCCCGCGCCGCCTCGGCCCGCAGCGCTGGGGCTGCGCCGGGCCGGGGCTGTGGGGCTGGAGCTGGAGCTGGGGCTGGAGCTGGGGCTGGGGCTGGAGCTGGAGCTGGAGCTGGAGCTGGGGCTGAGGCGGGAGGCCGAACGCCGGGCGCGCAAGATGCGTGGGGGTCAGCCTGCTTCTCTTTTCCTGTTGTGGTTTCTGTTGGGGTTTTTTTGGTTATTTTTCTTTTTTCCCCCCTGTTTCCCCTCCGTTTTCCGAAGCGAAGTGTTGTTTTAGGAGAGATGATACATTATCTATTCTTGGATTTTTATAAGGCAAACTGTGGGCCTCGCTGTTGCCATGGGATCTTCTTTGTGCGAACTCTCTGAACTGTGTGGGAACAGTTTTATTTCCTTCCCTTCAGATTTTTTTTTCTTTTTTTTTTCCCTTCTCCTCTGTAACTCTTCTGAAGATATGTATCAAAATGTAACTGCATTATTGCCAATTAAGATTAACAGCAGCTGCAAGGTGCATCCAATTAGGAATGTTAATTACTTCATGCAATAAATAGTCATTTGCAGATGTTTATAATACTAAACAAATGTTCTATAAAACGTAACTCCGGAAAGTTCTGACACTCCCCCCAATAAATCGGATCACATTCCTGCGGGAAGGCGCAATAGAGCAGACACCCCCTCTTCCATAGCGCTTGCCCTGCAGGCGCAGGGGAGGAGATACACGGGGTTGCCTGTACATAGGTTGGGTCAGAGGCATTTCGTGCTCTTACAGCCCATTGCCTGGGGAGGGATGGTGGAGGAGCATCAAATATCTGAGCAACATGAGCTAAACGCGTACAGTTACATACCTGTTTATGGCCGTGTAAAGGGTGCTCTCTAAAACAGGGGCAAAGAGACAAGGCAACATTCAGTTACCACTAAATCCCTCCTGGCTTCCTTGTATAGGGCCGTAGAGAAGAATCCAAACTGCTGCATTTTCTAAACCCCCAACATGTGGCAAGAGAAGAGAGAAAGAAAAGAAAAGCAGCACGTGGGAAAGTGTGATTTTATTATGGATCATGATAAAGGATTATCGATAGGCAGATAATGTGCCATGCAGAGTCAGTGGGTTGTGGGAGAGGTGGGATCTGTTGCAGCATTTGTGGAGCTCGCTCACACCCCACCCCACCTCTCCTTGTGATAACAGAATGGCATTCTTCATCTTGGATAAAAAATAGAAGAAACTAGAAATGAAAGCAACAACCAGTAGTCAAAATTAAATTTTAAAACACAGAAATTAATGTGACTGGTTAAACCAGGCATTCAGATACTACTATGATGAGTGATCCATATGCGTGGGTAGGTAAAAGAGACATGAAAAACTTCATGGGATTCTCTTTGTGGATCAGTACAGGGCATTCTTAGTTAGCTAAATGACTCATACTATCTTCTTTAGAGAGATGGTTTGCATGCTTGATTTAGAAGCCCAGGCGTCCTAGCTGTTTGAGAGAGGGAAAGAGAGAAGGGCTCCCAACTTTTTTTCTCACCGTTATCCTTTGGGAGAGCTGCTTTCTCACTGCTGAGGAGCAGTACCAGACTCCCAGCACAGGCACCTCCATTATGTGACATCAAGAGTCTTCTCCGTGCCGGAACAGAACGACAAGTGCTCGAGGCTGTTGGTGCTCTGCAACAGGTAGAGAGTAGGAAGGAGATACTTGAGGTTAACACATGGGCCAGGCACTGGGCGCATTCGCCTTCAGTTCCTAATGTTCTACAGATTTCTCTTCCACTGATAAGTAAGTCATTTAATCTTTCTGTGCTTTTGTTCCTCCTCTGCGTAATGTGAGTTAACACTGTTTTTGTTCACAAGGGTGCAGCAAAGATAAAAAGGCATTAATGTTTGTGAGGTGTTCGTATAGAGTGGTCATGGGAGCTATGTAAGTTCCCAGAGAGGCTGATTAAGGGTCTGACATGAGAAAGGGAAAATGAAAAAGGATGGAAGCCAAAAGATGTGAACAAAATGCAATGTAATTGCTAAAATGGCTGAAACCAGACTAATACAGAAAAGCTGTAGACCATTCACACGTGCAGAATACAAACCGTCTGTGTTCCTGGGTTAAATTCATCCCTGGGTTAAGGAAACTGGATTCAATTCATTTCTCAGTTACTGAACTGCTATGAATAGCAATGCAGTCATACAGACGCAAGTAAAAGAGATTTTAGGTATTATTTTTTTTCTCAGTCACATGCTGAACCTCTGTTTGGCTTTGTCCTCCCATTAATAAGTATGGCGTGTATAATATAGAAGGGGACCTCCTTTGTCCTCTCATGACGTGACTGTTTTCAAGATATTTCACCAAAAAGAAGCAAAATCTTATGTTTTCTAAACATTGTTTTAATTCCATGGCATTCAATGCATGCTGAATGAGTTAATATGAATGAGTAGTGTACCTTGTACCTGCACCATTTGTATCATCTTGAGGTATCGTGTCCCTTGAAGTAAGGAAGAGGCACAAACCGCATCCTCATCTATACTTCACTAAGTGACTTTAAAAGGATTAGCCCATTTAATGTGTATTAAGGAAAGCGAAACAGTGCAGTCAAAGCAAACTTCCTTTTCTAAAAGTAATACATATTTAAAATGAAAGGGCTGACAGAGTATACGGCTCTGAAGAGTGCTAACATCATGCAGAATGCTTTTGGTTAGTAAATTCCATCTGCTCGAATGGGTAGTACCCAAGAGCGAATACCATCCCTTAGCTGCATGGTGTCCTTCGAAACTTCCTGGCCTCGTGCTCACCTTGCCGGTAAGTCTGTCCAGAGAGTCCAAAGACTGGCGGGGTGTGATTTCTTGCTACCTACCTGTGGACTTCAGGTATTAAATAATGTTTCCATTTGTATATTTATTTCCTACTTTTTAACAAATGCAATGGCAGAAACAGGCTAAGTAACTCAAAACACCGGCACTTGCACATTCTCTTGCTTAGTGTGCATACACAATAGAAACTATGACATGATACCAATCTAACGGCATGGAAAACAAGCATAGTTTTTTAGATTAAATAAATAATGAAATAAAAATTTCCAAAATATACCTTCACTCTCCCACTAAAAACACCAAACAGAAGCCCAGCTCATGTAAAAGTCTACCTCTGAACCCTGCAAACTGCAGTCTCAATCTAATTACCAAATATTTTCAGTAAAGCAAAAAGGTCAGCGTTTTATCTATCTTTTTTTCCTCTTCCCCTTTTCAAAACACAATTGCATTGATCATATTAAAAAACAGTTTGCCTTTTTGTCCACTTTTGGCATGACTAAGTAATCTGGAATGCTTCAGAGAGAACGAGGTAAAACCTGAAAGCTGCTATCTGGTTAACTTCTCTGAATCTCCTTGAATTTTTGTGTATTTTTTATATTTTTAATTTATCTATAATCACATTTTATTTATGCTGTGTGCTTTATATGTTGTACATTACATATTTTTAATATGTCTAGGCAAGAGTGTACAAAAGAGCAGATATTTTAAGAAGAATAATCTGTAATTCCATGTCATGTGATAATTTCAAAAGGAATTTCCATTCCAGAGGAGCCTAACTCTAAAGAGTACATATCTGGTCAGGGAATAATACTCATCTCGTAACTAAGAGATTTAATCACAACAATTCTTGTTTATAGTCTTAACTGCAATTATAGTTTTCCCTTCCTGAACAACATATACCTTTCCATAGGCGTAAGCATGCTGTACTCACTGCTGAGCTACGTTGTCCCAGATGCTCCAGTTTTACCATGCTTTTCTTGTTGGTACCATTTTTTGTGTGACTAATCCAGCAGCTTTGTGCAGAGCGTGTCAGACAGCTCAGGCTATTTGATACACAGCTCTGCCAGGCCCTTGCTGTCTCTACAGGCAGCTGAGACAAGCCTTCCTATGTCGGGTAGGCATCAGTTGTAGGTGGCCTGAACAAAGCAGTACGACACCTATAGATGAAAAGTGACATTACATAAAAGCTAAATATCTTGTTACTACTTGAGTGGGAGGATACTTTCATTCAGAAAGCCATCCCTTCAAAACATGCATTTCATTGATTCTTAATGTTTAAAGAAGATGGAATTAGATATATATGTAAAAAATTAGCTTGGTTGTCCTGCAACTTACTGCTTTAACCTAATTTAGCAAAGGATAATGTCAAGATAATTAAATGCTCATCTCTTGCACATTTTTAATTTTGTAGAATAAACGGTTACTTGCTGTTCCTCTAGTCTCTCATTATAGTATCTCAAATGAAGATAATACCCATCCATAAGCTACTTAGAACATACACCTCATCTATTTAATTAAATAGTACTCTATCACAAGATGAGAAAAATAAAAAGATGGGGTGCATTCATGCATTAAAAAAGATTTGTGTATTTCATTTCAGAGTTGCTGCTTTTTTTTTCCCCCAAGACCTCACAGAAAGCAATAATAAGGGATTATTTTCCTTTGAGGATCTGTTTATTTTTAGAATATTTAGCAATATCAATCACATCCAGTTCCTATAAAGTCAATAGAAAGGCTTCCACTACTCCAATAGCAGTTACATCAGGTCTTGCACTACTGTTATGCAATCAAAGATCATAAATTGGAGATTTTAAATATAAACATTATTTGGAAAAAAGTTGCATAGGAACAATTGACCTGAGTTAGGTGGGTAATTCGCCTGTACCAGTGATGTAGACCTGGCAGCAGCCAGGACTGAGTGACGGTGGGTGAGAAAGGCAGGGCTGATGAAAAGCAAAAGCAATGCATGCATAACATACCTCCCAACTTGTGACCACCGTCAGTTCAGGGGTCTCCACTCTTTTTCATGAGAACATGCCAATCACAGATATGAAAAGTGTTGGCAATTAAGACACAAATGTGATCTGAATTGAAAAAAAAGGGAAAAAGCAAGAAAGCAAGCAAAACCTTGTTGAGTCATCCAGCTGCTTTGTGAAAAAATGACTTGTAGTCTTTCTATTAAGTACTTCTTTTCATTCTAAAAATTGCCACAAGGTGGAAAATGTGCTGTGAGAGCAGATCCCGCAGGCTGCACCTCCCTTCCCGCTCTGCCGCTCCCCTGCACAGGACGCTGCCCAACACCTCCTCCAACTGTGGCCCACTGAACCCCCCCATCGTTGAAAGATTTTTTCAGGAATAAAGGCATTTTATTCATGGCCTCCTGCCTGCCTATGAGCAGGCCAGGGTGGGCAGCAGTGGGGCAAGCCAGGGCAGGCTAGGCCACCTGGTAGCAGAGCAGGCCGGGGCAGGGCAGCAGGGCAGGGACTTCCCCAAGCAGCCCCATCCCACCAAGCCTGGAGGCAGCGAGCAGAGCCGGGAGGAGGACGGTGTTTGTGGCCCACCAGCTGCCCGGTGAACACCCGGCAAAGGCAAGGGCCGGAGTCAGGCCCCAGGTCAGTCCAGGACCCAGGAGGCTGGGCAGGGACAGTCAGGCCTGCTGCTGCCCTCCGGGCCCGATGGCACAGGTGCCTGGCTATGCATAGTGGCTGTTACACACAATTTAATAAATATTTATTATGCAGCCCCGGACGTCTATCAAAACCTGCCCATCGTCACTCTGAGATGCAATATTAGTGCTGTTTGCATCATGGCGCTCATTGTGTAGTTAATGGGTGCATAATACACATTTTCTTCCTGTGACTGCAGGGCCTTCTGTTGAAGCACTTGCTGGGCACTGAAATGACTTCTGCAGCCTTGGTGCAGACAGACCAACCAAAATGTGACGTCATGTAGGTGAGTGTAGTGGTGGGACCGCCAGGAGCAGGGTGGTAAGGTGTTCATTCAGGTGCAGCTCCATATAAGCGAATTCCCAAAGAAGTACTGTTAATTCCATCCTGAAGTACATTAAGTACTAAGCTTTCATATATCAAAGAGTGATTGACAAAAACAAAATCAAATCCAGAAGCTGCCTATGTAGATGTAAACCGCTTTGACAGGAACAGACTAAAATTTAGCTGGTTTAATGTCTCTGAGTATTTTTATTCTTTGGAAAGTTATGAAGCAGAATAAGAGATTGCTAAAATCAAAGCTGTGCGAATTACCTACCTCCCAGAGCAAATGAATCAATTACAATAAAGCTATACATGTCAAAATTAATTAACCTAAGAAATGTTTGTTATTCAGTGTTGCTGATTTTCTCTCTCCCCCCTGCACATGCACACATGTGTACATACAGAGGCATTTGATTTTGTGCTTAGCAATGCACTCAATTTAGCACCTGCAAAGATTTATCCCAGTTATTAATATAAATTATTAGGATTTATCTGCAGTAAATATGTTTTGTAGCTTCATTTTGCCATTTGAATGCCATGAGGAAATCTAGACTTCTACATTCAGGTATGCCCTGTGCACGTGGGAATAACTTACCTCAGGGCAAGACAGGGACAATGCACACAATGGAAAAAGGGAGGGGAAAATCAAGGTCTTCATTAGATGTACGACAGATCTTGATTAAAATATCTGGACGGGAAGAATGCACTAGTACAGCTATACTATGGCCCACCTAGGATGGTGACAATGACTGTAAGGGAGATTAGAGAGATTATGAAGGCAAAAAACCAAGAAAGATAGTGATACAAAACCTCAGTTACCATACAGGGACTAGGTAAGAGTTATGGTAGAACATGATGTGGTGATTAAAGTTTAGGACATAATAAACAGTTGGTCTTTGGAACAACTAAGCAGAAAACTCACAAGAAGAGAAGCAGCTCTTTAGTTTTGAACAGTGCACTGGACCCCGTTCAAGAATCAGTTATTTAAGTGCCACTGTACAATAATCACTGTGAAGTATTCAAATTCCTGGAGCAAATCTCCCTAGATTCCCCCCAAAAGATACCAAAACAACCTCACCTTCCCTTACTGAACTATTGCTTTACTCTAAAAAGGGGCAATACCTAAAAAAGTGGAAGTTAGTTAAAATGAGGTTTTAAAAAAACACCCAAAAGGGTAAAAATGTTAGTTGGTGGAAAGGAGACTGTTCGAAGACCTCATGTTACATGCTCAGTGAATGAACCCATCAGATCCATAAAGAAGGGCTAGATTTATTCAGCAAAAGAGTAAAAGGTCTTTTAGAAATGAAAAAAAAAAGTTTGAAATATGTAAATCATAGCCCAATAATTTTAAATTGTATGTAGTAAATTAAATGTAAAGCTATAGCAACTCAGCCCTGACAAAAATGTTGAGAATCAACCCACTAACAGCATACTGCATGGAGAAAAAATATTTTCAAACTCATCAGAAGATGAAGCTTGTCATCATTGGTAACAGCAGATGATTCAGTAGGATGAGAATTAGTAGAAAAAATCAGTGAAAAGAGCAGTAACAATTTGCAAAATATTAAATTTATAGATAATATTTTTATTTTTCTAGTATGTAAGAGATAAATAACCCTAAGCATATTAAAAACAATTATTGCTACAACAGTTTGAATGATCAATATCAGTATCAAAGTTTGTCAAAAATGTCAGCTTAATGTTTAACGGTCTTCAACAATCAAAACATCAAGAATAATTGGGACAAGTATTGAAAACAAAACTGGAAAGAAACATTATGCCATTGTATTAATCCATAGTACACTTTGATCTTGAATATGACCTATGATTAGGTCACCCTGTCTCAAAAAAGTCACAATTAGAAATTAGTATTAAGCAAGGTAATTAGCAAGGGAATATCCAAATACAACATGTTTACTCTGAGAGTTGGAGGAACACTGAACAGGGTAGGTCTGTTTGGTACGCAAAAGACGACACAAAGGGAAATACACGTGACATCTGTAAAGTTACAAGCAGCGTAATGACGAATGTTTTTGATAGACAAAAATGAGAAGGCAGCCAGTGAAATTATGATGTGGCATGTTCAAAACAGATGCATAACAAATAAGTAAATTGTATAATTAATTCATTGCCTCAGGATGTTTTGAAGGCCAAAGTATAAATTAGTTCCAGAAGATTTAAGTACATTCTTGTTGGAGAGGCTCCTCTTTTGTATTAAACAATAATCTGACTACGACTTCCAAGTCAGAAAATGCCTAAACTACGTATGGCCAAGATGGAAGGACATACCAGAGAAAGATCTCAGTCTGGTTCACTTGTTTCTTTCATACCTTTCCTAGGGATCTTCTGCTAGTCATTCTTAGAGACAAGACAGTGGGCCAGCTGGGTCTTTGTGCTGACTCCCTGTGGACATTTTTTTTTGTTTTTATGGTATATAGACTGTGAAGGTTTTGTGTTATTGAAAGAGTTAATGCACATTATGCAGGGTTAATGCAACACAGAATTTGGAAACAAATTACAAGGAATGTAGGTTGCCTGAGTTTAGTGTACAGGAATTTCATTTTCTATTGGTGTTTACTTCTAGATTTTAGAGTACAGGGAGTAGAAAACTGCTACCAGGTAAGAATTTCTGCATTGATTCAATGCTTATTTTTACAGGTGTAAGTAAACAGGTACTATGAATGCAATAGGAAGAAGGCCAAGAGAACCTGAAAAAGCAGGAAATTCAGGATGAATTTCTGCTCTGTCTGTCAGGCACTGTTAATAAAGATATCAAGCTGTATTAGGTATACCAGTCACTTCAAAATGGTACGTTACACTTTTACATGCTTTCTTTTAATCAGTTTGTTCCGGCTCTACAACCTGTAACCTTACTAACAGAGCTGCTAGTATTTCAGGAAGGTTAAAAATGCTGTTCGTAGGACAGAAACCTTCCTAACATATCCTCAGGTTTGGAGTGACTAAAAATGCGTTTGTGGGTGATGGCAGCATGGCAGGGCCTCTGTGGTAGCAGCCTCAAAGGTTAAAGAAAACTGGTTTTAACATGGCTGTGGGGGTTTTCTGTTACTGTCTGAATCTTTCCTCAAGTCTACAGAGAAACATGAGAGCCTTGGTGGGAGAGTATTGTACGCTACTGAAATGCTATGTGGCTACAGGACAACTTCACAGCATAAACAAATTTGAGGCTTCACACAGCTTAATAAGGGGGTCAGCTTTTCCTGATGTGAATCTATAAACAATTTTGTCAAACATATGTTGTCCATATTCTGAAATTCAGATTTCCGGGATCCAACATTTTCTTTCTTCTATCTTTATGTCTTGGGGTAAATATTCTCTTGAAATAAGGAACAGCATAAAGAAATGCTACAGTTTTAGCATGATTGTTACAGAATATCTGTGACAGCACAGAAAGCAAGCTGCAGACAATGAAAAATAGAGGATCAGCAATTACTAAGATTTACAAGAACACTCCTGTATAACTTTGTTCTGTGGACCTGGAATAAACATAACTTCAATTTCAATGTGTAGTTTTGCCTTGCTTTATCTTAAAAATGCCAGTTTGTTTCAAAGGCCAGTGTTCTTTCTTCTTACAGGGCACAACAAGCTGTTCCTTATGAGA
The DNA here is from genome assembly GCA_008921705.1 of Burhinus oedicnemus. NCBI lineage: Eukaryota > Metazoa > Chordata > Aves > Charadriiformes > Burhinidae > Burhinus > Burhinus oedicnemus. Next base: position 1,818,621 of record VFFE01008521.1, on the reverse strand, counting down.
GCAACAGTGATGGTGTCGCATTTCCTGAAAAAAGAGGGATGACTGTCAGTGCAAAGGAGAAAGTTATGTTTTCAGCAGTAGAGATAGATGAATCAGAACGAGGAAGAAGAACAAAGGCAGAGGAGAGTGGCAGGGTCTGAAATGAAGGCAATGTGATCCGAATGTTGATGAAGAGGCATTGACAAGATGAAAGATCTCTCTCTGTCGCGCTCTCACCCTCTCATTTCCAGTGTGTAAAATCTGTCCCGTTGACACACTGTTGCACTCTTTTTATATCGCAAAACTGGAACAAATGTGATTCACAATCGGTGGTGGTGGCACAGCCCCTGTGACAGGTACTTGCTAAGGGAAGGGCTTAGCAGCTGCCTCCTTTTCTCCCCCTCTTTTTGAGACCCTTCAGTCCATGGAACTGGACTTTATCAAGATTTGAGAATTCTTCTCTCAGTAATTCAGGCTGATTAAAAATAAGGGAGGTCTATGGGGTACTAACAATTCACATTCACTCTCCAGGGAAACATACAGTATAGTTAAATACATTAGGTATTTTACCTATATGTAATTTAAATTTATTCATAATGTAACGTAGTTCTTTGTTGGATGTCAGTACTCAGGGGAAATGCTGTTTTGGAAAAAAAAAAAACAAACAAGCGGACATACCATGTTTGAAAATAAAAGGTTGACAAACTTAAAACATAGAACACCTTTATACTAAGTACACCAAGAACTGCTGAAGTTCTTGCTCCAACACATGCTGCTGCACTGGGGAAAATGTCACCTTTGAGCTATTGAGCCATTGGCTTTGGTGGCGGTTCCTTTCAAAGAACCAGGGTCTTCCAGATGAGGGTGGCTGGTGCTCAGAACAGTGTGTATTCTCCCAGTAAATATTATTTCCCTGTGTAGGCCCAAATATAGTGACATATATGGACCTAAATGGATTGTCATATTGTGAAGTACACAATATACAGGCCACAAAATTGTACCCTAAGATATAAAGATAATTTTCTAAAGCTTTCGTGCTGAAATAGTACCGTCTTAATTGTTCTACTATATAATGGCTTTTTCTAGTACATCTGAAGCTTTTTAGTTTTTCCCCCTCTGTAGTACAGCTACAGGGAAACTGTGATTTCACTGGAATCAGTCATGAAAATCAAGGAAAGCAAAGTGCTATTTCAAATCCTTCACTTTTTCGTAAAAGGTTTGTTCACTTTTGTGGCTAATTTGCCTGACTAGGAAATAAAGAGTAAAAGTTAAATTATACATTGATCTGTGTGATATATAGGAGTCATGAGGTTTATTTAGTTAATACTTGCATAGCTTTTCATGAAGGTAAAGTACATTTGATAATTGTTGCATATTTAACAGTAAGGACTAGGCAGAACAGCTTAGTTAGAATTTTTCAAAGGCAGTTATGGTAGGTTTCCCTGAAATTCAGTAGGTCTTTGATGCAGTAAAGTCTGATATACTGAGATGCCTGAATCAAAGCAATTAAACTGGTTTTAATTAGCAGATTTGTTACCTTGATATATATCTGTGTGTTAACTGTTATTTCAGCATTAAAAAAAAAGGTTGTTTAAATTCA
>VFFE01008521.1:1738260-1817022 GCA_008921705.1 Burhinus oedicnemus | reverse complement strand
GTGATGCTCAAAGTCTTATAGGAGAAATTTATGTATTTCTTTAAAAAACGAGAAGAAAGTCAAGATTATAAAGTCCTTGTAAGGAGTCTCACAGTTGAAGTGTGCTCCAACTTCTGCTGTGCTCTGTCGGTGGGCACCTCTGAAACTCAGGGAAACATTTTCACTTATTTCAGTGCTTACTGCAACTCCTAATGGGAAACAATTGAAGTCACTCTCTTTTCAGGAACAAGCTGTTTGATGCACTTTCCCTGATTTCTTTTGTTTTAATTAGCTGTGGCCAGGGAATGTCATTAATTCTGCCTTCAGCTCCAGTACTGAAATTCTATTCATGGGAACTCCCTTCTGGGTTTGTATGGGATTATTCCTCAGGGATTTTAACTCATTTCCTTCAAATTTACAAGTTAAGCTTGACTTTTACCAGTGATTCTAAACATTTATCTAAACTATGTCAGAGATGATAAAAAATAGACTCAGAACTGGAGAAGACTCATACGTCTCTTATCTATGCCTGCTTCTCAGGACATAGTCAAATAATCAACAGCCAATACTTTTCATCAGGGTTATGTCACTTCAGCTGGTATATTTTATTTACTTTTAATACATTTTAATTTCTCTCTTTGAAGTGGCAAGGTGCTGCAGTCTTCAATGGGACAAGAGAACAACATTGGAAATGTTCAACACTAAGGAATATTTATTGAGTCACTTTTTCTTTTCTCTCTTTTCCAGACTGAACTTGCATTTGCGGTCAGGTAATTTGTCTGGCTTCAGAGATGATGACTGCTTGGGGTTATAATGGAATATTAAGAGTGTGATGAGCTGATAGGCATCTGCACATATAAACAAATTATGATACTGGAGATTATACTTCCATATGAAATAATACTGGCATCTAATGGCATCTGTGGCTATTGTTTCATTGTGAAGAAATTAGCAATCTTTGAAGCCATTTTATTACTTGAGACTATTAATTTTGACACTTGCCACTGTAATTTTTCCCTGCAACCATATTTGCAAATATTCTCTGAGGTAATTATAAGAGAAAAAGATCTCACTTTTCAGAGGGGATGTCACCTTTGTCCATAAGAGCCAAGAAAAGAACCCCCAAACTAATTAAAAATCTTTCCCCAAATTTCCCTCCTCACCAAAAGGACAACACGACATAGCATGAATAAATTCGTAACTAAGCTCTAGTCTGTTAATAAACTTCCGATTTAATGGATACTGAAAAAAAAAGACATCAAAGCTAAGGCTGTACCTCATTTGTTTTGTCAAGAAGTGGTTGAAAGAGCTTAAAATATCTTTGAATCGTAATCCCTCTCCTTTTCTCTCACAACTACACTTCTTTTTTTCTTGTGGTTACAACTATCTGGTCATTAATTGATTTTTTAAAGCTTGTTTAATTATAATTTGTCTGTAACAGTAGCAAGTTTAGACTAAAGTAGAGAGACACTTTTCTATTAAACAGGAGAAGGCAGAGAAAAAAGATATTTTACAAAAATGAGTGTATGCTTATCGTCAGGAGCAGAGGTCTAGAAACAGAAAAAGAAGTTAATGAGATTTCTAGTTCACACTTGAAATTTTTATAAGTCAGGCCTTCCTCCTTACTTTTTGAACTCTGAACACACACTCACACACACACACACACACACTCTCCTTATATTAAACTAAGTTGATTTTTCACCCGATTAGTGGTGAAGAGTGGTGGAAAGGACACTCTTAGGAAGAAATTCCATGTTTCTTTGTGGGAGAAGCTGATAGAAAATAAGAGGTGAAACATGACTATGAGACAGAGGTATTGTGAGGGTATGGGTCATCTGCTGGCAATGTCTATCAAAGTATTTATGTCTTGTATCACCTGGCCAAAAAGAAAACTAAACTGGAGACATGGAGAATAAAGTAAGTACAAGACCTTGTTTCAGAAAATGGTTTGTAAGGTGTTGTTCCAAGCTATTCAAAGCTGAAGTGACATGATAATGGAGACAGAGTGACAACAGTTTTGCAGTTTGGTCTTCCCCGTTAATTGTATTTAGAGCAGACATACCTGCATCCATTCCTTTCTCAGGTTGCTGAACCTTCCAATTTCTCTGATATCTAAATTTCCAGCATACTTTGGGAGTCCTGAGAGTGCTGATATTTTCCATTCATATCCCTAAGGACACATAGTACAATTTGCACATATTCTGCCCTAGTATTTTTTCATAATCACTGTGTGCTGTTCAGAAACTCCAAGTGCTGGCAGGTTGTGCGGCGCTCCAACACCACCATGGTGAGTGTTGAATCTGTTTCTGACAGTATTGAATCTCTTACAAAGTGCTGAACAGTTTTTCAGTCTCTTCTCCATATTGAAGGAGGATTTCGGACTTCAGTTTTGGAAACAGCACCCTCAACAGTGTCATAAGAGTTTAAGTAACTATCTAGCTTTGGGCTAAATGAGCTCTGGGAAAATGGTAGGCCACACTTGAGCCAATGCCAGAAAAAATAGAAAAAGAGTAAGACTGCTTAAACTGTCAGAATGAGATGTCTCAGAACGTCCTCATCAGGGAGTCCAGCGTACAGCCTGTGGTCATGCATCAATCCACCTGAGTGGATGAGAGGGAAGTGCATCTCTTAGAAGAGAGGGGAGACAAACAGTGGCTGCTAGCCACTTGGTCTATCCCAAGGTTGAAAAGTGGCTGCTCTGTGGTTGGTGTTCAGGCTGGTGTCCCTGACCACCTCTCTCACCCTGAAGAAAAGGGAGCAGAAGACACTATGACAATGCTGCTTCTTCGCCCGTGATAAGAATTATGGCCAAACCCATAGACATCCCTGCAGCCTCTCGTCCCCATTCATCCTTTTGCAGTTTCCGAAATGACAGTTTGTCACAGAAAGGATGTGCAGCAAGTTCTGCGAAGACACTGATGTGCAAATGCTTTCTGTTTAGGGGAAGACATGGGGCTAGATATGGCCCTAAAGTGGAGTACAGCCTAAGTGTTTGTTGGATTTCCTGATGGAGCCACAAAGGCCTGTGCAGTGTGTATTGCACCAAGAGGGTCTGTGCCTTCAGTGTTTCAGAACTACTCTGTGAACACCTGATGTTGATGCAAGTGGAAAGGTCCAGACTGAGGCAACTACTACTGTCTTTCGGAATGTCTTCACTCCCCTGTTCAGCCCTCTATATTTAGAATGGAGCTGAAATTTGTTCAGAGACCTCTTATGGTTCACTACACTTAGTTACAACTCCTTAGAGAGCTTCTGAATGGGAGATGGGCTAGGGGATGACACCAGTATCCTTATTTGTACACCCAAGAGGATGAAAGAATTTGATAGCACCAATGTAGAACCAAGTATTCCCCATCTCAGCTAAACGCTGAGTAGGCAATCCCTGTTTACAAGAAAAAGACTCAGCCAAATCATTATCACTCTCCAGCAAGCACAGCATAACTCAGGATGTTCTTGGCCCAGTTAAGCAGTCATGCCTGCCCTAGATCAGTGGGAAGGCTGAAGCCAGAATGGGTCTTCTCATTTTTGTAATATTGAAAATAAGCTACATTTTGAAAAGAAGGGTTGTAGCATTTGTTAAAAGGCTGCATTTGAACTGCTGAGAAGTGAAGGCCTTTTAATCCTTTTTCTCCTCATCTTTCCCTTGGAATTGTTAGCTAAGAACACATAACAAAGAGAAGATATAAAACATCCTTCAACTTTTCTGTAAAGTGGCAGGGTTGCCAGAAATTCATGCTCAATCCATCTCCAAATAATCCTCAGTAGAGGAGTTTTATTTTCACCCATCCCTGAGGACAAGGTAGCTGAGAGTAAGGTAGCTACATAGTAGCTCTCCCTCCCTCAAGGTGTCTTTAGAAATTTCTCACTCAAGAGAACCAGGCCTGCATGACCAGGGCATCAAGACAAAACGCATGGCTTCATTTGGCTCCATGCTATGGATCTTCCTAGCCCCAGGATTTGTTCCACAGCCATTTAAATTAACATAGTATTAAAATATGAGAGGATTATGTTCTACGGACTCATTAACACAGTCCTCTGGTGCAATGGGAGACAAGGAGTGCTTGAACACTCAACCACCCGAGGCATGTATTAATGTGACTGACACCCCCTGCAATGTCTCAATACATTTAAATACGACTCCTATTGAATACAACTTTGCAATTTACATGCAATTTTTCAAATGTACTGTGAAAGTATTTATCTTTTCATTCCACCAAGTAATTCTCAGGTTTGTGATGGGAGAAGAAGCACTTTTCACTCTGAAGCTACTTTTAGATTGTAATGTTTTCCTCATTCATGCACCCTACTCTTCTGTCATCATTTTCTTGCCTAACTCCCATGAATTTAGCAAAGCAAACTATGATACTTCAGGATTTTCATTTTTTTCCCTTGATGTCTTTGCCTGGCTGCTGCCCTTCAAAGGCAGGCTGAGATGCTTTCAGGCTTGTTTGTAGTTAGAAAGCTCAATGGAAAGATGAAGTCTGTTCCCCATTCAGCTTCTAAATACAAACAGCTCCATATTGTATTTGTAAATACAAACAACTGTGAAATCAGCTAGCCACCTCTGAATCTCTATTAAGTCTACAGGCAGTGGAGGATGCAAAAACTTGGAACCAGAAGATACCAGCTGTAACTTGCACTTCCCTACAGATCATTAGGTGGCACTCTTCCCTCTGTCTTAGCACCGAATCCAGAAGGGTAGAAAATGCAGCCTAGTGTTGGAGCAGCCATTGTTTTAAAAATACTAAGATACAAAACTGAGATTATTAAGATGTGTAGTCATTAAAGATGTCCAACTATTTTGAAAAGAATAAGGTTGTTTGGCACAATATCTTGACCACATTAAATGAGAAAGTTTCTCTATGCCTGGACATACCATTTTGGCCTCAGCTCTTGTGGGTGCTAACACAGGTGATCATGTGACAAACAAATGAACATGTAATATAGGAAATGTGAAAATGCATGGCTGTAACTTAAAACCTAAGTACCAATTGTTACATATGCATACTATGAGTTTCATGTTCAATTTGTATTGTCGTAACCAGGCAAGAGTCCCCCCAGACAAAAAAGAGCTACTTTCTAAAAACACAGATATTTCAAAACCAAAACTTTATACTATACTTTATAGCAAGGCCAGGAGTTGAAGCAGGCCCAGATGTTCAGGTCTCTCCTTTTCTGTTATTCCCTATGACAAGAAATCCTGCAGTGCCCTCTGTAAGGTGTTATCCAAGTAGAATTTGATACTGGTTGGACTTTAAGTCTATGTTTGAGCCCCTGGGTATATACTGTGCTGTTTTACCCAAGACTGGGAAGGAGAGTTCTCTTGCTCTAAATGCTGTCATTTACAACTGTGTCTTAAGTCTAAAATTTATCAATGGAAGCTGGGAAGTGTTGATTTTGTTGGACTAAATCTTTTCCTGCACCAGTACCTGTGACTGCAAAAGGCAGGAAACCTTGAGCCTTCTGGTAAATTATAGTCCTATGTTTCTGTGAAAAAAAATTTTTCAACAGGTTTGTCTTCCATAATCACTTTTTATCTTGCTGTGAGACACAGTCTGCATCTAGAAGAGTGCATGGCAAACAGCATCATACTTTGGTCTTCCTTTGGGTTCACTGTGACCTTTTTAACCTTGTGGGCTGTAAATTACACTGGAGGGTTCACAGGTTGAGAATTGTCACCTGACGGAAACAAGGTACCTGGAACCTCTCTTTACAACACAGACAGAAAGCTATGAGTTAAGCTTCACGGAAGGAAATTGTATAGGACAGCAAAAATTAATTGGGCCTTATAGTATCAGTGAATAAAAAGTTGAAGGAAATCCTGTGTTGGTGATATTTTTGCACTTGGTTCCCCTTGTCTTACATTACCTGTAATACAAATACATAAAGAAGCACAAAGTCTGTGATAAAATTAATATCTCAATCTGCTTTTGGATTTTTTGATTCCACCATGAGTATGTTTTATTTTAAAATCACACCCATTCACTTCAGTCTGTGCATGAAGTCAAAAAGCTGTGGGTTTGTTTGCAAGTTTGAGCCAAATGTAGAGCTTAAAGATTTCTAGCTTTCATTATACACTGAAAATTTTTAGCCACTTCTCCCTACATTTCAAAATAATGAAGGTGAGAACCTACCCTTTTGCCATCAACAGGTGCTCATTTTGCAAACAGCTGCTTCGGTTAAAGTCTTTAACACTATCCATATGCCTATCATCTTTAGCTGTGATGGTAGAAGGATCACATGAGCAGCTTGTAACCTCATTTACATGAAGTTAGCCAGCTAAGTTTATATACCAAAAAGCTAATTTGACTAATGTGCTTGACTTCATCTGAACTATTCACAAAAGATTTTATGCTACCAAAGATACAGAAGTATAACATCCTGCAGTGCATGATGTATACAACTAGAAGTAATATCTTTAATCAGCTCTATATCTTCAGTAAGATATTTATCTCCTGAGTTATTTATCCTTTGTTATTATTTATCTGACTGTAAATGGGGAAAGTAAAACTTGCCTGAAAATTAAAGTTTTTACTTCAGGGATAAGGTATTAAGTAAATGTGAAGAAATGTGAATACATTGCTTTAATCCTCATGAAGTTTTAAGAGAAGAGCTTTGCTTGGCTTCTAACTCGTGACATCACACAATGATTAATATTTTTATTGTGTTTTTAATGGGGGAATCTCGTAAAATTTTGAGATAATGTTTGAGATGGTGGAGTTTGAGGTCCTTAGGGTGGCGAGGAGGGCGCACAGTAAGCTTGCTACCCTGGACTTCAGGAGAGCAGACTTTGGCCTCTTCAGGCATCTGCTTGGTAGAGTACTCTGGGTTAAAACCCTGGAGGGAAGAGGGGCCCAAGAATGCTGGTTAATATTCAAAGATCACCTCCTCCAAGCTCAGGAGCAATGCATCCCAACAAAGAGGAAGTCAGGCAAAAATGTCAGGAGGCCTGCGTGGATGAATAAGGAGCTCCTGGAGAAACTCAGACTCAAACTTGAAAAGGAAGCCTACAGAGGGTGGAAGCAAGGACAGGTAGCCTGGGAGGAATACAGAGAAATTGTCCGGGCAGCCATGGATCGGGTTAGGAAAGCAAAAGACCAGGTAGAGTTAAATCTGACTAGGGACGTCAAGGACAACAAGAAAAACTTCTATAGGTATGTTGGTGATAAATGGAAGATTAGGGAAAATGTGGGCCCTCTCCAGATGAAACAGGAGACCAGGTCACCCAGGTTATGGTGAAGGCTGAGGTACTCAACGACTTTTTTGCCTCGGTCTTCCCCAGCAAGGGCTTTAACCACAATGCCCAAGTCGCAGAATGCAAAGGCAGGGACTGGGAGAATGAGGAACCCCCCACTGTAGAAGACCAGATTCAAGACCATCTAAGGAACCTGAAGGTACACAAGTCCATGGGACCTGATGAGATTCATCCACAGATCCTGAGGGAACTGGTGAATGAAGTTGCTAAGCCACTATCCACCATATTTGAGAAGTCGTGGCAATCTGGTGGAGCTGCCACTGGATGGAAAAGGAGAAACATAACCCTCATTTTTAAAAAATGGAAAAAAGGAAGTGCTGGGGAACTACAGACGTCAGTCTCACCTCTGTGCCCAGTAAGATCATGGAGCAGATCCTCCTGGAAACTATGCTAAGGCACATGGAACATAAGGAGGTGATTGGTGACAGCCAACATGGGTTGGCTAAAGGCAAATCATGCCTGACAAATTTGGTGGCCTTCTATGATAGCGTTACAGTGTTGGTAGATAAGGGAAGAGCAACTGACATCATCTATCTGGACTTGTGCAAGGCATTTGACACTGTCCCACATGACATCCTTGACTCTAAATTGGAGACACATGAATTTGACTGATGGACCACTCGGTGGATAAGGAACTGGCTGGATGGTCACACTCAAAGGGTTGTGGCCAACGGCTTGATGTCCAAGTGGTGACCAGTGACAAGCGGTGTTCCTCAGGGATTGGCACTGGGACCAGTGTTGTTTAACATCTTTGTTGGTGACATGGTTGTTGAGACTGAGTGCACCCTCAGCAATTTTGCTGACGACACCTAGCTGTGTGGAGCAGTCGACGCACTGGAGGGAAGGGAACCTTGACAGGCTTGAGAGGCAGGCCAGTGCCAATCTCATGAAGTTCAACAAGGCCAAGTGCAAGGTCCTGCATATGGGTTGGATCAATCCCATGTACAAATACATGCTGGGTGGAGAATGGATTGAGAGCAGCCCTGAGGAGAGGGACTTGGGTGTGTTGGTGGATGAGAAGCTCAACATGAGCTGGCAATGTGCACTTGCAGACCAGAAGGTCAACTGCATCCTGGGCTGCATGAAAATAAGCATGGCCAGCAGGTCGAGGGAAGTGATTCTGCTCCTCTGCTCCACTCTGGTGAGACCCCACCTGGAGTACTGTGTCCCACTCTGGAGCCCCCAACATAGGAAGGACATGGTCCTACTGGAGCGAGTTCAGAGGAGGTCCACGAAGATGATCAGATGACTGGAGCACCTCTGCTATGAGGACAGGCTGAGAGAGTTGGGGTTGTTCAGGCTGGAGAAGAGAAAGCTGCTGGGAGACCTTATAGCAGCCTTCCAGTACTTAAAGGGGTCTACAGGAGAGATGGGGAGGGACTCTTTATCAGGGCATGTAGTGATAGGGTGAGGGGTAATGGTTTTAAACTGAAAGAGGGTAGATTCAGATTAGATATTAGGAAGAAATTCTTTACTGTGAGGGTGGTGTGGCACGGGAACAGGTTGCCCAGGGAAGTTGTGGATGCTGCATCCCTGGGAGTGTTCAAGGCCAGGTTGGATGAGGCTTTGAGCAACCTGATCTAGTGGAAGGTGTCCCTGCCACTTACCACTACATCAAGGGGGATCGGAACTAGATAATCATGAAGATCCCTTCCAACTCTAACTATTCTATGATTCTATGAAGTTTTAGATTTATACTTATATAAGTAAGCCTTTATGTAACAGTGAAACTTCAGCAAGCTGGATTGCCTAACCATTATCTCAGTGGGCTTTTCTTTAACAACATGTCCTCTCCCAAATTCATAAAAGTATACATGATAAAGCAAACTTTTCAAAACAAAACTGTGTAGATTTAGCTGTTCATTATTCTTTAAATCTTTTTTTTGTTTGTGGTTTTGTTTGGCTTTTTTTTTTTTTTAATTTTGATGGTATCAAACATTGGTTCCTTGCAGTTATAGTACACCCTATATCCAAGGGCAAAACCATTCTATCAGTTGTTATCAGTTGTAATGCTTCTTGAAATGAAGTGCTGTATGCTTATTCTAAAAAGCTGAAGTAACATCTGAAAAGAATGAATCAAAACCATGCGTATGATGAAATACTAGATGCCTTTTCCTTTTACTTTGTGTGCTTTTAGGCCTTGAGCTGTTATACATAAATTCAATGATTTGTAGTTTTGAATGTCAGTTCTGCTTCCTCTCAGCAACATAAAACAGTAAGCAGGAAATATTTTTTCTGATTAGCTAAATTAATTAGAATTAGGCTGATTAAAATATCTGTTTGACATTACAGGTACATACACAGCTTGTACAATGCCATGTTGGGAACTGATGCATTATCAAACACCACGGATTTGATCCTGTTTTGGTTTCAGTACCATAACTTTTATTTAGTTATTTAGTGGACACCAGCAGTTTTAGTGGGGTTCCCTCTGCAAGAATAGTGAGCTTAATTTTGCTAATAGAAGAAGCAAACAGTGTTGAGGAAAAAACTGTTTGTGCTGGGGGACAAACCATCAAGCTTGTTTATATGTGGTAAATATTTCACTCTTTTTTTTTTTTTAAGAACATAGTAAAATATATTTCTATATTTCTGCACTGTCTTTTCATAAAGACACTTGAAGTTATATTCTAAATCAAATCAGGCTTCAGAGTACCTTGAATATTCTCTACAATCTGACTGGAGATACTACAACCATGATGTTTGATGCATGGACACACAGGCTTTTCCCCATTCACATTAGAAAGGAAAATGAAAAAAAATTATGGAAGGTTTTCAGAAATAGTCACAAAGATTATTTATTAAAAATATTATTACCTATGTACTAAAGATAAAAAATGGTCTTCTCATTGATATATGTATATATAGATGAAGAGATAGATATATATGTCTTTGGTTTGTATATATGCAAAGCTTATCCCCTCCTTTTGTAAGCAATGAAGGAAAAAAAAGAAAAGGAAAGAAAAAACAAAAGAAAAGAAGAAAACAGAAAAGAAGAGAAAAGAAAACAGAAAAAAGTAATGCTTGCCTATCATGTTGTCTTTTCTCTCAACTGATATAGTATGATCCTTCCTGTGTTTGCCATACATTATGTTTGAGTATGATAAAAAACATTCTGAAGCTTACAGTAAGAAAAAAACAGGATATTATTTTGTGAATAGAGAAATAGTCTGTAGCAGAAAGATAATTAAACCTTGCCCTGACTGACCTGGCTTTTTAATTAGTATATTTAACTATATTTAGTAGAAGTACTGTAGCACAAACTATCCTGACTAGCAATATATCATTTAGACATTCCAGTGCTTTTATAGACTTTAAAAGAATTCTGGTTTAATTCTGAAAGAAGTACTTCTCTTGTTCCTTATTCGTCAGGTTGTTTCTCCGAGAGTGGTTTGACCCTCCATTCTCCCAAAATTTCCATAAAACATTTATATCTCTAACATTCAAAGTAGCCTTTCAAATATTCATGCTAAAAGTAAACCACAAAAGGCAAGATTCGGCTACCTTCAGGTGACTGAATAGTTATCTTGTAAAACATTCCTGTAAATTTGATGAAATTATACATTGACCAACAGTATTTGCTGGGAATAGGGGTTGTAGAAACTCAAGAGTGTAAAAAAGGTGTTTGGCTTCCAGCTTGGAGTTAATTTTATTCCTGTTCTTTTTGTTTGTGTCCAGGCATGAAAGAGCAAAAGAAGATGAATATAGTTAATTCCTTAAATACTGTGTAACAGAGGAATATGATAATTCTGTTTTTCTGAAAATTTTCTTGGAGCAATTTTCAGATGTGTTATCATATACTTCTTCTCCTTAATCATGAGCAGTCCTCAATACTTCCTATTCCTTCCATGTTTGAAGAATAACATGCCAGAATGTCTTATTACACAGCATCGTTTCTTGAAGCAATGATGGTAATTTATGGACCTCTTCAATCTTCCACCAAAGAAAAAAAAAAATTAGAAAGGAAAGATTATAGCTCCTGCCAGGGATCTGACTAAGTCTCCAGCTGTTAGGACAGATGGAAAATTCTGTAAGTCTTTGCATGGTGGCCCTAAGAATTGTGAATTTATAGGCAACTTTTCATATTTCCTTATTCAGCCATCCTTGACTGAAAAGATGAGTAAGAGGAATAGAGGCAAAAAAACCCCCCAACTTATTATTCTCATTCTGTGCTATTGTGGCAGATGAAGAAGAAAACTAAGACAGACTACTGATAAATCCTTTACTTTAAAATGTCTATTGTTGATTTTGAATTAAAAAGAAATCAGGAAAGATTATTTTGGGCTGCACATATAACAAACAGAAATTGGCTAGTTTCATCAACTTTAATTGAGTTATATGGATTTTTATCAGATGAGAATATATCCCATTGCAAAGATTTCTGGTCCAATGCATCAACAATGCTTTCATCAACAATGTGTTTCTAGTAACTATTTCTCCTGAAAAACAGGAGAAATAACAGAAACATAACAGGAGATATAACAGAAAAATGAAACAGCTTCTACATTCCACCTCACTGTAAAATATATAGTTGTGTATCGATCTGCAAGTCGCATTGTATAAACATCCAACAATGTTTGGCATCTAGTATCAGCTTCTGTTTATAGTTCTCATCCCAGGTTAGTTATTCTAAAAAAAGTCTTACTGATTTAGTAAAACTGAAAATAAAAGAAGGAGAATGTATATTGTTGTCAGATAAAATGCAGAAACTCTTACAGTTAGTGGATTGTGACATGCTAGCAAAGAAACTGCTCTGATGCTTTTCTGAATGTGTTTTTATTGGAACAGTGTGATTTACAGGGTTTTTTTTGTGGAAAAGAGGAAAAGATTTTATGACTAAAAGTTGTTAAATACACAAAGGACTTAAAATTTTATATCTGTTTAGTATATAAACATATTTTGATGTATGCTTATGAATGTATGAGTGGTTTTTTTCTGACCCTTTCACTCCCAAATATCTGATTAGCCAAATTCACTGAAAGTCTGCTTTGGACAAAAGTTTGCTTTAAGGCCATTTTTTTAGTCTAATTGTTAGATGTATTTAATTCTAGACCATCAATTCACAAACTGGGCACTAAAATTTTATTTCTGAATTCAGAAACTCATATATGCTACTTTATTGGCTGATTTACTAGACATTTTGTCCCTGTATCTTTAAAGGCAATCTAAGGTCATTAGTTCAGGTGTCGGTATTCAGAAATTAGAGTAGACGACTCTTTGGTTAGCTAATTGGCTCCACTCTGATAAAGAAAATAACCACACGTGTTTGTATTTGGTTTTGGTTCCAAAATCTTCAATGTGGCTCCCGTGTTCCAAAGAACCTTTAACCAAGATTCATTTCTGCCTTTTTTGTGTAGTGTTTTACTACTTTGTTTCATGGGAAATTGTTACCATACAATCACTAAACATAAGAATTAGTAATACCATTTTAGAATAGCTGTAAAATTGGTCAGCCTAGACTGAGGAATTCCAGATCTATTACAAAAATATTTCTGTGGATATACTGTGTCTGGCTGTGCTTCTTTGTGATAGTGAACACTCTTTCTGTAAATCTCTTTGCCTTCATTGTTTTTCTTCTGATTTTCTCCTATTTTCCTCCAAAGACAGTTGGATAAATTTCACCACAACAGAATTTCCACATGTAAAGGAGCAAAAAGCGCACTAGTGCAGAAATCCATCCACTAGCTTGGATTTGTTTCACTGTGCATTATCCATTCCTAAATTCCACAGGTCAAATATACAAACCTCAAATTTTTTAACAGTTAAGAAAAAGTGAATTGGTTAAATACCTCAGTTGATAACTCCTGAACAAACATAAGTACAGAACGGGCTCCTGGAAGTCACCTTGTCCAGCTGCCCCTGCTCAAGCAGGGCTACCTAGAGGCGGTTGCCCAGGACCCTGTCCAGAGGGCTTTTGAATATCTCCAATGATGGAGACCCTACAACCCCTCTGAGCAACCTGTTCCAGTGCTCAGTCATCCTCACAGGGCGACAGGCTGGCTACTAGTTGTCTATTAATTGAATGCTGAAGACTTGAATGTAAATTGATAAAAACACATTGAGAATATAATCAATTAATAAAAATATATAGACTGGACTAATAAGAAAGAACATGCCAATCCAATAACTGGTCTAGTAAATTAAAATTTATTCAAGGGCAGTCATCTCTAGGATCTCATGGGGTTATTACGTGTCATATGACGATGCATATGCACGATGCAAAAAACCACATTTATCCTAATAATTCACATAATTCAAATCAAAATAATAGAAATAACAAAAGCCAAAAATAATAATAAAGTTACTGCAATCTCTTTGTATATGTCTCCAGAGAGACTATTAGCATAAGTTTACCTCACTGTCAGATTAGGAGACTGTAATTCAAATCATAACATATGGAAATAAAACAATTTTCAAATATTGAGTCTGAACATGTCACTACTGAAAAATCTTTTGGACTACCTGAATTAACCTGAAAACCTATAATTCTTAAGTAATCTTATTCAATGGTATAACACCATCAAGGGTGTACAAATTGAGTTAAAATAAGCCACACAAAGCATTGTCTTGAGATGATAAGAGGGGAAGAAAAGAAATAATTTCAAATTAAAATCTTATCATTTCTTTTCTTCCAAATTTATTTCATATATCTTCTCCTGGATTACAAAATGTAACCTGGTTTTTGAAACATTAAAATCTTCTCTATTAAATTATAATAACATTTCTGTATTTAATCAGTTATTATAGGCAAGAAAAAAAATCAGTACTATGGAAATGCACTGCAGCCTTGTCTTAAGCAGCACCATTGAAGTCCCAGCAATGCTCTGAATCAGGAAGTTGCTTTCCCTTGATGTTGAAATGTACCTTTTTTTTTTCTCTCTTCTTTTACCTTCCTTGTTGTTACTTGCTGACCAGTGAATACGATGAGCTTTGATAAATGTTGTAGAGAATAAAGTAGGATCAGAGGGAAGAATTCTTGTTGAATTCTGAATTTTCATAGCCTCTTCCCAACCTGTTTATCTTTTATGGAGGAGAAAGAAAGGGTCACCTGTGTCATACCAGAGTGGCTGCAGAATGAGTTTTTTTCACTCTCTTGTTAGCTCAACACCTTCTTAGGGGTTAACGTTTTTTTCAGTAGCACATGCATATTTTCAGGAAAATGTATAACTGTGTATAACTGCGGTAGAAGGATGTGAGAAGAAGGGGGAAAAATAAATCTCTTTAGTTCTAATAAGATCCCTAGCACATGAATGAATGTATAGTTTGCTTAATGATGCTCTAGCTGATTTTTAATAGGCATTGTTCTTGCAGAAAGTTTTCAGGGTATTCTCAAATGAAATGAAAGAAAATAAACTCTTAGCTATTTCTTACTCTTAATAGTTCAATAGGAACTGAAAATCTATTTCCAGTGAGTCCAACCAATCTTACTTTTATATAGAATCTTTTATCTTTGGGGAAAAAAGTCCTTGAGAGTGAAGGAGAATACAATACTTCAAACATTTCTTGAAAGTTTCCTTCTTCACGTCATGTGGAGGTGACTGAAATTTTTCTAAAGGAAGTAAGAGGCTTAAATGTTGTCATATTTTTTATCTTTGGAAATTAATAATGTAGTTGTCTCCATAAAACCACCTGTTGTGACTGTATGTAAATGTATATAAACCAATTAATTTTTATCCCAGATGATGAGAAAACTAAAATTTGAATGTTGATGTGATGGAATATAATTATTTATATGTTTTTTAAAAAGGGTGCTATCTCACACACAGAAGGAAGTGCTAAGAACTGCACTGTGGATCAGAGATATCAAACAGGTAGAATAATCAACATCTGTGAAAGATTTCTCACCACAAATTTTCTGTTTGCAAATTAAAGATGCTTCGGTGCTTCACTCCTAACAGGAATATACATATTTATATTGGAAGTGCCCTACCTAGTTTATTGACTTGACTATACATTATTCTTCTAAAAGCCAATATCTTATAATAAGAAGTTTGTTCTTTAAAGATGATAAGGTTGGTTATTTGCATATTCATATTATTTAGGTACTGATACAAGTTTTTATTTAACATTCTATATATGTCGTGTAAGTTTTAGCTAGTGTGTTTGTACATTTTTTCCTAAACCAAAAGTCGAAAACATTAGTGAAGAAAAAAAATAATTAACTTATAAAAGCTGAGTTCAGTGCTTGAATAAATACATTTGGGTGTTTTACAGCACTTGAGACTGTGTTTGTGTAACAAAGCAGAACTCTCCTAGAATGTGTTTAATTAGCTATAACATTTGCCAATACATTTTGTAAGCATTTTATATATAAGAATAGTGTTTGCATCCTCACTGAACCTCAATGGCAGTTTGTGCTTATTTTAATGTGTGTCCAGTTGTATATATTTTTTAAAAAGCAACTCTTTTATAAAAACATTGAACTTTTTATCCTAACACCTAATCAAGAGCTTTCAAATCCCTAAACAGTAGTGGAAAAATAAAATGATTAATCATACTTATTCTACTTGAATATGTTTAATATAATTAATCCCTTTAGTGCTAAATTTAGTTTTTGGAGGGATCTATTGTGTAGGCTATTCAGCATAACCAGAATGATACAGTCTTAATATTTAAACAAAATAATATTAATACCACACCTATTCTATTTACCTTTGCAATAGTATATTGAAAACTTGTGAAACTGACAGGAAGGACAGTGAAATAATACGTAAAAAAAGGCAGAAAAAGCACTGGAAACACAAATGAATTAAAAAACCAAGAAATTTATCTTTATAGTTCTCAGTATACCAAACAATCTGCAACACCTGTTTTAATGGGAGAGGCAAATAAGACTGAAACCAGAGTTTAAGACAGTAAGGGACTTGATTACTGTATACAGAAAAAGGTAGCCTATTGAAAGAAGAGTGAGAATTGACCAAATGCCAAGTAATTCTAATGCTGAAAAAGACTTGCAAACATGTTCAGCAGACCTGAAAAAAGGGCTTTCTGCCCAAGAGATTTTTTTTTTTCTTTCCAATTATCTTAGCTGAACTTATAAAAGACATTACTTCTTTACTAACATTTCAATATTTAGCTTAAGGTATTCCCTTGGCACTAGGTACAGTTAATCAGGGTGAGGGCACTCTTAAATATTTGCTAGATTATGACCTAATATGCAGGCAAGGGATCAGCATAAAAAATAGTTTCAAATGCATTCCAAAGAGCTGTTTCAAATTCTCTGCAGCGGAACTGCAGAGACTAATACAAAGAAGTAAACATTTAAGATAATGCAAATTATTTAATCCTTTAAAGAAACCATGTGTTCCCCATGTCTGTGACCATTAAAATAATTAGAAAATTTTTTGGGTTTTTAAAAGAATTCAGATTTGGGCAATACTTCTCCAGTGCCCAGGGAGATCTTTCTAGTGTGTAAATCTACTGTGGATAAAGGATGTAAGACTGCACTGGGAAAAAAAAATTATGTTCTCTTTAGCTCTATTCTTCATCTCTAGTTCATACCGGTATACAGTAATGCAGACTATTATCTGACTTAGAAAGCACGTTTGCTGGGAATGGATTAGAGTGTGATGTGAAACCAGGTTGAAGCAAGCTGTATAAAGAAATATTCACATATGGGGTTAGAAAGCACTGACTGCTCAACAATTTTGGGAAAATCCTTTCAAAACAGTCTTACGCTTGTGATTGAAAACATATTGGTAATGATAAATGCTTTTTTTAATCCATGCCATAATGGCAGTAACGGATGCTATTGCTAATAGCAGTATGTCTGTTTGAATGCATTATTATCACAATATATCAATGCTATGAAAGCCACACACCAAAATTGACAATAGTTTGATTGAAACAAACCATTTCAAGTATAAAACATTGACCTAATTGAAACATTATATCCCCTCAAACTATGTCAGGATATGTTCGCAGAGTAAGACTGCTGTGTCTCTGTGGAACTGTACACACAGGCATATAACAATGGCAACCAAATGTGTTACACACTCACTAGAAGCAAACAGAGGTATGTAGACATTTGCCATTGGCTAAATTCCAGGTTAAATGTCGTTTGAGAACCACATTTATTCCATTTTGTGCGATGTGTTCTTTAAAGCTTAAATTGAGTTTATTTAATGAGGACAAACTGTCTTATTTAATAAGGGCAATCTCCAAATTCAGGTTTTTTATCCTCCCATAGGGAAGTCTGCCTTTATTTCACAGCTTCTCTCACCCACCTTTGTGTGACTTAATCAGCAAAGGATGCCTGTGGAAAGATGCAGACATCCAAAGTGAATAACTTGAGACAAGAGACCTAAATTAATAATTCCAAGCATTAAGTGTCTTACTGATGTTGAATCTTCAGACTTCTAATGAAGCCCAAGTTGTCATCTAGAAACAAATACAATAACCAAAACCACAGAGATTTCTTCCAGTAGGTTAAAAAAAAAAAAAAAAAAAAAAAGGTTTAATTTTGTTTAGTGTTCTATGGGGCCAAAAGTCTTGGGTAAACAATTTTTAATGTAATTTATATGCAAATAAGCAAGCCATCTGTGCCTTGATTTCCTAAACTGAGAAATAGTTTTAACTATATTCATTCTAAATGTCATTAACCTAAGCACCTTTGCAATATTGAAATATGTTTTTGATGTTTAGCTTCTACAGCCATATTAAAAGCAGCAGCAATTAAATGTATTGCTCCACATTGCAAGAATGCACAGGCTCATATTTCAAAGCCCAATCAATTCTTACCTAAGCAACAGTTACCAAAAACTGCAGATGAAGACAGGTTTTGCCAAGGGAGCACCAGTACCTTTGACTCCAGATCATTTATCCTGCTCCAAAATGTTCATTCCATTTCATGAGAAAAAAAAAAAATTTGTTCTGGATGAATTCTGACTTTTTTTTTTCCCTCCCCAGAGGATTTGTTTTGATAACCCTGTATTTATTGCCTTTATAAAGGCTTTCACTTGGTGGGAATATGAGACACAGCTCTGTGTTGTAGTCCTCACTAAGAGCTGTATTTTACCCATTATAGTCCTATTTACTTGGGTCTTAGAGAAAGTCTGAGTCTTAGGACTGTTTCCTTTCCCAGGGGTGTCCCCTGAATCACAAGGCTGGAGTTATGCTCATAGGTTGTCTTTCCTCCTTTTACCACCAGCTTTGCTTAACGAATCCTTGACTAGTAGCAGCTTTTACAATTGGTAGTCATAAGTGCACATCCCTGTCCTTATTGCTGTGCTATGACCTCTTGTTATCCTGACATTTCCAAAGAAATGTGTAAACCTCTTCCTGATGCATTCTTGCTATAGCAGATAAACTGGTTATTCTGTACTGACTACATATGTACCTCCCGATTGCTTTATTGCTGTGTTTGCTTTTACATTTCTGGACGAGGAATGAAGGGAAATAGCTACCCTGATTATTGTTTGGATGGTATTTAACAATAAAAGAAAAATAAAAAGCTTCTTTTCAAGGGGATGTTCCAGGTTCTGAACCTGACAACTGTGGTTGAATGAACCTGGATTACAATGATTGACTGCAACAGAACATTCACGGGCAAATGAAAGACACTACAACATGATACTCAGGGTTTGGGATGGTTTGAACTATCACTGAAGTCTTTGGACGCATTTCTAAACCGTAGTTGAATAAGTCAGTGAAACTGGCACAACTTTATTTTAAGAACACCTCCTCCTCCATCCCCAGAAAGGCATCGTGTGGTCTCTAGTTCTTTTTAGGAAGCAGACGTTTTCACTGTAAGATTTATGTTTAGCTGTTACTGTTTCTGAAACATTACTTTTGCAACTTCTTTCCATCCTCAGATTTTAAGTCAGAATAAGCTTCCATTGGAATTTTAAAAATAATTGTCCTGATTATAATTAAAATCTCATTTTAGTTACTAGATCAAAAACCTAAAATTTGAAGCCCTTACAATACCTATTTTCAAGCAGGCAATTTCTGAAAAGAATTTGGCTGTGTTCCTGTCTGTTGAAACACTGAACTCATAAACCATGAAACAATTAGTTGGACTAAAAATTAAGTAAGAATCTTTTTCCATTACTGTAGTTAATTCTTGAATGTCAGCTCAACAGGTATTAAATGGGCTGGTAGTGTACCTGTTACAGACGGTGATAAACTATCTTTCAGCCTTTTGCCTAACACAGTTAAGATTTAAGCAGCTGATTTGGCTAAAACCGCTTAAAGCAATAACATCTTTTTTAGGTAAAACAGTACATTCTACATGAGCAATGAAGCGTTTCACTGATTGTGAAGAGGAGAATATCAGTAAGTATTAAAAATAAATTAGAAATATTTTGCTAGTCCTTAAATACAGTACAACCCAAGATTTACAATCTGCTCCCTTTCCAGTGTTCATTTGGATAGATGTTAAGAGGCTGGTTTTGTATGTAAAGCGCTAGTTAATATGAACAGCGATGATACACACAGGGTATACCTCCCCTCTCAAATATTAATAACTTATGTAATATTTGGCAAGAATGGGAGCCTGGTCCCTCCATAAAGTATTGACATCACTGTTGTTTTGTAACTAGATAACAAAATCCAGGAATAAATACAAGTATTGGGTGGGCTGTTGCTTATAGTTACATGCTAAAATGTTGACTTGTAAATCCAAAATCATTCCCTCTAATCCCCAGCCTCCCTGGTATTTTATCCCAAAGCATGTTATTCATGTTGTACGATTCAGTTTATGAGGTGCTGTAGTTCAATTGTTTACTATGCACCTTTCCTCTTTGTAAAATACATTGCTCCAATATTTGACAGACGTAGATGCAAATAGGACTCAAATATTAGTATCTGAATTACTTTAAGCTTTAGTTTATACCCGGGGCCCATGAAGTTGGATGGAGAAGCAAGGGTAGAAAAGCTTTTCTCATCGCAGTTTTTGGAGTCACATCTCTTGAAAATTAAAAGCTTAGGTATGAAGTGCACTTGTACCAAAAGGGCAATACTGAGCATGGTTAGTGTACTGGATCTGAGAAATAAATATCAGGCCCAATCTAGCTCTCATAAATGTGAATGGAAAGCTTCCACTTTATTTCAGGAGGAGATGTATCAGGCCCATGCTGCTAATTTCATTTTAGCCTCGAGCAACGTTGGCTTGAAAGTTAGCTCTGGGCACTGCAGAGCTCCATTGCGTAGCTGTAGGAGTTCAGAGACATGGATACACACATTCTTATCCGTTTTGACACAGATAAATTTATGATTAGTCTCATACAGAAAATAGAGACCTGAATTCTTCATTATTCAGGGTTATATCCCTTGGCAGGGAAATTTAATTCCCTTGTCTTTGGCATTTGTCACCTCTTGGTCACAGTTTTACTTCAATTTTTATCTCTGATCTAGTGATTTTTAACTCCTCTTCATCGACGCTTCTGACTTTGTCTCTGTCCAGATGTCATTTTTTGTGATTAGGTAATGAAAGCTCAGCTGCAAGCTTTTATGAAAAGAACAGTGCTCTCCCATATGTATTCTAGTATCCTGCATCACAGCAGACTTTCATTTCAGCACTACAGTAAAATGGACTTATCTTATTTTTCTCCATCTCTGTAAGTCAAGGAAGTATCCCACACAAGCCTTTTAGACAAAGCTAAATATACACGCCTATAAGCACTGCTTGCTGCTTTAAGAAAATCTAAGCCAGTACTCAGTGAGGGCAAATCATACAAAGTCTTTGTTATTGAGCAGGTATTAATGAAATAGGAGTTCAAATGAAGGGGAAAAAAAATCTCAAATTACTTATGATTTTAAAAGCTTAATGTTAAAGCTATAGAAAAAATCTGAAGAAACCCAAAAAGGGAAAATAAGAGGGAAGTAAACCCCCCCCTAGGTGCTACATCAAAGGAAATACCTCTTCAAAAATTAAGTGATTAAGTCTCCTTTTACTCTCATCTGCACTCTTGTCACTCAATGTATAATAATTTTTATCACCTGATTTCACCTGCTGTGAACTGGGGAAAAATTAGGTCCATCTGTCAGCGCAAAAAGGTTTTGATTGAGGATTAAAAAATTTATTCAAATTGAAAAAAATGAAAAATAGAAAATTACAGAAAAAAGTTTCCATCCTCCATGCCTCTCTCACATCCCTAGCAGTTCTGCCATATATAAAATAAAGTGTTTCCTTTCTCTAACAGATACTGAAAAATGCAAGACTCCTCCAGTTTCAGTAGACTTATTATCTACTAGGTACTTATTTCACAGCAGCAAGAAGAAGAAATCATCACTACTTTTTCTCCAGAAGTTAAAGCGCTCATCCTGGGTCATTTTCCTCTTTCACCTGAGAAAATTCAGGCAAATCACAACACTTACCTATAAAATAGGGCTCTAAAGAGGTGATCAAAGGAAGCTAAACTGCTAGGTAAACAGACACACTTTCTGCTTTTTCTGGTGTTGTAAGAGAAACAGGCAGAATAATCCTTCTGAACTGAGCTCTGAAGGGGCTGCAGAGGGAAAACTAATTTAGCAAGCCCAAAATGAATTGAGAATGAACTAGACTGGAACATGTCAGCATCTGTGAGGTCTGAATCATGTTTCCGGGCTCATACAGAAGCAGAAATTGAAGCGTCTGGAAATTTTGTAGAAAACTTGAATGCGTCAGGATGACTGCTCAGAGTCACTTCCTCCCTTGTGATATGAACTGTCACGTTTCATGTGTCATGCTGATGCCTGTTGGTGTCACAGATGGTGCATTTCTGTTCTCCAGGTGTAAAGTATCTGCAAACTCAGCTTAACTTGAAGACGTGCTTTTGCAGCAGCTTCTATATCATGAGAACAATGGATTTCTGCTGGCATGGTATAACAAATTTGGTCCTTTTGCAAGCAAAAGGAACTGTTTTGGGCAATATGTTTCATCTTCTGGTTGATTAATTTGATGATGTGAGTTGTTCTGCTCTGCCTTGGTGGAGCTTGGATTAAGTCAATTCACCAGTTAAAGGGAGGAAGACTCCTCAAGAGGAGCTCTGGCTGACTGGTACTGAAGAGATGCTATCATCTATACTTACCATTCTCTAATCCTGATGTCTAATACCCCTACTTAAAAAGAAAAAAAATGAAGTTCTCTATTCCATATTAGTTTTTGCAGTTGATGATTGGCTTCCTAATTTTTGCAAAGCACAGTGAGATCTCCTGATGAAAAATCAACCTAAATAGTTGCCTGAGATACTGATGAAGTTGGCATTTTTGTCAAAACTAAACCCAAAAATCTATTCTGGCTAACTCAACAAATGATAAAAGTACATGCTCAGATTTCCAAAATATCCATTGCAGTAGGCAGTGGTTACTACATGCCAACAAAAAGCATTAGTATGTTCAGCTAGGATACAGGAAACCCAGATTCTCTTTTTATTTTTGCTTAATTATTCATGTGTGTTTTCCTAATGAGTACGAGTAAGCTCAAACCACTGTGTAAAAGACTATGGCACCACAGAGCTCTCCATCGCTACTCTGTTTTGTACAGATTAAAGGTGTTTATTGAAGAGATGCTTTTTCTGTTGTCAGCATGCATAGTGTAACGTAATTAAACTGGGAATTCAAGAGGAAGAGAATACCTTATGTCCCATAGTTTCAAAAATCTAATTCCAGTATAATTTTTCAGCTGAGTCCTCTTGGCCCATTGATGCTAAATTTGCTAATAGATTCCAGGGAGACATACAAACTGTTTTTAACAGTAGAAAGTTAGAAATCTGTTAGTTGATACATGTATAGATACATGGTTCTTATGCATATAAATACATGCATACATACATAATTCTTGAATAATTCAAGCCAATGTGATGCTTGAACACATCTTTAATTGTATAAAGATTACATAAAAAGGATCATGACAGAGACATTAAAAAAAAGAGACTATTGGTGGTTTATTCTTAATTCTACCTTCACTTTGCAAAACTTAACATGACTACTGTGCCAGGCAGTAAAGTCCTCATCCCTGTACCAGAGCCAGATGCACTGTAAATGTTCGTAGCTTCTTTGAAGAGCCACAACGAGTTCACTCTAGCTAGAATTTATCCCTCCAATGCTCCCATGCACTTTACTAATGGAAACCAAGTACTCTTTCTCATGCATGTGACAATGAAGAATTGATCCCTAGGAGTCAGAAATGTTAGATTGATGTAAAATGGACGAGATTTTGTACTGCCTCTTTTTTCCTTCTTTTTATTACTCTGTATTTATGCCATTGATCACTTTTGATGGTGCTCTAAGTTATGTTTACTAGTAACGGCAGAACAGCAACTCCACTGCAGGCTCTGTGTAAAAGAGTGCAGTTCACGTCAACCATTATTCCTTTTGCTTTCATCAGCTGAGGTAGTGGCTCAGGCTTGAAAACACTCCTCACTGTGGACGGTTGCTTGCAAGAACACTCCTCACACATACCGAGTTTCAAAGCTGAAGTGATCTTCAACTATTTTTGACTTCTGACTAGAATTCTAGGAATTAATCTAGTGCCTTTCAAGTGCATTGGGCTATACGTGCTGACTCTGACTGAACAACCTTTTGTCATTTGTCTTGGTTCGTTTAAGATTCTCAATGCAGTGTAGTAGCAGAGAGAAAAGGTTTCTTTTAGCAGCTTTTATTTGGGAGGTACATAGCCTCTTCAGAGTGAATTTGGCAGCTTGCATCTAATGTAAAATGATTGAATTTAACTATTACACTGAGAGTTACTGAAGTCTTTGAAGCTTTCTACTTCACATTGAATCAGGGATGATTCCAACCATGAAAAATCGATCTGTAGAGATCCTGTACTTATTGTTAAAGCAAATATCTAAACCCTGCTTCTTGTTAGGTTACAAAATACGTAGATTGAGATTTATGAGATGGGGGAATCACTCACTTCTTTAAAGCTCAGATTGAACAAAAAAAAAAAATTATTTAATTTCAGTGGTAAATGTAGTTTTTAGAAACTATGCAATGTAAGTATACAAAACCAGAGAAACTGTGCTAGTACCATTCATTAAATTAATAATAAAAACAAATGCAGGGTGGGCTGAGCTTGTGCATGTGCACACACACTACTGAAAAGGGATAAATTATCAATAAATGTTCAGAATATATTTTTTTCCTGCTAACTTACTGGTGCAAAAAAGAATTTACATCTAGGATAGTTTGTCACAACTTAAAGTAGGTCTCAGCAAGCACAAGTCAGTTGCTTCCAGTGCTGTCCACGAAGCTGTGCAGGTTAAAGCAGCTGAAAACCCAGCCCTTGTATGGATGAACACTTCAGGTTTATAAAGGTAAGCTTGGTGCTCTAATGCTAG
This sequence comes from Burhinus oedicnemus, assembly GCA_008921705.1. Classification (NCBI taxonomy): domain Eukaryota; kingdom Metazoa; phylum Chordata; class Aves; order Charadriiformes; family Burhinidae; genus Burhinus; species Burhinus oedicnemus. The sequence goes on along the minus strand of VFFE01008521.1, from coordinate 1,792,524 downwards.
CAACTTCAATATTACATGACAGAATAGTTGTCACATAGGTTGACACTGCACTGTCAGCTGTTCCTCATCTCTGGTATTTTTTGGTGCTATTGCTGGTGTGTTCTTGGGGGCTTTCAGCTGGTCTCTATATTACAGAAGCTAGCAACGATTCTGTTGCCTTAGTTTTTCAAATGGCTTCCTTTTACATTAGCAAACTACAGAGGAAAATAGTACTCAATAAGAGCCACCAAAGCAATATAGAATGTCATTAGTGCTATAGTCTGTGATTTTCAGGTTGTATTTAAAAAGTGCTTAAAAGCCACAATTTTCTTTTGTGAATCTGCTATCTGCTACACTCCAACAGCTCCCCATTTCTGAGGCCACTGACAAGGTCTTAGCCATGCAAATGAGGAAAGAAAAACAAGTGCAGACCCAGTGCTTTTCCTTTATGTGTTTATACAGCACTTTCTTCACCTCTTGAAAAGTCAAAACTAAAAGAATATCTTTTAATTCTTCATAGAATTAAAATTGGAGGCTTTAAAAAACCTTTGTTTTATCTTATCTAATGAAAAAGTCTTTTTGCTTTTCTATCACACAACATACATCTTCAATTATTGCCCTTACATACTGTTATAGAGTGTTCTTTTACTGGTAGCAATGTGATTCTGCTACTATCTTAAAAGTAAAAATAAAGGTATGTTTTCTCTCCTCTGCTGAAGAGCATTAAACACATGCATGCACATGCAAAAGCATATTACTAAACCACACCTTGTTCTTTTTTCCTATGGCTCATTGTCTTAACTAGCAATCATTTCCAGATACACTTGTCTTCACACTCGAGGTCAGTGAGAATCACTTTGGTTTGTTTTCTATAGTTGCAGCTTCATCCTAGTAGGATGGTGGGTGACAACAGATACTGTCATTACATGCTTTTTTTCCTTTTTGCAAAATTTGTTCCTTTTGCTTGGCATCTTTAAATTATCAATAGACAACACCACAAGGATTAACATAACTTTTCTTCCAAAAGTACACTAATCTCTGGCGTAATCCTTTCCAAAGTTCAGAAGGGGTGCTCACAATGTCTGTGTCCAGATTGGGAGTATTTAGGAGATGTAACAGATGTCAGACAGAAGACAAAATGCCTGACTATGTGCAAAACCAGTGACTCTGAATTTACCAAAGTGTTAATATTGTACAACTATTTGCCTTTCTTATATTCTTATGTTTTTTACTGAAAACTTCTATGATAATAGTTTACCAGTGTAGACTGGGAGTAAGTATATGTGCACTACTATCTCTCTTGCCTAACATAGGTTCCTAAAACACCTCATATATACAGTGAACGGAGCAAAGCATGCCCCTGTCTACAAAAGTCAGAGCATGAAGATCAACTAAGCTAAGCCATATTTTCATGTTTAAGTAGCAAGGAGGTATCTTCTGAAGTTACCTCCTTCTGTTGAATCCATAGGACGGCTAAGAAATTATAGTCCTAACTACAACACATGTGTGAAGTCAGGAAGTGCAAGTGTTCACCTGTGGTACGAGAGTGCTTCCACCATCAAGCCCAAAGGTGAAGAAAAGGTAAAGGAAACTATGAAAGGAAAGAGCGTAACTGCTATGTTATCTGATGACAGGCTATGCAGATCAGACACACAGACCCTGCAAGGATCAGGGTCTATCACTACAACAGTGATAAGTGGAGGAACTCTAGTAACCTCATCAGTGAAAATCTAATCAGTGAAAATTAGAGAACTCTGAATCAGCTGCTCCTAAAACTATCAAAGGAAAAGGACTGGACTACCGAACCTGGTGTGTAACCCACCAATATGAATCAGTGAAAGAAACTCTCTTTGCAGTACCATGTAAACTAAAGTGGACTATTGCCTACAGGATGCAGGAGGGAAGAGCGTTTGAGGATTGTGTAAAACTTTTTATGAGATATTTTAAAGGGATTCTTTGGGCAAAGGACCAAGGTAGATAAAAGAAGAACAAACACGAGAAAATAAAAGGAAAAGGAGATTAAAAGAGGCTGGTGATGTGCAAACAGGTTACTGGTCAGCATGCTTGCCTGACTGATCTATGCACTTCAGCACAGTTTATCCTATCCTCTCACTAAATCCCATTTCCAACTCTTTTCAGTGCCTGTGTACTCTGTGTTACGGGTCTGTGTGCGTGAGCACTGATGAACACCAAGGCATCTTAGCGGGGGGTGGGAGGTTAAGCTGAGTGCCAGCGCTGGAGAGAGCCATGGGGCTCAGCGGGCTGTGGGGACCAGGCCAGCAGCCGGCTCTGGGGCCGGCAACTGTGTATGCTGCATGTTCAAGACCAGAGAGTCTGCGGTGTGTGTCTGTGTTGGGCATTCCTGATTGAATGTGAAGCAGAAAGCTTCAAAGACTTCAGTTACTCTCAGTGTAATAGTTAAATTCAATCATTTTGCAGTAGATGCAAGCTGCCAAGTTCACTCTGAAGAGGCTATGTACCTCCCAAATAAAAGCTGCTAAAAGAAACCTTTTCTCTCTGCTACTGCACTGCATTGAGAATCTTACATGAATCATCAGATGAGGATGGAAAACATGCCCTACAACCTGGAGCCCACTGGGTCTAGATACCTCTAGCAGTAACGAGCCTGTGCAATTACTTCAAAGGTAGTGTTGGGGAAAACTGAACCAACTGATCTTCTTCTGATTCACACCATTACCCAGTATGTTTTTATTTCTCTTTTTTGAAAGTCAAAGTCAAACTACATCTTGAAATACTAGGCAGACCCAAAGCTCCGGTGTTCAGACCACAAAAGGTATCTATTTACAACAACAAAAAAAAAAAAGATAAAAATTAACTGAAATAGCTATCAGAGATGACTGAGAAAACCTCAATCATTAGTTTTATTTTAATTACTTAAATATTCCACTTAACTTCTTTTACCCTTGCCTTCAGGCTTCCAGCTGATATAACTCAAATGCCATCAGTGTAATTATTCTGATTGAAGCACTGATTCAGTAATGTACTTAAATATACCACAAAAAATAAGCAAAGGTTAAACTGTGATGGGTATTGAGGGAGAATCTGCTTTTGTGAATCACAAAAAAAATACTATTCTTATAATAGTTTATGTATATATTTGTACTTTGGATGGACATTCATCTTGCCTCAAGCAAAGCATCATCAGGTGGGGTACCTATCCTTTATAGTGTTAAATCTGGGATACTGTTCAGAGTACTGATATCTGCTCATTATATGGAAAAATGGTGAATTGCATCTGCATGACTTTTAGGCACTACAGTTAAAACATCTGAGACAGTTCTCAGCTGCCAGATCTACTGTCCTGTCTCACTGCACTTTAGCACCTTGTTGACATTTTGTAACACCCATCTTAAAGGGAATTTTTTGCAGTTCTTACAGTTTAAAAAAATATTATCATATAATGAAAGGTAACACCCATTTTAAAGGGATTTTTTGCAGTTCTTACAACTTAAAAAATTATTATAATATAATGAAAAGTAAGATTTGGGAGAGCATATAGGGCTTTCAAATACGAGCCTGATAAGAATACTTACTTTTGTACCATTTTGGAGTTTTGAGTTTATATATGCAAGTCAGAGATTCCAGTGAAGTCATTGAGATTATGTGTGTGCTTAAAGATGTGACACTGAATACTTCCCCAAGGTAATATTCCTATTCCCTAAGGACCTTTCAGTGACAGGAGTCATGGTCCTGAGATACGATATATTAATATATAAAGATATTAAAATTTGACACTGATGACGTTGTTATCCAGTTTGGAAAAAAAAAAAAAGATTGCAATTTAGAAATAATAACCAATGTTATCTGAAATTAGAAACAAGACCTCTGTCATTTTTTCAGGGACCAGATCTAAAGTGTTATGTCTTTTCCTGAACTACAGATGTTAACTGCAATGCTGTCACTCTCTTCCTCTCCACCTGCACAGATATACACAGATACAGAAATACACACACACACACACACATCTACAGTGTCACTTTAAAAAAAAGATCGGACGGTTATTAAATGCAGCCAAATAATATCTCTGCTTATGCTTCTGCAATATCCTTACATTACATTTGTATACTTTAAGTCTAGACTCTGTCCCTATTCAAATAGGATGCTGTATAACTTTACAAAAAGTTAACAAATAGACACAGCTTGAAGTATCGCTATAAAGAACATCTCATACACTGATTACAAGATAAAATATCATCATTAAGAGGTGAGAGACCTGCATAGGAGTTGACTGATTAAAACCAAAAGACAAAACAGTTCTAAGACATAATTGCTTTCAATTAATTTCCCAAAATGAGCAGAAGTCAGTAGAGGTGCTCATTTAATGGAAACAATTCAGTACCCTAGAGATTAGCCTTAATTAAATGTTTTTTATTCAATATTTTGTCCTAGGGGGCAGGAGGAAAAAGATATTGCTTCTTATTCAACTTCAAATGATTTCCAGGCATCTAATCTGTAGTAACAGAATTTTTCAATTTGTGATTGTGATGTGGCCTTGGCCTTTTGCAATTACCTTGATTTTTCAGACATGATGAATACTTGCCATTCACATTAATATGGTGTTTCAGAAAAGGAAAACAAAAATAGAAAAATCAAACTTGCTGGATTATTTAATAGCATAATCTCTTGATTAAGCAGTAAAACCTGTTCATAGCCATTCGGTCAGATTAGAAACAGTTTACTAGTGCAGTTGCTGCGATGAACACTCAGGACACTTACCCAAGACAGTCCTTAGCTGATGGATTGTAGGAGCGCTAGAAGTCTGACAAAAACATTAATAGCAGAATCCATCTGTAGCAAGGCAGCTCCTAAGAGAGTTATTGTAACAGTTTATGTTGTCACCTTCCACTCTTACTTTTAAAGCTACTCTGGGCAGAGTGGAAACACCCAGATTCTTCTTGCTTAAAAGCAGCATGATTTCAAGGGCAGGTCAAAGTTAGGTTATTTTTTCTCCTGTCCCTTCTCATTTAATGCAGTGTAACTGTTTACAGAGAAGGAACACAATGGAAACATATAAATGTCCTAATGTAGAAACAAATAAAATAAAAACTGAGGTGATAAGTTTACCTTTTCCTCTGAAACTGTAGAGTAGCATATGCATAATTCACTAACAATTTCCAAAGTGAAGACTTTCACACAGTATGGCTTAACTGCTAAACAGAAATGAAGCAGGCACTGCCAGGGTGTTCTTTAAAATGCTGCTCCATTTTCAACTTGACTGTTAATACAGAAATAAGTAGCTCAGATTTTGTCTTGCTTCATTTTCTTCATAGAAAAAAAGGTGATGAGGAATTTGCTTTCTCTAAATACAGGCTGTGCAGCTATCTCTTGTTATCAGAAGGTGAAACAACAGGCTTTGTTACTAAACAACCCATTTCCTGTGAGATACCTCTTGCCCTTTTCTTACAATAGTAATATGTGGCATTTTAAGAAGATTGTTAGCTTCAAATAATTTCATAGTTATTCATCTGTGACATTAGTATTCATTGGTATGTAGCACTGATGTAATGCAGTAATGAAGACCTAACAAAGAATTGCATTTGAAAGAAACTGTGACACAAGTTATTGGCATAGCTCAAAGCAGATCTTAAAGGATGCTGGAAGTCAACACTAGGTATGGCAACAGGTTGTGTTTAGGTCAAAATATATAATAATTAACTTTACTGAGAAATTATCAATTAAAATTAGAGATATAGTCTCTGCAAATAAAACTACACACAACTACTCTTCAACACTTATGTCATTTTTTTTCCAGTTCCTCATTTAGCTTGTGATGATTTCCACATCTACCACCACATTAACAAATTGATTAAAGTTCAAGATTAGCTATTTTAGTTTTGTCCTCTTAAATCTACAAAAAATCAGAATTTTGACCATATTATCTTCCTACAAATTGAGCTATACCCAGCAGTATGTATGTCTCCTAATATTGAATATCTTGATCTGTTGGATTTAATTTCTTTGTTTCTTGTGGACCAGGGGCTCTGATGATGCTTCCATAACTTGGTATTCTATTGCTGTATTAGGACTGACCCCATTCTATGACTTTTACCATCATATTGATGACACTTAGATTTCTTGTATGCCGAAATATTTCTGACATCATCTTTATCAACTGAATTCTGAAAATGCTTTATCTCTCCAACGTCATCCTTTCTGTCATCCAGGCCTGTAATTGATTGTGTTTTACCTGAACTTTGCCTTTGACATATGCATCTAAGCAATCTTTAAGTATTTTTGATCCATCTGCCATAAGACTTCCAAGATACAAACTTTCTTCTGTATGCAGATACGTTTTGCTCTGAGTATTAGAACTGTTTTAAGTAACTGTTTCTGGTATCACACACTTTCTTGGCCTTACTTGTCTTTATTTTTTTTCTATAAGATTTGAAAAAGCCACTCATCTCCATGAGGCACCTGTTGAACATCCATTTCTCTCCTCTCTCAGCATGCATTGCTCTGAAACTACAGTTCCCGTGGCAGCTTAAGGAGATGTGTCTAGCTTCACTCTGTATTCAGCTGAGATTGAACTTTGCCTCACTTACAGGCAATCAGGAACTTCTAGTACACTTTTTCTAACACACTGTGCACCCATTCTGCAATATTCTTCAGGACTGACACGTGCCATATCAGTCTGCCAAGTGTCAGGAGTCCCTGCCCTGTCACTTCGCTTACCTTACTACAAGGCAGACGTTTGCATTGAAACATGCCTGAAAAGACAAGAATGTATTTTTCCATTAATGACTGCTAGGACCCATGAGCCTCCAGAAAGGAGAAGAGTTATATCTTTGTTTTTGTTTTACCTTATTCAGTTGTGCCCTTTAGTTCTGCCTCCCTTCTTTTAGATAAACTCTGTGGATAACAAAAAAACCACCAAACACTCTACACTTGTCCTTAGAGATAAAGTTAGTGCTGTAGAAGTCTCTTTAGAGACAGGAGGAGAAGGACTGGAAGATCTATATGTATCCAGATATTATTTTTATGAACACATCACTGTCCTGGTTGAATTGTTTTATTATTTTTATAAAATACTGTTCACAAGTTCCTGTTTCTTTGAATCAACTGAAAAATATGACTCCACAACTGCAGAAATTGGTTTCCTTCCTAGCACAAGGCGTTAGGCAGGTGCATACCACTAGGAGTATCTGAAAGGAGATCCCTTCCTGGCATCTTCAGACTTCTTAGTGGACACAGGTCCTCTGCTCTTTGGCTTTGTCCTGAGACACAGGCAGTGGTGCAGAGTGGAAGTACCCAGCACTGAGGCATATATATAAGTGCAGAGGATCTGCTGAATTGTCTTTAGAAAAACGTGGGTGCAACAGTTGGTGCCAGGCCTGCTTCAGTCAGATGCATGCTACCCAAAGGGGTAGTGAACCAGTCCCTCCAGCACGTGCAGGTTCCTCTGCCGCGAGAAGCTGCTGGTGTAAGCTAAAGCAGAGGCCAAGCACACAGTATCAGATGGATGGTATGAATGACTGGAACAGTGATGAAACAGATGTTTTGAGGAGAAAAGTTGAGTCCTAACGTCATACTATAAAACCAGACTATAAATACTTTTGCCATGAAAGATACAATCTCTGTTGCATCTAACCAGATAAGGAAGTAAATTGTACCTAAAAACATGAGCTCGAATCCTTTGTTGTTACTGGAAAAAGTCTCCAAATCTTCAGTGTGTTTCACTCCTTGTAACTGTTAAAGGTTTGGGTATGTTTTTGACCCCAGAAAGCTTTTTGACCCCCATAATTCAAAAAGGACTTTGAATCGTCTCTTCTCCTGTCCCCCGGTGTTTTCTGTACGTGTGAATGTTAAAGGTCATAACATGTTTTTTGAACTTAATACATCAAGTGCTTTCTGATGCTTACTTTGTGAAACACAGAACACCTAAATTATACATTACTTTATTTCATAGCTATTTACATGGTAATTGGCATGGTATAAAGCGTGAAGAATCAGTTCAGTGAGCTGAAATCTAGCTTTCAGTATGGTTCTGACATATATTTTATTATTAAAATGATTTTAAAATGCCCTTTGTGTATTTGTGTAACAACTTTTTTCACAGAGGCAATCTGAGATTCTGCACTGCACTGGAAGCTACAGCTTTGTGGCATCCTGCATGTTTTTTTTCCTCATCTTTTCTCATGGTGGCACTTAATCCAGCACAACAAAGGAGACACAGACCAAAATTTAAACACTACATAACACAGAATGTTGCTGTCCCCACAGGCCTTTCCTTTCCTCCTGAGAACTGAATACAGAAGAGCTATAATACCTGACTTCGAGAAGAATCTCATAGCTTCTGAACATTGAATGCAGTGCATGGATAACTGACCTTTTTCTGTGTTGGGATTTGAAAGGTGGAGTGTACTGACATACATATAATGTCAGGCTTGTGCAATTTTTTTTTTATATTTTAAAATTATTCAAACTGTTGTAAATCAAGTAAGCGCCAAATATGTTTGCTATCTTCCTTTTTCTGCAGTTAAAAAGTATATCTTGTCAAGTAAATTAATCAGTTTGTTTTCCCAGGCTTCTGTCTTAACATGAAAATGAACAGTGTTGCTATCTTTTCTGGAGAGATTTTTGCCAGTAGGGAAGAGGAACCTCAGAATTTTGTATGGATTAAAGGAAATGGCCTCTCAGACTTTTCCTTATACTCAGCCTCCATTGCAAACAAAATACTAAAGAAGATCATATTTGAATATTGGGTTATGAGAGCAAAACGCATTTCTGCATCTTCCCCTGCTACCGCTAACTGTGCTGGGGGGAAGAGGCAGTTGTCCCTTGTACTTGGTCCTCAAGAGCTGAATATTTGTATATTTGCCTTGATCAGTAAGCAGTTTCTCTGGCTCCATTCCTAGGCAGGAGCTTTGTTTTTCTCATCCCTTTATGAAAATGAGACTCTAGAGCTGACTCCTCGGGCCTTTGGGGAGCACGACGACTTGCTTTCCCCTGCCTACTGTAGTTAATGTTGTTTATGTAGATTCTCTGCAGCGATTCCATCCATAAAGATATTCTGGATTGATAGTTTAGGAATAGGTTCACAACCTAAAAAGAATCCTCAAACATAATTACTTTCCCAGCTTGACCTTTACAGAGAGCTATAACAGACTTTACATCCAAACCATTGGCTGGAGTTGTGCCACTAAAGAAATGCATTCTTCTCTTTTCTGAGCCCAAGATGGTACATGTCCACAGAACACAGCATTCAACTCTAAGTCAGCGCCCCATGTACTGCTCCATGGCCCTAAGACATAAGTAATTTTTGTGAGTATTTTTTTCAATCTGAAGTACCTACAATAATGTGAGAACAATGTTTCAGCTTAGCAGAGTGTTGAAACAAAAGGGAGGGCATGCAGTGATGTGCTAAGATACCAGGATACTATCAGAAGACACTTTAGAGCAAAGAGAAACAAAGCTGGTGCACACTTGTCCACTATGCCTCACAAGAACTGGTATCCCATTCATTGGCCCCTACTGGTGCACGCTCTTCCGTGAACCATGTCCAGGCATTGTCCTGTGGAGAGCTAGTTTGCTTCAACCACGCTTGTGCTTCGTGAATGTGTTACTAATTAAACTGTAGGGGTGATCAGCCCCACAGCATTCAGCTTGCTCCTGTTCTAAATGCAACCACTGAGCCTGTCAGCTGCCTCAGTGCTCCAGCATCTTTTGATGGCAGCTGGCTCCTCAGGCATCTGTATGTGTGTCACTGCTCACCCTGGAATCCTGGGCTTCCCAGTGCCCCCCCCGATAGTAAGTTATGGCCACTGTGTGCCCAGAGGAAGGGTGGAGTTGCTTTATGTGGAAATCAGAGTGCAAAAAGACAAGGCAAGGTGCTAGACTCTGCCCCTGCCATGGGAGCAGACACAGGCGGGGTATGCCCCTAGAACCAACAACTGAAAAACACGTCCAAGCCCAGAAGTGCAGACACTGTCACAGTTAATCAGCATGACCGTGTGTAGACTTATTCCTTGCCCAAAGCTTCCTGTCTTACCCTGTCAGCCCCTTGGGTTTATGTCCTATCATGCACATTTGTTTCCTTGCTTTGCTTTTGTGCATTTTCTAGTGCCTTTTCCTTTCCCTGTAGAGAAACCAAGGGAACATCATCTCCTAAATTAAGCTGACTCATTACTCCAAGGTGTTTCTGCTCACAATGTTGCATTATTCTTTGTCTTACAGATGAATGACACACCTGTGACACACACAGAGTGACAACCCTCTGAGACCTTCTCTGCTGTAGCATTATCTGTAACATCAGCAAGCCTCTATAAGCTCCTAATAGGTGGGTTTTGTGGAGCATTCAAGTTCCAAAAATCATTAAAATTATTTCTCCACAGGTTATTCTGCGTGCTTAGTACAAATATGAATGCCACAAGATGCTACAGGAGTCTTGGCAGGATGGGCCCCTTCTTCCATTTTCTCTAATAACATACAAAGTTAAAATACTGAAACTTTGCATTTTTAAGTTCATCCCTGTTCCTGTGTTTCAATTTCTTCCATGTTTGTTGCAATCATTGTTTTGTTTACTCAGGACAACATGTGAGCAGGGCTCAGTTTCCCTCCCCATCTCTGCCACCAGCAGCTCACACACCACCAGCATGTGACTCCTTTCAGGGGCTCAGGGACACATCCTTGTGGGTGACTCCTTCTTCACATCACATCACTCATTTTGGATGAATTGTCATCACTGCTTAACTGCGAGTGGACACTTCTTTAAAAAAAGAAACCTTTCAGAAGGGCTCATTTGCTGAATTGTTGACCATTTTGAACCTATCAATTTCTCCATCATTTCATTCCACCAAAGTCAGTTTCTGACTGTACAACTGCTGAACAGGAAATTAATTACACAGGAACAACACTTCAGCTTTTCTCATCACAAGGTGTGCTGTTGTTGTACTATTCTTCCTCTCCAGACCTGGATTTGTCTTTGTTACTTTGAGAATATTTCATGTGAATAATATTTTTGGATTGACTGAGCACACTCTTTGTTTCCTAAGTCCCAGGATGGCTGTCATTCTGAGCTAACATAACCCTCTGACATATCTCTCTAAAGATAAAAATTATATTCACGCAATATGAGAAAATCTAAAGATATGCAAAAGGTCCTTATAGTGTTTATTAATGACTACGAAAAAAATATTTTCTGGAGTGGTGTAGTTTTCTTTCTTTGTCAGATATAGAAGAAATTTTCCCCAGAAATAATTATCCATAAAATGCTCTTTTCTCTACTGTGAAAAAAGAAGATCAGCAACAACAGCAGCAGTAGCATAAAGTCTTGAAAGCAATTAGTATAGGATATTTACCAAATTGTATTCTTGGTTGCAGAGTCCCATTTTTCTTAATATCTTGGTGGCAAGGAAAGAGAAAAAAGATATTAAGGTGAGTAATTCTAAGCATTCTGTATTTTTTCTTGATTGTCTCACACTTCCATGCTAAATTTTGTTGTACAGTTATTAAACTAGAAATTATGTTTGACCAGCTATATGTCCAGCCAAAACAGTTCCCAACATGTGACATACTTGCCTGAAAAAGAACACTCAGAGGTGCATCTATTTATTTACATTAATCTAGAAACTTGTTATACATTCAGTTATCTGCATAAAAAGAGAACCTGGGAGTAGTAACCCTATTCTATCCTAATGAAAAGTTGCAATTTTAAGAAATAAAATCTGGCTATTAATGGTACTACTGTTAAATTCATTGACCAATACTTGTATCCTGTAGTCAGCAAATCCTTTTTACAATCTTTAATGTGTCTGAGAGGCCAGATAAAGTGAAGCAGCAATAGTCTGAGCAATTAAGTGAGGGAATCTTATTAAAGTTTTCTCTGACTGGAAATTAAATGCCAAGTGAGTGAATGGAAATGTACGATGAAGAGATGTCAGAAGCAAAACTGTATAAACAATTTGGCTGTGCCTACACTTGTCATTCCTAATACATTTCTCACTGTAGTTTTAACAGTACTACAGGTCTTTGAGAAAATGTTCAAATAAAAAAAAAGTCCAGACACACCTGCAGAAAGTTAGTGAAGACAGCAGTGAAGAGACGCAAGTGTCTGAGAACTTGAAAGACTTTTACGCCTGAGGGTTTCATGAGAAGCAATTAAGATTTTATTTTAATTTGGAGCATCTGTATATGGAAAAAACTATTTCTGAACTTGTAGTTTTCTATTTTTCGGGCACGTGGGGTGGGGAAGACAGATGTTAAAGCCATTTGAGCAAGAAGATAGCAACTTCCAAAATTGAAGAATTTTTGGAGTACAGATTACCTAAATTTTAAACTTCTAATTCATGTATGATGGACTACATTCTTAGCTGCCTTATTTCAGTTAGACAATGATCTTAGCCTGTAGAGGTCATAGAATCCAATTTACTGAAAGATATAAGTGCAAATAATTACCAAAAGACGTCAGTGTTGGCTGCCTGGCATCCCAGGGGCAATGCTGAAACTCCTTCTTCCAAATAGAACATGTTGCAGCACCTGTCGGACAGCAGGTGCTTCAGCATCTGATTGAGCTAGGCACCATCAACTTCTCCAGCTCATACTTTAACATCTCTTTTTGCAAATACAGGAGCGGGAAGAAGAGTGACTTTTCCTCTGTGTGAATCCCTTCCTCTTCTGTCAGCAAAGGTGTGGGTAGTACCTTTGCATAGTAAATACATTCAACTGTCATTAACGTTTCAGTCATTGCCAAGACCAGGGGCAGTTGTGTAGCCATTTCTCCACCAACTGGAGGAAACTACAGCGCCGCATCTTTGGTTGTCTCCTCTGTTAATTCAATGGCATATTATCTGCTTCTTAATAAGGACCTTTTTTTGTGAGGTAGGTTAATCGCTGTAACAATGTTAGACTATAAATAGGAGTTTTATCTGTAAACTCTGTCTTTATTCTGTTTTCTATATCATTAATCTACTATTATCTTTTACACAGAAGAATGCATTGCACAGGTCTAATTTTTTCCTGATGCTTTCAAATAGTCTTTAGATGCTTCCATGCTGTTTCTTCAAATTTACCACATAATTGTTTATTCTCTTTGCTCATATTTTCCTGATTGAAAACCATTTATTATGAGTATTGTTTTTTCTTTAGATTTTCAAATCTCAGCCATGTTGGGGAGTGGAACTGGTGATGTGACTTGACTTCTGTTCCATGACTGGGTAAGTAGATACCAAACCGGGAGAAGAACTGCATACTTCAGGAGTAGCCACCATATAGGGATACATTGACAAACTGGAAGACATGCAAATCATGCAAATACATGATGTCTAACAAAGAGAAATGCAAAGTCTTGCACCTAGTTTTGAATAATCCCAAGCAGCAGTACCAGCTGGGGGATCAATGTCTGGGATGTAGATCTCCTGGAAAAAGCCTGTTGGGCTGGTGGGGAGCTGAACACGAGTCAGCTGTGTGCCCTGCAGCAATGAAGGAAAACTGTGTGTTCAGCTGCGTGTATCAGTAAGAATATTTCCAGCAGATGAAGAGGTGTGATTATTTAGGCCACACATGAAATAGAGCATCCGGTTTTGGTCCACCCTCAGTTCAAGGGACAGAAAAATTGGGGAGGGCGTGACAGAGGGCCACCAAGGTGGCTGGAGAAGTAGACATATGAGGAAAGTTTAAAAAAATTGGGATGATTCAGCCTAGAGCAGAGAAAGCTCAGGGGAGATCTAATCACAGCCTTTCAGTACCTGAAAAGTAGCTACAGAGAAGGAGGAGCTACTTCCTTTACAAGGATGCACTGAACAAGAGGCTGTGGGCACAGGGAGAAATTCTGTCTGTATACATGAGATAGTTCTTCATAGTGAGAACAAGTAAACATTTGAATAAGTTACTCAGAGAACTAGTGGGATCTCGTTCACTGGAAATATTTGTACTTGGCTTGCCAGGGCCACAGATAACCTGGGCTAAGACTCTGCTTTCAATGAACAACCAGACCAGTGTTCTCCAGGGGCCCCTGCTGTCCTGGGCTGTTCTGTGATTGTAAGGCTCAAAGTAAATCTCTGGCATAGAAGAGGAGGGTTGAAGAATCATCTAAGGCATTTAATCTGTCAGGGGAGATATCAGATAATAAGGATTAATGATTTTTTAAAATGCTCAGAAACTTTTCCAGTCTGAATCACATCGGCCTTGCCTGAGGCACTAGTCCTGGAAAAAAATGATGCTATGTTTATTGGCAGCACAGTCTGAATGTAATTTTCTCTTGTCACATTGAGATAAAATAATTGCTTACACATTCCCAGGTTACAAAAGGTTCAGTAACATTCTTGCCTGGCTCATTTGTTTGATTCTGTGCTAATTCTTTGGCAATGCAACAGGACCATATCCCCAATTTGTACAGTATGTAAAGCATTTTTCCATCCAACAGAAAATATATCAAGGGTGTTTCATTAGTTGGATTATAATTTTCTGTCTTTATCCCAATCATTGAACCAGAGTAATTACATGAGAGTTAGAAGCCCCAGTTATTCTGGATGTGGCTGGTTCCTTGCTCAATTTAATCAACTTTGTGTAAATCTAAAACTAGTGGTTTTTAAATCTGTGTAATTTAAAGCTAATGTTTTCAGAAGGGCAATATATGTTATTTTGGGAGAAATAAGAATAAAAAAAGTTTGATTTGAAAGATCATATCAAAATCTCTCTCATTTTGCAAGGCTCTTTTCCTATCCATTTACATTTCACACTGTAAATATTTTGGAAAAGAGCTTTGGTTTTCCGTGACAAGATTTTCTTTTTAGTTGGGTTTTATTTTTTTTCCCTTTTACCAGCCATGCTACTTCTCACCTTTTATTCCAAGTGAAAAAAAGGAGAAAAAAAAAAAACAACAAAAAAAGCCAAAACCCCATACTCATTGAAAGTGTGGAAACTAATCTTTTTTTTCCTTGTTTTAATGTTTGAGGAAACAACTTTAAAAGAAGTGCAATAAGAAAAAAGGGAACAAGAAGGGATCTCTCCTGCTTAATACCTCTGTCAGCAACCTGGATGGTGGGATAGAGTACACACTTACCAAGTTTGCAGATGACACTAAATTGGAGGGGGCAGGAGGAAGAGTGGATATGCTCAAGGGCAGGGCTGCTGTTCAGAGAAAACCGTAAGTCAGAGGGATGGGTCTGCAAAGACCTTATGAAATTCAGCAAGGACAGGTGCTAAGTCCTGCCCTTGGGAAGGAAGACCCCGCTGGCAGCTACAGGCTGGGGGCTGAGGGTCTGGGGAGCAGCTCTGTGGAGAAGGCTCTGGGGTCCTGGCACCAAGCGGGACATGAGCCAGCAGCATGCCCTGGCAGCAAAGGCACCCAGCAGCACCCTGGGCTGTGTTGGCAACAGCACCGCCCACAGATCAAGGGAAGGGACCATCCCTCTTTAGACCCCACCTGGGGTGCTGCCTGCAGGTGGGTCTCCCAGTAGAAAAGAGACTTGGACAAATGAAGGCAAGTCCAGGGAAACCCCCAGGATGGTCAGGGTGGGAGCAGTGGCCCTATGAGAAGGTGCCTGGAGAGCTGGGCTTGCTGTGGGGCCCCAATAGCCACCTGCTCCTACCCACGGGGAGGCTGCTGAGACCAAGGACCCCAGCTTTTCTCAGGAGGATGAGGGACAGTGGTCAGGAAACACAGGAGGTTCAAGCTAGTCCAAGTGGTCAGGAAGTTAAGCAGGTGGTCCAGGAAGGTTGTGCAGTCTCCATCCTTGGAGGTCTTTCAAGAAAAAACCCTGAGAAGCCTGGTCTAATCTCATACCTAACAATGATTTGAACATCAGCCTAGACTAGATACCTCCTGAGGTCTCTTCCCATCTGAATTATTCTGCAATTTTATGATACGCAAAAAAAGGAGACCATATTAAAAGTGAAAATAGAGAAAGAGAAGTGAGTTTAAAACATACTTATGTGCACATATGCACCCACCCTGCAAAGGAAATAGCAATTCATTTCAGCTTTAAACTTTAAAAAAATGAAACAAAGCTTTATATTCTAATAAAAATGGAGCAAAATTTTCCATCACAATATTGTGTTTTAAATTAAAACAACTCCTGGGGAAAAAAAATGTTTCTGTTCACTTCTAGTTTCTGAGTGCTTACTAAAACCACTGAAAATCTTATTAGACTCTTGTCTTGCAGTTAGACAGATCATACACAATGAGCTGATCATGAATAATCTGGGACGGGATCAGACCCTTACAATTTGGTGCTTCTGCATGTTCTGGCTGTGGACCAGATTGTCCTTTTCCTAAAACTCTAAGTGGCTTCTTTGAACATTTATACTGCAACGCATGCATTTACACCAAATGAAATCCTGTACTTCTAAGTCTTTTTGCAAGCGGTTGCATTTGTAAATCACAGAATCATAGAATGGCACGCATTGGAAGGGACCTTTGGAGATCATCTAGGCCAATCCTGCTGCCAAAGCAGGCACACCTAGAGCAGGTTGCACAGGAATGCATCCAGGTGGGGTTGGAATATCTCCAGAGTCGGAGACTGCACAATCTCTCTGGGCAGCATGTTCCAGTGCTCTGCCACCCTCAAAGTAAAGAAGTGTTTCCTCATGTTCAGATGGAATTTCCTGTGTTTCAGCTTGTGCCCATTGCCCCTTGTCCTGTTGCTGGCACCACTGAAAAGAGTCTGGCCCCATCCTCTTGACACCCGCCCTTTAGGTATTTATAAACATTGATGAGATCCCCTCTCAGTCTTCTCTTCTCCAGGCTAAACATATGCAGGTCTCTCATCCTTTCCTCATAAGAGGGGTGCTCCATTCCCCTGATCATCTTTGTAGCCCTCCGCTGGACTCTCTCCAGCAGTTCCCCATCTTTCTTGAACTGGAGAGCCCAGAACTGGATACAGTATTCCAGAAGTGGCCTCAGCAGGGCAGAGTAGAGGGGGAGGATGACGTCCCTCCATCTGCTGGCCATGCTCTTTTTAATGCACCCCAGGAGACCATTGGCCCTCTTGGCCACAAAACCACGTTGCTGGCTCATGGTCAACTTGTTGTCCACCAGGACTCCCAGGTCCCTCTCTGCAGAGCTGCTTTCCAGCAGGTCAACCCCTAACCTGCACTGGTGCATGGGGTTAGTCCTCCCCAGGTGCAGTACTCTACACTTGCCCTTGTGAAACTTCATGAGGTTTCTCTCCACCCAACTGTCCAGCCTGTCCAGGTCACGCTGAACGGCAGCACAGCCTTCTGGTGTGTCAGCCACCCCTCCCTGTTTTGTGTCATCAGCAAACTTGCTGATGGTACACTCTGTCCCCTCACCTAGGTTGTTGATGAATATATTGAACAAGACCAGACCCGGTACTGACCTCTAGGGAACACCGCTAGTTACAGGCCTCCAAGTAGACCCTGCGCTGCTGATCACAACCCTCTGAGCTCTGCCATTCAGCCAGTTCTCAATCCACCTCACTGTCCACTCATCTAACCCACACTTCTTAAGCTTACCTGTGACGATGTTATGGGAGACACTGTCAAAAGCCTTACTGAAGTCAAGGTAGACAACGTCCACTGCTCTCCCCAGTGAGCTAAATATTTTTAGCGAAGTGGAACAAGCCCCAGCTTTCCAAAATAAACATTCTGAATCTCTGAGTGAAGAGAGGTGGTTTTTCTTTTCATCTTTTTTGTTTGTTTGTTTGTGTGAATAATAACATTCAGCTGCTCAGTGGAAATTGATAACATTTAAGATGATTTCATAGATTTCATAGATTTTTCACAGCTGGAAAACATTTAAAAAAATGAAATTGAACAAAGGGTTCAAATTTCAAAGAAAATGCTCTCATTTTTGAGTGATAAACCATTCACTTGAGCTCATTCCACTGTAGAGTGCATCAGGCATTGGAAAGTTAGACAGATGGCATTGAAATGATATCTTGATGATTACTTCTCACAACTTTTTTTAGACATTTCAAGATTTATTTTTTTTTTTAACAGAGTATGATTTTTATGGAAACCTCCCTTACTGAGTCATTTGCAAGCAAATTATTTTATTCTTACAAGAAAAGTGTGATGCTCCTAAGACAATTACCTGAATATGTGATACTGCTCTCAGTTTATGCAAGAAGTTCACACAGAATTCTATAGACATATGAGCTCCTTCTTCTCTTCTTTCATATGAAAATGTCTTCCGAGCATATCTCCTATTTTATGTCATTTGCAAACAAGACTCTTCTGAAATCACTACATACAGTCAAAAGCTAGAGAAAATGGAAAAATGAATTTCCCAGTGGAATTCTTTAGATGAATGATTTTGTATTGTTACAATTTATCATACAAAGTCTTAGCATAAAATTTCACAGGATGATGTGAAATGACATTAGATTTCACTTAGTAGAGGCCAATTTAGATTGACTGAAAGGTATCCTGAGACTTCTTGTAAACTCATGTATCCTCTTATAAGTCTTATGATTTACACTTTCACTCTGCAAAAATCTATAACAAAAAGATTGAAAGAAATTATCTAATTTTTTGTGACCACAGAATTTAAACGCGGTTTCCATTTCTGTCATTTGAGTTAGGGAGAAATTTATCTGAATACATAAAATAACATATTGGTATCTCTTAACACCACATGCCTCATATTGTGTCTGTGGGTAAACATGTATCTTTGCCAAAATCTGATGGTTTGTTACTTTTTTGCATTCACAAGTCAATACCTCCCATTAAAAAGTCTCAAAAACCTTTGGAGAGAAAGTAATATAGAACTATCTTATATATCCTAATATATTGTTGGGGTTTTTGAGACTGTTAGCAGAAATAATATGATGTAAATGAATATTTGTGCCATTAAGAATATCTTTTTTTAAATCTTCAAATTTTGCAGGTTTTCCTTTGGCCAGTAGCAATTCTTTTAATGCTTTCTGATAGTCACAGGAAAAAAACCTGCTCATTTCACAGAGTCTAAATCAAATCAGGATCCAAGCAGTATATTGATTTCTTAACAACATGTAAATAACTGATAATCAGTGAAAAATGCATTCAGGACTGATATCAGTAACATAGTGAATAATCTGCAATATTAGATGCTTGCAAAATAGAAATAATAATAATAATAATAATAATAATAATAATAATAATATGATGATGATGATGATGATGATGATGATAATGATGATGAAGATTATTTCCTAAACATTCTTCTATAACTAATGCCAAAATGTTCCTATCACACGCACACACACACACACACACACAATTATGTTCACAGCTCGCTTCCCCCAGGATGTGTGGATTACCGGTATCCTCCCACTCTCCGGGGCATGGGGGCTGCCCTGCTTGCATTCCCCTCCTGTGGGAGACCTGTGCATACCCCTGCTGCCCCCTACAACCTGCCAACACACACACACTGATGGGAGAGGGCCCCTTGACATCGGTTGCACACACCTACAGTGGGTTGCCACTTGTTATCCCTACCTCACTGGGAGCAGCCACTTGCTGGGGGAAGACCCTCCTGGCATAGGGTAGGGAGGATGCCCTCTCTGGCCTGGGCAGGGGCTGTGATGCCACAGGGCGACTTCTGGCAGTGCCAAACCAGGTCTCGCTCCCATCCTTTCCACTGCAAAGTCTCTCCCTCCGGGTATGAATTTTCAGGCTTTTTTTATACTACGCCCAGTGACTCCTTCTTTGTATCAAAAACCTCTTTATAATTCCCCTGCTACTATCTAATCCAGCTGACAATCATTTTCTTCTTGAGCATGATCAGTTTTGGGCGAATGTTCCAGAAAACAGGTTTCTGTATTCAGTATGTACACATGCGCGCACACGCACACACACACATCCCCTCTGCTCACACTCACATTCTCACCAGAACAGGTCGTTTGCCGAAGGTGGGCTGTGCAGGCACCCCCACACTGATCACCACAGGAACAGCGTGCGCCTTCTCGCTCTGTGCTTTTGTTAACAGGACGGGCACTTGTGGCATTTGGCGTTAAGTAGTCAAGTAGCTGAATTTGTGAATTGATTAAAATATTTCATTTGAAAACAGATTTTTCATCTCTTTTCTTCTTCCCAGGAGGAAAAGAATCTTTTTTACGTCCACCTATTTCTCTTCTTTTCACCAAGGTTACCCAAGATTTCAGCAAAAGGGTGAGGAAGATATATATTTTATTTACTTTCAAGAAAATCTGGGGAAAACACATTTCATGACTGGCCCTCAAGTCAGTTTTACCATGTAGCCGGAACAAGAGCTTGCAGGATGAGCAGCAATACCTTGCTGCACTCTGGCCAGTACAAGTTGCATGAGGAGGGGACACTGGGGCAACGCGGACTCCCAAAGGGGCTGCAGAGACCTCTGTGGAGCCCTGACTGCCTCAGCTGTGATTGAAACCTGTGCTGG
Source organism: Burhinus oedicnemus (assembly GCA_008921705.1). Taxonomy (NCBI): domain Eukaryota; kingdom Metazoa; phylum Chordata; class Aves; order Charadriiformes; family Burhinidae; genus Burhinus; species Burhinus oedicnemus. The sequence goes on along the minus strand of VFFE01008521.1, from coordinate 1,772,225 downwards.
TTTGGTTTCATCCCTAATAGTTCTTGGGCCAAGTAGATTATGGTTTTTTAGATAAACAATGCGAGTAACTCAAGCTATATACCTGACTTGCTGCTCTTTTCCTGTGCTCAGGACAGACAAATCCAGGGCAATTACACTGCAGAAAGGAGGCCAAATGCAGATGCAGGATGGAGTAATTTATACTGCCCAGTGGGCCCTTTAGGTTGCTGGTAGGATAACTGCATAAACCTGTTCATCTGTCCATATCATTTTGTTTCTGACCCTAGTGGTAACTCTGGCATCACATAAAAACCACTTCTGAAAATCCTTATGGTTATCTCCATATCAAGAACTGAGCAGTGAAGCAGATATCACACTTGACTGGAAGGCATATATTTTAAAAAAAATTTCTTCAGGTCTTCAAAGTACAGTGTAATGACTCACCAATTTCCTTCTAGCACACATCAAACACCATTTAAAACTCATTTCCATGCACATTGCTGAAGTGAGAGGCTTTCCATCACTTTCCTAAGAAAACTTTCCACTGTCTCAAAGGTCTTATTGTTAAGAAGATTATTTTCTTCAAGTTTAGCTTAAGTTTGTCACTGTCTTTTACCCTTAAATCCTAGTTCTATTTGCTCCATTTAATTTATTCCCAAAATATGATTGTCCTTCTCCCTCTTTGGATTTTCAGGGATGCAGGAGGTATAACTTGAGGACTAACACATTTATCTGTAGGATTTTCTAATTTAACTGGAATCAGGCCTACCTGTGAGCCAGTGCTTACTTTATTCCAGTTTAAGATGTATCATGGTGTTTTATATTATGTCACTCAAAACCCCGTCCAACCTGACCTTGAACACTTCCAGGGATGGGGAACATCCACAACTACCCAGGGAAACTTGTTCCAGTGTCTCACCATTCTCGCTGTAAAGAATTTCTTCCTTATATCCACCCTCTTACATCTTTATATCTACCCTCTTTTAGGTTAAAACTGTTACCCTTTGTCCTGTCACTACATGCCTTTGTAAAAAGTCTCTCTCCACCTTTCTTACAAGCCCTCTCTCTCAGCCTGTCTTCATAGGAGAGGTGTTCCAGCCCTCTGATCATTTTTGTGGCCCTCCTCTGGATTCTCTCTAATAAGTTCATGACTTTCTTGTACTGGGAGGCCCAGAGCTGGATGCAGTACTCAGGGTGGTCTCACAAGAGCAGAGGGGGCAAATCACCTCTCCTGACCTGCTGGCCAAGCTTCTTTTGATGCAGCCGAGGATACAATTTGCTTTCTGGGCTGCAAGCACACACTGCTGACTCATATCCAATTTTTCATCCACCAGTATCCCCAGTCCTTCTTGGCAGGGCTGCTCTCAACCCATTGATCCCCTAGTCTGTATTGATACGTAGGACTGCCTGACCCAGAAGCACGACCTTGCACTTGGCCTTGTTGAACCTCACGAGGTCCATATGGGCCCACTCCTCAAGCCTGTCAAGGTCCGATCTGAAGGTTATACTCTTTCACCTTCTTTGACACTCTTCTCTTTCACCTCTTGTATTTTCCAGGGTAAAAGGGAGTTTGACCGAGATATAGGAAGAAGGTGGTTTGAGGCTTGATTCTGTGTATTAATCGCCGTTGCACTTGAAGTATGGAGCCTGAGGTTGAAACGGGCGAAACACACTAAGAATGCAGGGCATAAAAGTGGTGTTCCTTTAACTGAGCTTGATTGCACATCTAAATCTGCTTTTACGTTTACAGTGACTAAAGAAGAAAGAAATGGCTTCCTTAGATAATATGTACTGATTTAAGTGAAAGACACTGGTACTTACTGTGTTTTTCTTTTAATAAATAACTATTCTCTAGAACCGTATTTTTCATTCATTTTCATTACAGTAGCAAGATTCCAAACATATTTCATTTCCTGAGGCCTAAATCTCATAATATTTTGATATTTATAAATGTATTACTAGAAGTTGACTAAGTGTAGGAGCCACCATTCTCCACAAGAGTAAAGGACGAATGATTCCACAGTAGAAACATCACAAGAATATCAAAGTTAGTGTCCCAAAAAGCAAAACACTTATGTACAAATAAGATCTGTCCAGATGCTGCCAAATCTGAAGCTACAGGGGACTGGTTGAAATACCAGCTGATGTTTGCTGCACCTGCTAATTGCCATACATACTGTTGAGTACTGTGTTGTTTCATTTTGTCTGAAAGATCTGTAGGAGCTAGCTTTATTCTCAGGGGGGATCCGGATGCTCCTAGATTTTCCTTGAACGCGGCTGGATCCTGCAATAGATTATGTCCCCCACTGTGCTTTGTTTAGTATCAGACTTCCATTCTTTACAGTATTTCTATAACTTCAACAAACACGCAAACTGCTCTGGACATGCTGTTTTAATTTCTCCATTTGGCTGGACCTGGGAAATGGGGACAGTGGGATGGTAGAGGCAGGATCCAAGGGCTGGGGGTGGGAGCTGGATCTCGGTGGCCTTGCAGACAGTGTCAGAGCTGTCATGCTTGCCTCATGCCCAGGAGGGCCATCAGTGTCCTGACAGGGTATCACCAGCAGGTTGAGGGAGGTGACCCTTACCCTCTACTCAGCCCTGGTGAGACACAACTGGAGATCTGTATTCAGTGCTCTCTCCCCAGTACGAGACATAGACATACTGGAATGAATCCAGAAAAGGGCCATAAAGATGATTCAGGGTCTGAAGCACCCGTCATATGAGGAAAGGCTGACAGATTTGGGTCTGTTCAACCTGGAGAAGGGAAGGCTCGGGGCATTTATCCATGCACTTGAAGAGGGGAGTAAAGACAACAGCACCAGGGTCTTCTCAGGGGTGCCTAGTGACATGACAAGATGCAATAGTCACAAACAGAGGAAATTCCACTTAAACATAAGAAAAATGTATTTTTACTATGAAGGTGTTGTGGTGGTGCAACCCCCCTTGCCGCTCTCAGGCCTCTCGATACTTGGCGTGATTCCCTCTCCACCTGGGCCACATAATAACACCATGACCAGAACAATACAGAATGGTCTAACATTAAAGGGAAAATGGTGGAGAGCAACGAACTAGAACACTAAGGCAACCCCTTGGTGTATCTGGTTCCCATGACTCCTATCGTTTGAACATAATAACTTTAATAGATCACTCCTGACAACATATGGATCGTGGCCACAGTGAGGGGGGTTACCAGGACCACAAGTCCTAACGAGTTCTGGGCTTGTGCAACCAGTGGAAAGTACTGGACTATTCCATTGTCCGCACTGGGCTGGAGTGGAAAAGTACCTGACGAAAGTCAATTATCTCGGATCCTATAAGTAGCGATCCTAATGAAGACCCTTTGAGCGCTTCTGGATCGCAGCGGGCTGTGGCCAGGACCTCCCCTGTCAGGTAAAACTTTGCGAGTACAACAAGACCAGGGCGAGCGACTCTCTCTCTCTCTCACCTCAACAATCGCCCGTTGAGGGATGCTGGTGTATGTGAGTATTTGCTCTAACTCAAAAGGGGAATTTTAACTATAGGCTAGCCTGTCGTTTCATCCACCTCTCCATTTATATGTTTGTGTGCTTTAGCTTTATGGATGTGGATGTTCTTCTATTTTCCCTGCACGTGTAGGGGTTAAAGGGATGTCCACTGATTCAATAAGTTGTTTGTGTGCGCACTTATATATATATATATATATATTAATCTGAAATCTGTGTGTTACTCTCATATGTATATCTCTATTGGTTTGGGATACCTTATAGTAAGTTAGTGTGAATCTTGCCATCTTTGAATCTGTAATCAAGTCGCTGTTCATTTATTTAGTTAAATCACTCTGTAAACTTCTAACTCAGTTAATGATTAAGTGCTGCTAGAACTCAATCCCTTGATCTACCTCCAATCACAAATAAATCATATTGCTGCTAAATCATAACTGTGTCTGATACTTCCATCCCGCGACAGGTGATCAAACACTGGAAGAGTTTGACCACAGAGACTGTGGAGTCTCCATCCTTGGATTTATTCAGAACCCAGCTGGGCACAGTCCTGAATCACCTGCTTTCACTGACCCTGCTCTGAGCAGGGGGTTGGACCAGATGATGTCCAGAGGTGCCTTCCAGCATCAGCTGTTCTAGAATTTGTTAAAACATGTTTTTAAGATACTGGCAAGAACCTTGGCTAATATAAATGAATATCATTCTATGGAAGTGAATGCCTCTATGTCATTTTATACACAATAAATTATAAATAAAATAAATTATAATTTTAGCAGTAGATGCCTTCAACCTAATCAAGGACATTTTTTTCTCAGAATGGGTCTGAACATTCTTCAATGTTGCCTAGATTTTCTGTTAGGAAAACATAGGGTGAAAACTCACGTAAGCAAAATATTGAAATAGATTAGTATTGTATCTGTTGTTCTAGAGAAACATACACCATTTTCTTAGAATTTCTGCCTCTGCATCCCAGTCAACCAGACACACAGAGAAGAGGTAATATTGCATTTTTTCTAAACAACAAATGTCCTTGGTTAGAGTACAAGCAAAAAAAAAGGTTAAAATTACAACAAGGCATGAAAACTTGCAGTAAAAATTTGATCACTTAATTAACTGTGTTTGTTCAAGAAAAGAAGCAGAATTGTAACAAGGCTACCAAATTTTGAAGAAAAAAAGCTACATTTACAAAATGCTTCACCTTTTTTGCAGGCATAGATAGGATTTTTTGCCATCCATATGCGTGAAACCTCGTACACCTTACAGTTATTATATTTTCTAAAGATTTTTTATCATCTCTATACATCTTTGTATGTTCTTTTTGATTTTCAATGTGGGTAATATCCATGAAAACCCTAAAGAATGCTATTTTTCCATGTAAAAGAAAGTTCAACTGTGTCAGTCCCATTCAATTCAATTTATTTTATGCAGAGAAGCAAACTTTCGTATCATACTAGCCTGGCCAGATTAGAGCTCTAAATTGGTGGACTATAGCCCAGTCACTAAAACCCTGTGGTAAAGCAATAATGTGTTGCACATGCTGCTGTTTCATTGCTTCTCTCCTATTCATATTAATTTAATCAAAATGTAAGAGCTACTTTGTTGGCACTATCAAAGAAAGTAAATAAGCCAAAGAAAGTTATGAAACCAATAATTATGTGATAATAGAGGTTAATGCACTTGATGTGGTCTCACCTTGGATATAAATGAGGAAAATAAAAAATGCAATTTACATTCTTTTTTTCAGAAAAGAAATAAAAAGCTAATGTGACACTTACTATGTATTAAGTAATTAGAATTCTACAGGAAAGTCAGTCAAAAGTATCTCAAGAGATAGCTGTTTGTAGGGTCCCTGGACATATTTCCCACAGCACAGTAGCTATCTCTTTTTTGTTTTTCTGTATATTGCATGTTTCTGATCTACTTTTCTCCTCCATTGCAAGATTGTAACTTCTGTTGTGATGACTTGGCTTACAGGAGCTTCTGTTCATATGACAAGAAGTTGCTAGGAATTTATCTTATTTTTCCCTAGATGTGCTTTAATTTTAGCAATAGATGCCTTCAACTTAATAAAGGAAATTTTTTTCTCAGAATGGGTCTGTAGAGGTGGTCTCCTGAACATCCTTCAATGTTGCCTAGATTTTCCACAGTTCCTGTCAGACAGCTAAATATAGGAGATGATTATATGGGTGCATGTGGATTCCCAAGAACTTCCACGGAGGTCACACAGCATTTGGTAAGGAAGCCTTGGACAGGTGGTATGAGAGTAGACTCATGGCATGTTTTGTGCTGAGTCACTAAGACTTAAGGCAGCTCAACAGTGTTGGGAAGTTAGTAGATCCAGGCACATAGATACCATGAAAACTAATGAATATGGGTTTAACATTTTCACCCATTCCTTCATGAGTGTGTACTACTTTTCCCCTTAGTAGGAGAGGAATATTTTCTGTGCCATAGGGAAGCACTCAAGGTGTCCTAGGAAATGTCAGCTAGTTCAGCAGTCTCATGTGATCCCTGTGGATCAATGTCTCTCCCTGTCTCCCTCTCTCTCTGATTTCCTTTGTGCTCACTCTCAGAATGAATTGTATTGCTGCACCAAGTATGAAAGAGTAATTTTAAAAGAATGATTCTCCCACATGTAAGATGAAGGACTAGATGACCTAGTAAGTGCTTCCTATTTCTCTTCCAGGAGGGAAAAAATGTAAAGACATCTTCCACTGTTTCTTCTTTAAAGACACCAAAATTCTTGATTGTCAGTGTTGAATACATTTATTTAATGTGTTTTACTGCTTTCTTCCAGATTTTACATATATGTGAATATCCAGACACACACTACTTGTTCATCTCTAGTCATGAACACAGGTGAATCACTTTTATTTTATGAATTCAGCCTTCTATTTACTGGTTTTCTTTTGCTGCTTCCCAATTTGATTTTATATAGTGGAAAGAGAAGAATACCAGAAGTGAAAACAAGTCATGTAATGCTGCACTTTCCCCCTACTCTTTAGCAACACACTCCTATCTTGAAGGTTTAGTGAGAATGAGAAATTATGTATGATAAAAATCTCTTGTGTAAGCTGTTCATATTCACTGTGCTCTGTGAATTCACCTCTGATGCCGCAAGCGCCAATGTTATACACAGAAGGATTCAGCTTCCTGCAGCCAATATTGAGCTCATCATATCTTTTTAAATGAGTCTGGAAAAATTCCCCAGTTATGCATATGCCTGCTTTTCTAACCTATACACCAGAGGGTTAGGCTGGCTCCATATATTCCTTGAGAATTGACTCCTCTCGCTCTCTCTCCCTCTTCACGATGAAACATCTGCGCATGATTTCTATTTGTCAGCTGGCAAAAGGAAGCTGAAATACCTCTGTGACACTTACTCACAGGCGTACAGTTTGTATGATCCATCTGTAAAAAGTACCATGTGTCATCTGCTTTCCACTGAGGACCAAGGACTAGATTTGTGAAACTATGTATGCATCTAGCTCATGCTGTAATCAACCATTTTTGGTGTTACAGATAACTGCCCCACATCTCTTCAGTTTATACTTGATCACTATTTAGATTTGAACTGAAATTGCTGTGTAAATATTGCAGGATTTGCATTTCTTCGAAGAAAATATGGCACAAGAGATGCAGAAAGCGGGAAAGAACGTATCTGATAAGAAGTGACGTTCATGAGAACTAAAACATGTCAAGAGTCATGGAGTATAAGTAGTTCTGAAATAAATTCATGTTTTTCAAAAACAAAGCTCAGGTTCTAATATTTGTTTTGAATAATGTTAAGGTGAACAAAGTTTTCATAGGGACTGAATTTTCTTGACAACAAGCTTTGTTATACTTTCTATAACCTCATGCTCACAGGATACAGTGAATACAAAACTTTTCTGTGAAGTTGACTACACCATGGGTGAGGACAGTGATCTAAAAAATTACAGTGAGCAGGATCTTTCCTACATAAGCTCATTAAATGAGATACAATTCCTGTTTTAAGAGCCTGAACTGGGTTTAAGAATTGTGTGTGATAAATAATTGTAAAAAATATTTTTTTAAAAAAAGGTAGAAGGAAGCAGAGGGTTTGTAGAGTTATCTAATGTGAGAGTTTTGACTGGAGTGAGATGGGGAAGTTGAGGAAGAGTAGAAGGATGCACGTGTGAAGGTCAGAGTAAAGAAGTTAGAACAATGCATGGAAGGGAAGTGTCCTTGGAGTGGATGATGATGAAGCAGCTTGCCCGAGTGACGAGGCTGCATGGCTGGTCATTACTGGGTTCTGTTCTGTCTGGTATGTTAGTATAAATCCGTAATAAAAACAATAATATGTTGTCCTAAGGGATGTTATCTCTGAAATAAATATTAAGCTGTCTTCTAACTTAGGTGCAGGTCGTTATTCCACCCAAAAAGATGGTACTGAAGTCAATTCTCGTGGACAGAGAAATGATCATAATTTTACTCCCTGACTCATGCTGTGGGAAAGGCTTGTGAGTGACACAAATAATGATAGCACTAAACACAGTACTGAACACTGACTGAACCTCAGTCAATTAATTTTCTAACTGGATGTTTCTAAGCCTTTAAAATTACCTAGCTAAAAGGAAACAATAGCAAAAGTGACTATATACAATTTAAACTGTATTAATCTGGCTAGGTACTTGATCTTCAATTGTTGTACATCCTTGATTTTATGTTACTTGAAAATCTAGGTGTATTAAACATTTGATCCATGTCTGGTGTTTTAATTTTTTTACTCTTAGTTTCTTTGATTGAATGATGACCATGGTGGATACTTCTGTTACATCAAAAACGTAAAAGAGAAAGAACTGCTTAAAGTAAGCCTCTCAAAAGTTGGTATCTGCTGTGCAATAAAATTGAAAATTGCCACATTAAAAACACTTTCTAAGTATAATCTATTTTCCTTGGTTCATTAATATATACTGTCAGAATTTTGATTTATGCACATTAACTTTCAGAATCAGGTATATTACTCTGATTTATGTATGCTGCATATAAAACTTCTTATTTAAAAATCTTAAACTTTAGAGTACTGATTTAGTATGTGAGTATATAAATCTTCCTGTTAAACTTTCATTTTAGTTTCCCAATTTATATACACAAGCTTCCATGCTATTTATGGATCATAGTGTTAAAACTCTAATTTAATACTGTAGTTACTGTAAGAAGCATTAGTACAACAAAATATGTAATAGTTAAGAGGCTAGGATGAAAGCAATCAATGATTTCTGCAGACTGCACCTCTGGCCCAACTTTTGCTGCTGTAAATCAAAATAACTTCTTCACTTCAGGAACTTTCTCTGGCTTACAGCGTTTATGAATCTTGCTCTTTAGTCATAATATGCAAATATAATTAGAAGCATTACATTTGGAATGGTTTAATGAAATGAGATGTTTTATCATAGAAATACCTTTTCTCCTTGATCTCAACTCTTCATGATCTTCATTTGCTAGTCATCAAGGAAAATGTACCTAGTAGAGATGTGCTGTTACAGATGCTGTCATGAATGTTTTGGTACATCAACATATACTTAATTTCAGATAAATGAAATGTTTTGATATTCATCAACTTTTCAAAAAAAAAAATCAAAATACAGTTCTAGGTCATAATTCACTGTTATGTTCAGTTTGCCCGTGAGTTCAACTACTATACTGCTAATGTTTCCTACATAATATAATACAGTATAATATAATAAACTATCACTTTTTGTTTTAAATAGGTAATATGAGTTAATAAAAAAAAAACCAACCATGAAATCATCCTTCTATGCAAGAAGAGATACTAAAAGAGTTCAGGCTGAAACACTGGTAAGAATTATTTCCCAAAAAGCAACAAAACCAAATCCATTTCACAGCCTGAAAACCCAAATAGCTGAGTGTGTGATGGACAGCTGTGAGGTCCCCCAGGCTAGAAGGACTGTCCTCTCTCTAACGATAATGTGCTCAGAGATTGATGTAGAAGCACAGCGTCTCCCATTCCCAACCAACTATATCGTATGTAAAATGGTCAAGGAAACTAAGATACATTCCTTGCCCATAAAGGGTCATACAACCTCAACTTACTCCTACTTTTTGTGTATGATGTGTCTGGAGTACATTTTGTCTCTAAACACCAATTTTACACAACAGAATTTCCACATGCATAAGATCAGTTTGTTTCCAAGTAAAAATATTTCTCTTTATTCAAAACAGGGAGCGGACCATACTCAAAAAGAAAGGAAGAGCATGATGTTCCTCTGTATACCACTGAATAGAATCACAGAATAGTGGGGAAAATGTGTTTCAATGAGTTAACACTTCAGAAACAAGCAAAGCTTAAGTTATCTTATCTCATTTCTTTTCCACAGTCTAATTGAAAAAAAAAAAATGTTCTTTAACTTTTTTTTTCCATTATACTGTATTTTGTTCTAAGGATGTTTTTCCTGATCCCATGTAAACCTCCCAGATATTTATATATTCCTGTATTTTCTGTAGGCAGCGGAATTGCTTTGTCTGTTTCTAACCCCTGGGACATATCATCTGGCAGGGATATCCCTAATTCTTATGTTCCTTGCTGTATAAATAGATGCCTCTTCTGTGGGAGTTGCAGGCTTCTTACAATGACCAAGTGTGACAGTTCCTCTCCTTCGTCATGAGTGGAAGTGGCAGTGACAGAAAATCTTTACCAACCCTTCACTGGTGTGGCTGCAGATGTACAACACGCTCAGCTGGAAGAGTCACTTCATGAAGTCTTGTCTGTTAGACTAAACTTGAGGTCCTGGCAAAAACATTTCAGAAGCCAAAAAGAGAGTATCCCCAAAAAGCGTGTGCTTGTTTTGTGCAGTTTTAATTAGCAAGGATAACTACAATATGGTTGTTTGTTGCTTTTTAATGTTAGGTCTTCGCTGTAAACAGCCCATCAGAGATGTGAAAAATGGTCATTATTAAGGGTGCACCTATGAGTAAAAATATAACAGGGGGAGGGCAGTGATACATTGTGCCAACTTCCTTACATTTTTCCACAAAGCAGACTTTAAATCCTCTTCTGCTTTGTAGATTTGAATGTCTCCTGCATCAAATTCAGAACTTCATGCAACTACAGAAACATAAAAGTGATAGCCGTGAATGATACAATAATAGTGCTTTGGTTAGAGGCTTAGTTAGCAGCACCTCACAACAGCCATTTCATGCAGTCTTTTCAGGCACTCTCACGCGTGATTTCAGGACCAATAACTTTGCAATCATCAGAAGTCTTAATTAAATGAAGCACAAAAAAAACCCCAACCCAAAAAACCCGATCCAAATCCAACCAAATGACAATAAGTACATGGGTTTAATACTGTTCCTTTGTAAGCATGAGCTGAAAATGTAAATAACCCGTTGAGCAGAAAACATGATTTCTGGGAAATGTGTATCCATAATATAAAAGTAGAATATTCCAGGTGAGAGTGTAATAACCCTGCCCTGTCAATGTTTTAATGTTTTATAGATTTATTCATGCATATTCATGCACACACACACACATGCACAGGCACACAAACGCTAACTGAGACTTAAAACCAGATTCCAGTGATTCCTGCAAGGGTTAGTTTTAAAAAGCCGGCACTGGTGTTTGTGTTAGAGCTCATTTTCAGCAGAAGTTTTTCCTGGCTCAGAACTGCAGGCTTCAGGAAAGCCAAGTATCAAAGCCTCAGCAACCTGGTCATGCACCACTGTGGCTCCTCATCTGGTTCCTTTAATATCTGGAGGTGCTGGAGCCAAGAAGCTCCCTTCCTATTGCCCATCAGTTACTCAGAGACAGTACTGCGTGGCGTGATTCAAGGCACTGGTCTTGTCCGATCAGGATCAACAGTGAGACTTTGGGAGAAAAGTGGGAATAGACTAAATGAGGACTGGAAAATAAAGAATCTGGAAGGAGAAGAAAGTATTACATTTGGCTGTGAAAAGAATAAACAGCAGGCGAGCTTCCAGAAAAGGAAAAAATGAAGGATCAGGGATTGATGCATGAATGGATACTAACAGGCCAGGGAAGAAAAAGAAAAGAAAATGAATTATTTGCTAATTTTCAAACTACCTCATAAATTTTATGAAGTGTATGAACACTTTTAGCACTGCAGAAAATTAAAAATTCAACTTTTAAATAGTATTTCAAAGAAAGTAAATAATCCTTATCTGTGATACTTGTCATATTTCAGATTGTTACCAAGAAAATTCAACAAAAACATACATATGTTGAACTTATGTTCAACTTGCATTTCTTTCATGCTGAGTAATAAAAATCTAGATTATCAGCACAATTATCAAGGTTTCTAATAGTTTCTTAGTAAAGACATTTAGACACAAGATCAAACTTGTTTGAGAAAAAATTCTTGGATTAGCATTAGACAAAAATAATATTTTCACTAAATTTGGAATTATTTTTTTTTATAAATTCTGAAGAATTCCTTTTGCAAAACTCTCAATCTAAAAGCAACCAGATATTTTCACTTATCTCTATGCATGTATGTATGTGTGTGTTTGTTTGGAGGTGGTGTGTCTGCATACAACTGAAATCAGTATCAATAAAAAAGTAATTCTAATATTTTTTTCTGGTTTTACTTACATATCCTCTATACAGGGTAATTCAAGATACTTAATTCAAGTTAACACGCTGCGTAAATAACAAGTGGTTTAGTTAAACTGCATAAAATCCCTGTGTGAAAGCTATAATGAACATTAAACAGGGTTTAATTCAATGAGTTTAAATCACTTCTAAAGTAAATCAAGCCAAATCAAATTACGGTTATTACAATTTTCTGTGAGACTGTCCAATCAGGGGTTCAGCCCAGATTAACCATGTCACTTTAATAACTAACTCAGAATGATTTTTCCAAGCGTCCTTCCCTGCCCAGACAAACCCTTCGACTTGGTCAGCGACGCCTACCTCTGGTGCTGCCCAAGCAGGCAACCACCTGCACTGGCAGAATTGCCTTCTGCCTGCTGGGTCACCATCATAGAGGGGGATGCCACAGGAGGCAATGCTGTTCTGGCAACATAATAAAGCTGACTTAGGATGCTGATGGATTATTTATATGAATATTGGCATCCCAAACTCACCTCAAGTTCCATTTTCAAATACTAGGATTGTCTGTATAAAGGCTTAAAAATTAAGCTAAGAAGAAAGAAATGCATCTATAATAGCATCATTCTTTGAAATTCAAGTGGTCATAAAATCATAGAATAATAGAATACCAGGTTGGAAGGGACCTCAAGAATCACCTGGTCCAACCTTTCTTAGCAAAAACACAACCTATCACCCTGTTCAGCTGAATTTTAAAAGTGTCCAATATTGGGGAATCCACCACTTCCCTGGGAGATTATTCCAATAGCTGATTGTTATTGTGAAAAATCTTCCTCGTGTCCAGTTGGAATCTCCCCAGGAGTAACTTGTACCCGTTACACCTCATCTTTTCCATGTGACTTCTTGTAAAATGGGAGGAAGACTCCATCTTCTTTGTAGCCACCCTTTAAATAGTGGAACATGGTGATAAGGTCTCCCCAAGCTTTCTTTTCTCAAGGCTGGACAAACCCAGTTTTCTCAGCCTTTCCTCATATGGCACACTTCCCAATCCTTTGATCCTCTTTGTGGTCCTCCTCTGGGCCCTCTCCAGCCTGTCCACATCTTTTTTGTATAGTGGGGACCAAAACTGAACACAGTATTCTGGGTGTGGCCTGACAAGTGCTGAGTAGAGTAGGATAATTAATTCTTTCATCTCTGCTTCTGATGCCCTTGTTGATGGAACCCAGCATCCTGTTGGCTTTTTTTGCTGCTGCAGAACATTGTTCACTCATATTGAGCTTGTTATCTACCAGGACCCCCAGGTCCCTTTCCACAGAGCTGCTCCCCAGCTGGCTAGATCCTAGCCTGTGCTGCTCTCCTGGATTATGTTTTCCCAGGTGCAAGACCTTACACTTGTCCTTGTTGAACTTCCTAAGGTTCTTGTTAGCCCATTTTTCTGGCCTATCCAGGTCTTCCTGCAGTGCAACTCTCTCTTAAGTGTCCACTTCCCCACTGAGTTTGGTATCATCAGCAAACTTCATCAGGGTACACTTGATCCCATCATCCAGATCACTTATGAAGATATCGTACAGCAATGGGCCCAGTATCGACCCCTGGGGGGACCCTACTTGTGACAGGTTGCCAGTTTGATAAGGAGCTATTTACCACCACCTGTTAGCTAGTTCTCTACCCACCACACAGACCACTTGTCCAGACCGTAACCCATCAGGTAGTTTGTTTGTTTCTTTGTTTGTTTTATAAAATCAGTTAGGTTGGAAAAGACCTTTAAGATCATCTAGTCCAACCATTGACCCTACTCTACCAGGTCTGCCACTAAAACATGTCTCTAAGCACCACATCTACATGACTTTTAAACACGTCTGGGCAGCCTGTCCCAATGTTTGATAACTCTTTCAGTGAAAAATTTTTTCCTAATGTCCAGCCTAAACCTCCCCTGGTGCAACTTGAACCCGTTTCCTCTTGTCCTATTGCTAGTTACTTGGGAGAAGAGACCAGCGCCCATCTCACTACAACCTCCTTTCAGGTAGCTGTAGAGAGCAATAAGGTCTCCCCTCAGCCTTCTCTTCTCCAGACTGAACAATCCTAATTCCTTCAGCCGCTCCTCATAAGACATGTTCTGCAGACCCCTCACCACCTTTGTTGCCCCTCTCTGGACATGCTCCAGCACTCTCTGGGCTCAGCCATCTAGCCGTTTTTTAACCCAGTGAAGAGTACGCCTGCCTAAGCCATGGGCTGCCAGCTTCTCTAGCAGAATGCTGTGGGTTTCTCTAGGAGGAGGCAGTGAGAAACTGTATTGAAAGCCTGGGAGAAATCCAGGTAGACAATGTCCACCACTTGCCCCTCACCAACTGAGCAGGTTACTTTGTTGTAGAAGCCGGATCAGGTTTGTCAAGCACAATTTCCCCTTGGTGAACCCATGCTGGCTTTTCCCAATCACATGCTTCATTTGACTTCTGATAGCCCCCAGGAAGATACGTTCCATAACTTTCCCAGTGACCAAAGTAAGACTCGTGGGCCTCTAATTTCCTGGATCCTCCTTTAAGCCCTTCTTGTAGAAAGGGGTGACATTAGCCTTCTTCCAGTCTTCTGGGACGTGCCCTGATCTCCATGACTTCTCAAAGGTTATGGAGAGCAGACTCGCAACAATATCAGCCAATTCTCTTAACACCCTTGGGTGGATAAAGTCAGGGGCCATCGAATTGTAGGGGTCAGGTTCCTGTAATACTTCACATAGCAACTCTTCCTTCACTGACAGTGGGTCTGTGTTTGCATCAGCCTGGATTTTTGTTCCCAAGGCCTGGAGCCCAACAGTGCTGGTAAAGACAGAATTGAAGGAAGTGTTGAGAACCTCTGGCTTTTCAGCGTTGTTGGTGACTAATTCACCTCTCCTCTTTTAACAGCAGGCCAATATTTTCCTTCTGTTTCTGCTTGTTGTTTATGTACCTGAAGAACCCTTTCTTGTAGTTTTTGACATCTCTGGCCAGTTTCAATTTGAGCTGAGCTCTTATTTTTCTAACTGCATCTCTGCATGCCCTGGCAATGCCCTTGTAGTTCTCAACAGGTATTCGTCTGCTTTTCCATCTCTTATATGCTTGTCTTTTGGTTCTGAGCAGACCCAGAAGCTCATAGTTAAGCGAAGGGGGTCTCTTGCTCCACCTACTTCCCTTACCTTTAAAGGGGATGAACCGCTTCTGCGCTTCAAGGAAAGTCATCTTGTAAAAATTCCCAGCACTTGCTAACTCCTTTATCCTCCATGGAAGCTTCCCATGGAATTCCTCCCAACTGAGCTCTGAGTGAGCTTAAGTTTGCTCTTCTAAAGTCTAAGGCATTCAATAGGGCCTCCACAATGTCCGTAGTTGACTTCTACAGATTCCAGGTTCTCCTTAACACAGAGTGCAACTCCCTCTCCTCTTCTTCCCTGCCTGTCTTTACAAAACAGCCTATAGCCATCCATCGCGATCCTCCAGTCATGTGAGTAGTTTGCAGTGGTTACACTTCTGTGTAGAAGTTTAGCACCTCCTTAGCTTCTCTCTCTTCTTCTGGTGTTCTCGACATCCCCTCCTCCCCACCTCCTTTCCCATGCCCCGGACCACCTCTGTGCTTGCTGCAAAGGATGCTGCTGACATCAGCAGGTCCATGTCACTGATGGTCTCGCTTTTTCTGGCTGCCTGCATCTGGCTAGGATCAACCCACCACAAGTGCTTACCCTTCTTTTCATCAGGAAAAGAGCACAGGAGGTAGAAACCAATGCAACCATATTAGCAACGAGAGTACCAGTAGACAAGGATCTCTGCAATTCAGTGATGCGCTAAAAATCTAGAAGATGTCTCTGTCCCCAAAATGAGAATTAATGACAGAACACAGACAGTAGAGCATGCTGTATGGCTAAATATAACCTGATCTGCATGTTGTTCATCTATAATATCATTTCCAATCAACTTACACAACCTCACCTCTCTTTTCTGATATTTGTCACAGTTTCCTCAGATCCCATCCCTTGCAACTCCTTTCCCTCATAATGTTCCTCAGTATTTATTATAAAATATTAACTGATGTACCAAAGATCTTTGACTCTGTGTTTGTGGAGCACCGGAAAGGCAGACTCAGGGCTGCTTTCTTCTCTATCCAGCTCTATAACTTAGCCAAGGTAATTCATGGAGGATGACTTTACATTGAGTTTTGCCCAAGTCTGGCTTGTGTCTACCTTTAACATATTTTACAGATGTATCCTTAGAGAGTTATATTTAAAGCTATCAAGATTTGAATTAATCATCAGTTTCAGAAAACTATATTTGATCATTCCTATTTCTGTTGCAATACTAAACATAATCATACTTGATTTTTAATTAAATGTTCCTTATTAAGGGTTCAATTTTCCTTTTGTTTTCCCTTATACAAATGGTAACGTAGCTCTGTACAGTTTAATACTAGGTATGTGTGAAGAAATATCTGAGTACTTTGTGAAGTAAATTGTTTTTTTCATTAGAGAACTCACGTTCTTTCTTGAGCTTTGGAAGCTACAGTTAAATTGTTTAAGGAAAATATTTTAATATCTAAACATAAATACTACAGTTTAAAACACTGGGCAATTTAATAATGAATTCATGAATTATTTGCATTTTATTTCAGTACACTTATGGGTAACAAAAGCAAGCACGCAGATTAAAAAAATCTAACATCCATACATTTTTAACAAGGAAACTGATATTTAGTTTAAGACACCTGTGAAAAGAAAGATTCTGTGTTTTTCTGTTGTTTGCTTTTTTTCTTCTATGATCATACATTGGCTGAAATATTGTATAAATTGAAGACACATGCCAGATATGTATTTTGACCTTTAGGATTTACCAGTCTGTTTTTAATCTATTTGAACCATTTAGTTTTGTAGGGGGAAAAAGGTCAGTTCCAACAATCTCTATTTAATTTGAACAGAATCTCAGTGAAGCTCAACAAATACTGCTTCTACTACTGACAAAGCTCGGTTTACTTACATTCTCTATTAGTCATAGAAATTGTGTACAATTTTATTTCAGAATGCCATTATCTACTGAGTCTAAGTAAATGGAATGCAATTGGATAAAAGGAATTCTAACAGAAATTCAGAACAGAATAAAATGTGTCACTGTGTTACATTTGTGACAGCCAATTAGTTCTGATTTTGCCATAATTGTTCACAAGCAATATTCACCAAAGTTGCAGATGGTTAGAAATTACTTATTTTGTTTCAACACATACCTATGAACAAATAGCTCAAGAAGAAACTCTTATAATGTGTAACATAACTACATAGTACTCAAAATCTGTGTTACAGAACTGTATCAAGAATCATTGATGGATGCAGGTGGCACTTGCCTAATTTGCTCTTAGAAGTTTCTGAGAGAAAGAAATTCTAAGGGCTTCCTTGGACTGTATATTGAAGTGCTTAACTATTCTTACTCTTACAAACATTTTTTTATGTTATATTCAAAATCTTCCTTGGCATAAGTCTGGCTGCTACTGCTTATCCTGGTCAGAAGGGCTCATGGCCAGTGGTTTCTTTCTTTCCTCTTTGCACCTATTGTTATCATGTCCGTGTTCCATCTCCTCTTCTCCAGACTAAACAACAGCAGTTCCTTTCCTCATAGATCATTGTTTTTAGATCCTGCAGCAAGTAGACCACACCAAATGATTAGCAGTTTCCCAGCTCTGCAACTATTTTTAGCTTACATGATCCTTATCCAGCAGGTAAACAAAAGTGTCATGCTGAAAGGCAGAGCCATATTTGAATACAGATGTGTGTATTTCAACTGGCATTCAGTCTTTATTTTGGACAATCTTAGACTTCGTGTTTGTTTGTTTGCTTGAATATTTTCCAACACGCTAGTGTTTGGATTCTACTGTTAATCCTTATCTTGACTTGATAACTGTATCACTATAATGGAGTCTTGTCAAGTTGCCACAAAATAACTACTCTTAGTATGATGCCCTATGACAACAATTTGACACAGTCCTCTCCTTTGACCACTACATAGGGGAAAAAAATGTTACATAGCATTGACTATGTAATTAAAATACATGTATGCATTTTTATTTTTATACTTCCTATAATGAATGGAATGTATGTATGACAGCTAGTACACTCCGCATTTAAAAGAAGTCTTTGTCAATCATTAAAGACAGACAAATCAGAAACTGAGATCTGAATAACGTGTTTGCAAAACAGCCTGTGCAGTTCTTGAGTTTTGATTTTGAGCTTTCTATCCCCTAGCAACTGTAAGTCACAACAGTTACACCAAGAGCAAAACAAGAAGTTCTGTATGTTAAATGCATGCAGATCTCCGTGAATGTATCAAAGCCATGTTTTGAAATGCATTTGAAAAATTTTTCCAATACTATTTGTCCAGAGGTAAGTGAAGAAAGGAAAATCAGTATCTGTTTTTTATGTTCAGCATAAAAGAGTTATATATTAAGTGATTATAATGATTTGTGCAATCAGTATAGGAATTTTTCAGGAAGTATGCATTTATTTACAACTAAAGGATATTTTTCAGTAATATGCTTCCTGGTTTTGACCACAAACCAAAAATAAATAAAAAATATCCAGAATGCTTTATGCAAATATGTGTAGAACTACATGTCTTACCCTGCCTCTGAAGAAAATCAAAAGATGTAAGACATAAAATCTATGGTTATTTCAGGATGTAATCTTCAGAGAATGCTCTAAAAGGGGCTGAAACACAAAAAAAAAATTGGTTATGATTGTCTGAAATGTGTTTTCAGAGTTTTTTTTTGTTTCATAAGGTAACACGACTGACTATATATTGTTAATGTATACTACTACTAGTTGGCAGGCAGAAAACATTCTGCATGATGTTGTGATACAAAATTCTGTGAGATTATCTGTTCTGGATGGAGCAGTGTAGAAATTCAAGTTCAGCTTCATCTGAAAACTTTGATTTTTGTGTGTATGTATATATACATAAATATATGCATAAAAATTTTTTTACATATATACATAGTACTAGGTAATAACGCTTATGTTAGCAAAAGAAGATAACTTCCAAAATCTATTCCAAATTGGAGTGTATTCTATGTCCTTTGAACATATGCTATAGAATACCAATATTAATTGCAGATATGCATTCAGAGATAATCCTTATCATCATCATCACTGTCATCATCCTCCTCCTCCTCATCATCATCATTAATAATACTAGTTACATTTACGGATTGGCCTTTCCCTTGTCTCTTAAATAATTTCTGAATTAGACACCATATCATGACCATATTCTGATATCTCTGAGCTCTTTCCTCTTCACACTGATTCATTCTACCTCATTCCTTCCCTCTGTGTTCCTTTGTGATATACACTTCCAAGAGACCTGCATCACATTTAGTGTTGCAATTAATTATACTACAACCAAAAGTGTAATGGAACCTTGACTAATAGAAGGCAGTTTCCCAAAGTACTTGCAGTCTAAGTCCCTGGTTTTGCAGTTAGATCCTGAGAGGCTTTCATGAAATGGGGACAAGCAGGAAAAGACTCATAGATGGGTACAGTAAACTCTTCTTTTTCTTCTCCTTTTGCCCTTCTTTGGCCATACTAAACTTTAGTTAAAAGTTGTTAATTTTGTTGATGGATTCATTTACTGCTATGTTGTTTAGCAGTTTCTGTGCTTTTTTCTTCCAGTTTGGACAGAAATAACATCAGAGAGACAATTACATCATTCTGGTTTTTGCAGTGACCTTAATACATTAATAATAATAATAAACACTACTACCTTTTGATAGTGATGATGGTGAGACTCACCGATTAATATCTTGATTTAGAAGGGGTAACACCAAGTGTTCACTAAGATTTATGATTAAGTTCATTAGCATTATTTATGTTATTTTCTTACACACTGTAATTTTATTTCCCTCACCACAAATTCTTCTCCGATAATAAGAGCTGACACCGTCTTACTCATGATATTTAATCATCACAATATTTTTTGCGGACAGAGAAATGAGTAGATTAATGAAAATAAGTTAGTATAAAACTCATGAGATGAGATAAGCATGATACATACTAAACTTTGCTTTCAGTCAACTAGATATCCAATACCTTGAAACTGCACTTATTGGATAAGAGTCTCAAAAGCACCTAATGATCATCATAAAAATCAATGGTAGCTTTACAGCGCAGACAGCATGACAATCTTCTGTAGATTATACACCTTTAGGGGAAGAGATTTAGATTTCATATATCCTTTCTAAAGCATCGGATATATTGCTGGTTTTGTATATAAATAAGCAATAGGAATAGAATAAAAGATTCATTATCCCCTTGTGTTAACTCAAGGAAAAATGTTATCTTAAAGGTATTGTATCCAAAGTGCACTGAAAGTAAAAACAAAAACAACAGATAACAAGATCCTGAAGAATTCCAGGAAATATCATCATTTATTACCCCTTTTATTGGCATATGGCTCATTCATTTTTGATAAATCTTTAAACATGAAAGAAGTACTGATGTCTAAAGGTCTACTAACATTCATATATTATATACAATTCAGAGCTTTTTTTGCTTACTTAATGGCATTTATTACAAAAATATTGATTTTTTGTTGGTAAAAGATAATTTGTGGCACAGAAGTTCAAGTTGGATAATTATCAAAAACACAGGTTTGAATTAATATAATTTTTTTCTTAATTATGAAGTCTATCCATTTAAGGACATTCATATATATCAGTCTAACACAGTAGTTAGTCCTGCACCAGACCAATCTGAAAATGTGCTTTTTGTACACTTAAAAAAAGTCAAACAAGAACCACAAAAAAAACCACCCAAAACCCAAAATGTAACAACTTTGTATGCGTGATGAAATAGAAGCACTGAAAACTGTTAGAATAATAGGAGGAGGGAAGAAAAGGGGATAAATGCTTACTAGATTAAGACCAGTTTCGGAAATATCTCTGTGTATCTAAGTAGATAGAGATACATCTAGCAGCATTTGCAAAAAAACCTTCCATTAAAAGTATACGGACAGTCTAAAACTGAAGAAATGGGAAATTTGTTTAAATCCTTGCTATGTCAATAGTTTCTTGGGTGATACTAGGCAAGTTCTTTAGGATTAAAAGAGCACCTAGGTAACCCAGAGGGTATTTCATTTAAAATGTTTTAGGGTGGAAATAATCATCCTTTGAGGGGACACTTCTTTCCACTGATTAAAAGGTTTAGACCAGATATACAACCTTTAAAAAGCTGAATTAAATGAGTCCCACTACAGGATTAATTAGCAGCTGAGTTCAGGGTCTATGTTCACAATTTATTAACCTAACCTGAAAACTAAAGGGTCTTACTTAGAGATCCTTGATGTTATAGTCTTGAAGTTATAGGCAAAAACATCTTGCTTGATGTCAAGATTTAAAGATAGGTGTGACTTTTGACATATCTGTGGATACCTACATAGGTTTTTATAATAAAATCTGTACATATTTTCCTATGTTTTTAGTTAAAAATACACAAAACCAAAAGCCAAAATGAACCTGATTGCTCCCCTCATTTTTTATGCTAAATTATAGTTTTTTTATCTTTTAGTGTTACTTTGACATTGCACTTGTTTGATTAAGGTACTTGCTAAAAAACATTACAATCTAGGCTCAGAAATTAGTATCAGTGGCTAATATGTTTGTAGCCAGTTGTTTAATGTGAGTAGGTTCACTGTGTGTTCCTGTTTTTCATCACATAGTAAGGTTGACACACCAAGGTTAGAGAGACGGGGTGCCAGTGAAGGCCCTCAGCCTGTTGCTCTGAGATGTGCTGGCTGTGCTGCAGCACACTTAAAGTCTTACAGAGATGAGCCAGGGGCTCCTGAGGTAACAGGAGCCAAGAGGGATACACCAGTGAAATACCCCAAAGGAATTAAGGGGTGTTCCTCTAAGAAGGTGACGCGGCCAACAGCCCAGCTGAAGTGCCTCTACACTGATACATGAAGCGTGGGCAACAAACAGGAGTTGGAAGCCATCAAGCTGCTAGAAAGCTACGACCTGGTTGCCATTACTGACAGCTGGTGGGACAAACCCCATGACTGGAGTGCAACTATTGATGGATGCAGGCTGTTCAGAAGGGACAGGAGAGAAAGGACGGACAGAGATGTTGCCCTCTACATCAAGAAAGGGATAGAGTGTGAAGAGCTGTGTCTGAATAATAGCCATGAGCAAGTTGAGAGCTTATGGGTAAGAATTAGAGACTGAGACAACAAAGGGAACCTTGTGGCTGGTGTCTACTCCAGGCCACCCAGTCAAGGGGAGCCTAGTGGTGAAGCCTTCTTATTCCAGTTATAGAAGGCATCATGTTTGCAGGCTCTCATCCTGCTGGGGGACTTCAACCACCCTGACATCTGCTGGAAAAGTAGCACAGCCAGCCGCAGGTAATCCAGGAGACTCCTGGAGTGCATCAAGGATAACTCCTTAAGCCAGGTAATACCCAGCTCTACCAGAGGAGATGCGATACTGGACCTGATGGTCACTAACACAAGCGACCTAATCAGTGACGTCAAAATTGGAGGCAGCCTGGGCTGCAGTGATCATGCACTGGTTGAGTTTGCAGTCCTGAGGGTTATGAGTCAGGGGAAGAGTAAAGTCAGGACCCTGAATTTAGGAAAGCAAAATTTCAGCTCTTCAAGGAGTTAGTCAGTAGGATCCCCTGGGAAACCACCCTCAGGGACAAGGGAGCAGAAAAGAGTTGGCAGATCTTTAAGGACACTTTCCTTGGAGCACAAGAGCTCTCAATCCCTAAGTGTAAGAAATCAGGCAAGTAAGGCAAGAGACTGGCATGACTGAGTGGAGACCTGCTGGTCAAACTAAAGTGCAAGAAGGAAATGCACAGGCAGTGGAAGCAGGGACAGCTCTGGATGCCATCCAGAGCATCCCATCTGGACAACTACAGAGCACCTGGAGAAGCTCGACAGGTGGGCCTGTGTGAACCTCATGGGGTTCAACAAAGCCAAGTACAGGGTCCCGCATGTGGGTTGGGGCAGGCCCTGGTATGAATACAGGCTGGGGATGAAGGGATTGAGAGCAGCCTTGCCAAGAAGGACTTGGGGGTACTGATGGATGAAAAGCTGGACATGAGCCGACAATGTGCACTTGCAGCCCAGAATGCCAACTGTATCCTGGGCTGCATCAAAAGAAGCATGACCAGCAGGTCGAGGGAGGTGATTCTGTCCGTCTACTCTGCTCTGGTGAGACCCCACCTGGAGTACTGTGTCCCACTCTGGAGCCCCCAACATAAGAAGGACATGAACCTGTTGGAGCAGATCCGGAGGAGGGCCACAAAAATGATCAGAGGGGTAGAACACCTCTGCTATAAGGACAGGCTGAGAGAGTTGGGGTTGTTCAGGGTGGAGCAGAGAAGGCTGCTGGGAGACCTTATTGCAGACTTTCAGTACTTAAAGAGAGGTTATAAGAAATATGGAGACAGACTTTTTGTAGGGCCTGTTGTGATAGGACAAGGGGTAACTGCTTTAAAATAAAAGAGCGTAGATTCAGACTAGATATAAAGAAGATATTTTTTACTATGAGGGTGGTGAGGCACTGGAACAGGTTGCCCAGGGAAGTTGTGGATGCCCCGTCCCTGGAAGTGTTCAAGGCCAGGCTGGATGAGGCTCTGAGCAACCTGGCCTAGTGGGAGGTGTGCCTGCTTATTGCAGAGGGGTTGGACTAGATAACCTTGAAAGGTCACTTCCAACCCAAAAAATTCTATGGTTCTATGATCCTATGGTTTTGCTTTTTGACATTTCAGTGTAGATCAGTGGCAGGAATGTCCAACGAATTTCTCATATTTCAGAGTTAATGAAAAAATTAACAACCATGTTTTCATCTGTGCATTCTCCTTTCCAATAATGTATATTCATTTGTGCTAAATTCAGGTATACACTTTTAATGGATGAAAATGCTTTGCAGTGATGATATAATGTAAGTAGGCAGAGTGACTTACTAGGTAGAAGTGTAATAACAAAACTCAAGAGGCCATCTGTTTATTGTTTTATTCCTGAGTGCTCAAAAAGCAAGATTCACTGAGAAGTATATAGTTATATAAAAAAGCCCACAAATCCTTGAAATTCTATCCATGCTCCAAACTCCAAAACTTCATTTGATTTTCATAAAACAGGTTTTCCACTCTCAAGATAGTCTGTATCCTGAAGCAAAGACTTTACCCTTATGTATTCCTAAACATAATTACGAGTGCTGACTGATCTTTTGAAGCTCACAGCAACGCAACATTCCTAAAAATAGATTTTTCATGATGAAAACTGGGAAAAAAATTCTCACTACAGATTACCACCTTAAATACAGCACTGGGTGATTTTATTTCTTTTCCACCCGTCAAAAAAGATGTTTGTGGATTGTTTCCTATTCCTGCCAATGAAGGAGAAAAGAGAGACTAGATTTCTGCCCTGCGCCCTCCTTTATTCTTTTACTGAGTAGCAAGCTCTTGCCATTTGTTTATACCTCACCCCTTGAATAGTCATGATGAAACGTCATTCTAATACTGTTATGTTCTTTCATTCAGAAATAAAAAGCTAAAAATGGTATACATAAGAGATTGCACACTTGTAGAATACTATTGAATGAATTAGAATATGTCTAATCTATCATTCTAAAAAAAATTCCCTAATTATGACAATTATGACTGACTAATATATTTAACTACATTAATTTGCTGTTCTGGGAGACCATTTACCTACAGCTTTAAACTTCCAAATTTTTACTTAGATCAAACCAATTTATGAAAAGAAAAACACTAGCAGTATAGTTTTCAGGGCACTACCTTAAAAGTATCCAGAATTTTCAAGGTAGAGAACTCTTCAAATTGAATTCAAGAGATATCAGATAAAAAAATGTATTTTTAAAGCTGCAGCAAAGCATTTGGTAGAATTTTATGCCCTGCTAACGAAATCTCAGCAGGATTAGAAACTACAGCCATTTTTATCCTTTTTTTGTTTGTGCACAAGAGTAATTTATACGATGTTTAAAGAACTGGGGAAGAAAGAGAGGAATCATATAACAACTATTTCAGAATATTGAGAGCAAGGTTCCCATTTTATTCTATATATTTCAACATATCGTAAACAAAGTTTGTTTCTGTTTGTAATTAAAATTTTCAATATTGATAAAACACTTGACATATTAAAGTACACATTGGAATATCAACTCTTGTACTACACTGTGTGCATAACCAGTCAAACCCAGTATTCTGTCTCTGACAGCAATCTGTGGCAAAGTCATGAAAGGAATATGCAAAAATGAACTCTGTAGTGGCCAGTAAGGAAATAATCTGCCAAGAGGTGAAGTTTCTTCTTCTAATCCCTATCAGTTAATAGAATTTGTAAGGTTTAAATCCCTTCTAAAAAAAAGAAAATTATTCTGTGCAAAATAACTGTGAATATACTTATTATCCACATATGTGTCTAATCCTTCACTGAATCTTTCTAAGCTCTTGGCCTCAATTATGTCTCAAGACAATGAGTTTTCAATGTATTACCTTCCATTTTCACTTAATTTCTTTTTTTCATTGTATAATGGAAAAGGTTAAAAGAACTAGATTAAGGTTTACTTATCATTTCTGAACCTCTATAATTTTATAGACCTGTCTACATTAACAATTTGGAATGATGCAATAGTATGTTTTCGAACAGAATCCCACAGTTATCTCCATTTATGCATATGGTTTGCAGAGTGTGCTTGCAGAGCAGCTTTGCTTTATGGCACCTATTCCCTTGTGAAAAAAGCTAAACAGGTATCTCACCACAAAAACCAATCCAAATGCTCTCTACTGCTCAGTGGGGACATCAGGCTGTGAACTGGGTCATGGGCAGACGACCACTAAGTACTCTGACACAGACTTTGTGCATGTGCCAGTACAAGGCTTTTGAGCTCCTGTGACAATGAGAAGTGATTCTTCTGGAGCAAGTACTGCCTTCATCATCTTTCAGCCTTTAGCTCATTTGTGAGCCTGGAACTGCCCTTCCAGCTGCCCTGCCATCTCAGAGACCTTGGTCATCACTTGGACTGTGATAGAGCTGCACACTCTAAGCGAGCTTGCCACTGAGTGATAAGAGCCATGGGCTGCAAAATTCACCAGGAAAGCAACCTCCCTCTTGAAGAGAAATTTAGCTTCTGGAAATTGGAAGGGAGAGTGCCAAGGACCAGTTCATGGTAGGGGACCTCAACTGTTCCTTCACAGACAAACATTTCTGAACCAACTGGGCCACTATTTCCACTAAATAACTAGAAAGGCAGATCTAGAAATTACTGTTTTGCTTTTCAAACTAAAGGAAGTATAACAGAGCTGGCATCAAATAACCTGGTGTCCTGCATTAGTTGCTGCAGTCAAGGGATGAAAGCTCCACTCTGACACTTCTCTTCAGACGTTGAAAAAACTAGAAGAGGACAGTTGTGTTGGACAGTAGCCACCATACAGTCTCATTTTGAAATATTGTTTAGCAACAGTAAGAACATGAACATAAACAAGGTTTTAGTTCTATTGGGATTATAAAAGGTATGGGGGTGGGAACACATAAATGCACTGATGTGCTAGTCATCCATATGAAACAGATGAAAAGACACTGTATTTTTTCTGCAGATCTAAGGAAATGTGTACAGTCAAGGAAACAAAGGTTTGCAGGATAAATTTCCATCAGAGGACTTCAAACCATATGTGTAAAAAGACATTTGGCCCAAGTATCCAGCTTTATCTAATGTAAACTCCATGAATCACATTCAATAGAAACATGAGGAACCACAGAACCATCAACTTTTACCTATTGGTTGTTCCTGTTGGATCAGGACTAACCGATTTCAACAAACTGCTAATACAAAAATAGCCTGCACAAGCACCTCTCGCGCTTTCTCTGTGGTAAACATTTCAAGCATCTCAGTTTCCAGAGGTACTCTAGGCCTTTATTCACATTGTCACATGATCCTAAATCTTTTTAATTTCACCTACCACTTTTCCTTAAATAGAATAAGAACCAAGCAATCTGTTTCAGATGCAGATGCATCATAATGGACAAACTTGTACCATCATTACTTTCTATTCTCTTTTACATCTGTTTTATCTGTTATGACATCACTGTCATAATTTTTGTTAGATATACAGAGTAAATTCAAATCAGCTTCTAGAATGATGCCCAAGTCTCTTGTATTTCTCCAGATACTGTTAATTTGCAACTTACAATAAAATATTCTTTCCAATATGAACTGTTTGGCATGTCTATGCACACACTTTTACATGCCATGATGGCACTCTTTCATTTCATTTTGATGGGTCCCTTAGTTACCTGGTCAGTCTGTCTTTTGCTTTTGTTTCATTGACTGTGTCACTGGTCAGCTACTTTTCCAGGCTGCTCGCAAATGACAGAAACAACAGGCGTGAACTTTACTGCTACAAAACTGAGAGATATGTTTCATTTTTCACAGCTGGAATGATTCTTTTTCTTGTTTTTTGTCTGTTACAATTGCATCTAGTAGCCCATATTATACTCCATTACCTCTATTACTTTTTACTTTCCTTTTTATACTCTTTTGCTCTTCCTCAAGGTAAAAAAACCCATCAATGAATTGTCATCTTTTCTGAGCACACTCCAGTGATGTATCTAATACTACTGGTTCAGTATTTTACTTCTGAAAAAGACTTATTTTGCCTCACAGCATTTTTTTTTCTTTAGTTAAAATCCCACCCTTTCATAGAAGATGGACTGATTTGACCTCTGAAGAGCTCTACCAAGTCCTTTCAGATGCAACGATGGTGTTTCTCTCATAGCCATTATCAGAAGTCACAATCACTTTCTCGAAGTACAAAGAATATTCTTTTTCCTGGCATAGTCTACAGTCATGTATTGATCTGGATCCATGCTTTTTCGTATTCAATGTAAATTTCAAATTAACACATCATTTAAAGCATTTATAATAGTGTAATTAGGGAGGAGTCTAGGTATTTATTACATGTACTTAACACATGTAATTATTAAAAGTGATATGTCTTAAATTACAGCAATATTGTGCTGGCAATGAGGTACTCACTTATGGGACATGACATAAATTATAAATGCCTTCCCAAAGCATGATCATCAATCAAAACTGCAGGTGCTAATGTTGCCAGCAAAATTAGAAACAGGTTGTCAAGAAGCAAATACAAAGTCATTAAGAAATAAACTCAAACAAATTAATCTTGGTGAATAGCCCTAAAAATGACCTTTCTCCAGCAATGGCAGATGATCATTTTGAGGCTTTTCTGTCAGATTTAGGGACATTTTATAATAAAAATTGAATATTTACCAGTCAATGTAATGACTCATGAAATATTTACTACATAGATCTATTATTAACCAGTGGAAACTTGGTTAAGAAAACAGGCAGGGAGGAAAGGAATGACTCAAGAATGTATCACTTTTCATCAAACTCTTCAGATATTTCTAAAAACAATACTAGAAACATTGGTTTTAATGAAAAAAAGTAGAAATAAAAAAAAGATAAGGAAACAACATTGACTTAGTCTCTTCTCCAACCAACTGTAAAAAATGGGGTTTGATTAAAAAGGTCAAATTTTTGAAATCCAGGACAATAGTGGAATGAAGAATTCAAACTAACCCTCTGTTATGAATAAGACAACAGTTTTGGAGAATCAAACTACTGTCTATCAAATTGCCATTGACAAATTATTAAGCATTAAATATGAGAGATGTACGTAGATTATTTTCTTGTTTCAAAATGTTATTTGTCTTTATTTCTACCTATAGAATATATAGTTTCAACAAAAAGAAAGGGAAAGAAAAAGGAAAAGGAGAAGATAAAAGCAAAAGGAAAACAGAAGGTTGATTACTGTACTTGTTACGACTATTACTTGAAAAAGTTTTTGAGGCTTGACCTTTTCCATGGCCTTAATTAACTCCAGGCTAAAAGCCTGAGCAAATATGATTAGTCAATTAATAAATATTATTGACTTAAAAACATAATAATATTACACAGTGCTAGAACCATCTATTTTACATGATGTACTTATGTACATCTAAGTAAACATTGCTCCATAAAACTCCTTTTCTGCCTTTAAAAAATAAAATAAATCACTCTATTTTTGCAATGATAGTTGCTTAATGAAGAATATAGGAATATTCAGATTGGATTGGTGACTAGCACACTGTATGCCTACTGGGTGGTTGTATCATAATAAAATCATTCTCGTCTCTCAAATGTGATATGTAAAATTACGATTTCTTTTTAAAATTGAGAACATCCCCTGTAGTGTTTTAAATAAATAGTTTTTAAGAAACTGAAACCTTTTGTGAGCTTGGGCCTATACTTACAATAAGCTTTTATTCAGTGCACTAGTGTTTGGAAGGCCTGTTTAGCATCAGCTTCAACAAACATTGAAACAAAACCAAACAATTGCAAAAAAAAAAAAAAAAGAAAAGCAAAGGCAGAATAGCATGCTATAGTATCTGCAGTTTATCTCAGCTGCAGTGATGTAACTTTTTAACTCATGTCAGTTTTACATAGTGAGAAAGATTAAGTGTGTTGCTTCTCGTACCAAAAGGAAAAAGAATAGTATTTATAAAGAAAATAGTGAACACTGCCAGTGAAAGATGAATGGTACAATTGACTAGTTATAATGCTGTCTTCATGATAACAGCGCTTTACCAAAAAATTATTCATACAGTAACCATATGTCTAGTAATCTAAAACTGAATAGCTGTGCAGTGATGTTGCACACTAATAAAATCTGTAGCATGATTCAGCTAACCAACATCAATTCCCTCCCGGTCCATAAAGCAAAATCTATCCAGCCTTGATGCTGAACTGTCTCCAAGCAGCAGCCCAAGACAGCACTTACAAAACCAATGAAAAAACCCAATACTATTCTATACAAAACCAATAAACAAATAAGTAAATAAGTAAATAAAATAAAAAAATAAGTAAATAAATAAATAAAAATAGAATTAGCCAAAAAGGTGAAATCAAAGGTGAAACCCTCCAATCACTATCACATCATTAAAAGTATTATTTTCACCTGAATCTTCTTATTAACAATGACATTATATTCTTATGTCTGGAGTTACATTTGCATCATGGTTACTTCTTTTCCAGTAAGTTTTCTAAGTGTTAGTATGGATCACTTTTCAATAAAAATTGGCATGGTCCTGACATTTTTAACCCACCAACTGCATAAAAGTTTAGATTCAGATTAAGTGGTTTGGCATATTGTTTCATTTACTTGCACTGTAAGAATGACTTAGGCTCATATACGTCATAAAACATCAGTATTTAGTTGACTTGGCCTATTTCTTCTGAACAATTTGTACCCTTGCTATAGTGCTTAGTCTTAGTTAACTGTCAGCTTTCTAGAGCACAGACAATTTTTACCTTGCCTTCCAGAGGGCTGAATACAAAAGCCCTAGAGAGATTCTTGAGAGAACTGCTGAGCACTTTGGGGTTGAAGATTTTTTGGTTGCACGCTGCTCCTATAGTATTTCATTTCATTCCTAACTCTTGGTCATCTCATACAATCTCCAGCCAATACATATGATTGTGTTGTGCTTACCTGTAGAACACAGCATGCACAGAGACTACTTTTAAGTGCACTGATTGCCAACGCCATCATGAAAGGGTGCATAAAAAACTGTTTTACTTATATATTTGATCACTTTATCTTTGTTCTGCTAAACAGGAAAAAATAGTGTTATTCATTTGTTCATACAATGAAATTACATAGTATATGTAACCTAATGCTTTACATACCTCTTCCAAATCAAAACATAGTAACTTCGGAAAATAAGTACATATATTGGCTATTGAGGACATTTCATGCAGCTGCGAGTCGTCCTGTTTTGTTCTCTAAGTCCTGAGAAAAATGAACAGCCAATGAAGTTTGTAATGGTTTGGGTTCCACTCTGCCACATAGGGTTATTAGTATAATTTTGTTCTGCAAAGGGCATGACAAGGCAAGATAGGAGGATAGGTTCTTCACCAGGGCTGTGAAACAGAAATTACTATCAAAAGTTGATGTAGTGACACAGGGAGTAAAAGGAAGCTGCAAAATTCAGGTGTTGTGATTGTTCCGTTTAAAAAATAGGAGTTACGGTTTTTGGCACCTGGGGAAAATGGATTTTTCTGATAGCTGAAGAGATGATGACCTGTAATTGAAAGACTGGAATAGGTAATGGTTATTGGTACAACCCATGAGAAAAAAGGTAGTGGTTCTGTGAAATGTAATGGCAGCTAAATCTTACAACCTGCTGTGTAGCGTAGCACCTCCTAATAAACCATCAGACAACATTTTTAGGCATGTAGAAATTTTATGAAAATGATCTATTTCCACAGCAACTGGTGGCTGCAGAGTTATTCTGCATTTTAAAATGGAGTAAAAAGAAAAGAAACTACTTTTGAGCATATAGTGGAATTGAATAAATTGACAGAGCCCTGTCAGTTTTATACAGTTTTATATAACTCATCATGGAATCTCTTCCTGGGCGGCAAACAGAATGGAGCAATTCAAAATCAGCTGCCCAGTAAATCTGATCTGCCCATAAAATGCACATCAGCATTGTCGTTTTAGGGTAGGTTAATACCGAAGAGGCTAAGTAACTGCCCAGTATCCCATAAAAGATGAATTCAGGAGTTGGAGCAGAAATTACACCAAGAGTAGAACGAATTACTTTTTAATTCCATGTTAATGATATGCAGTATTAAAAATGCTTTTTTGATTCAAGGTCAAATCCTTTAGAAATTACAGAAAAATGGAGAATAGATGTTGCTTAATTCATTGAGTCAAAACACAGCTCATTACAAGAATACAGCAGCTTACAGAGGATAACATCTGAGACCTTTGAATTCATTTTTGCAGAAAAATGACAAACAAGACAGTCTTCATGGTTGGTAATTTTGAACTTCAATGGGAATCAAAAGTAACCAGCTCTTCTCAGGAGTCTGTCAGTAATTTCAGGGATCTTTTCCCATTGTTAGTGACTCTGACTTTGCTTTTTCTCTTATATAAATATGGCTGCTTGTTAAATGCTCATTTTTTCAATTCACTGCTTAGTTCCTACCTGGAAGATAAATCCATGTACCAAATAATTTAAACCGTATTTTTCTAGAGGTTTCTCACCTATTCCTCACAGGTACCTTTCAAATATCTATATATCATCTCTAAAAAAATACTAGGTGTTTTTGGAAGGTATATTAAAACACCAATCATTAAGAATGTTTGGTTGTCTGAATTCTTACCTACCCCACATTTATTTTCTGATCACAGTTAGTATGGAGTGAATGCAATTTAAAACTGAAATGTAAAAAATGTAACAAAACATCTATTGATATGGACAGAGTTTAGCCATCTATGGTTACTACTGCAATCCTGAAAAATTTTAATCAGATACTACCTATTCCCTAACCTACCTTGTGACTAAATCTATTGAATGTAATTAATAATTATAACCTAAGAATGAAATTCAGATTTGTCCTACAGCTACAGTCATGAGGTAACTGAGTATCCATACAGTGTTTTGCTAATCAGTTCTTCATGGAAGCATTGCCTTACACAAAAGAATCCAGTAATTTATTATATAAAAAAACCAACTTAGTGTGAAACAACATGTGAAACAACCCCCAAATCCCAGAAGTTCAGTCACTCTCTCCTCCCCTCTCTCTGAAAGTTCTAATTCTGCAACTGCCCTGTAGTGTTTCTCTTTTGGTATTTCATACTAACACCCAATCTAATTTTTAAAAACTTAGTATACATCTACCTAGGTTCTCTGACTTTTTAAATTGTTTTTAAGCACACTATCATGAATAGAGCCTCCGTAAACCGACAAAGCAGTAGGACATTGTGATGCAGGCCTGATGTGAAACTGTGGTGGCTCCTTCTCTGCAACACAGTCCAGGCTAAGACAATGTCCAATAGGATTTGGACAACAGAGGTCAGATATACAGCTCTGACAAGTTTTTAATCTTCCCTTAAGACAAATGCCTAAAGCAACAGAGTGAATTATCTTATGAAGGTAGCAGATTCTCTCCATTAACTATAGACAGAACATCAGACATCTAGATTAGACAAACTTTAGCACAGATGATATAGGAAAGATTAGTATCACCCCTTGCTGTCTACCTTCTGACTTTTTAAAATATATGAACAACTAACAATTTTACAACAGAGGTACAATCTCCAATGTATTACATTTAAAACTAGTGGTAGTATTTTTGTTTTTTCTGTAATTTTTGTGCCTTTTCCTTTTCCTTCTTGTAAGTAATGCATGAATCCAAATGTTCTCAGACTACAGAATGAACATTGCAGTTCAATAGTATAATACATATGTAAATGCTTTGACATTATTATACTAGTGGCTGTACTCGCAAAATAAGGAGTAAATCCTATTTAATTGTTTGACACAAATGTCATAGTCATGTACTTTTGGGAGCTGTCTCTTTGACTTGGAATTTAGAACTTGCAATTTGAGTTTACTGATTTTTGGTGATCTTTCTCTCAATGGTTGGGGTCCTAATTCTGAGATATCTAGCTTCCATTCATTTTTAGTTATGTCAAAGATAATACTTTGGACTGTTACGCATTGGCGCTAGCTTCATATTTAGAGTGTAAACTATGAGTTGAGGAGGGGAAGTAACAAATCAGTAATCTTCATTTCAAAAGAAACTATTTCTTCAAAGTGTATAACCCACACCACTTTTTTCACTCAATGAAAGTTTAAAAATAATTTTATATACATATATCACTAAAAAAGCATATATTTAAAAGCATGATTCAACTTTAACTCACAAAATGAATGAACCTGAATATTTGAAATAAGAAATAAATTGGGACATACAGGATGAAACATAATTATGGGAATGTTCATGCAGTTACAATCTCCATTGTGGGATCATTTTGTTTAGATGTAGGATAATGTACATTAGGAAAAAACCATTTCTTTTAAATG
>VFFE01008521.1:1631093-1738240 GCA_008921705.1 Burhinus oedicnemus | reverse complement strand
GAGGGAGGGAAGGAGAGAGGAAGCCTGACAGACATGCTGGAACAAGCAGAAACACCTTTTCTTTTTTTTTTTTTCCCTGTATTTTCAGCATTGTCTGTCCAAAGATAGAAGAATATTTTCATCTCATTGATGAATATGGAGGAAAGTAAACTAGAGAATAATATTCAAAGCAAATACTACATTTGTTTTCATTAATTAATGTGATATTCACAAAACTCACAATATATAAGTTGATCATCTATTTTTCTCTTTAAGTGTGGAGAAAATATATTTCACTCTGTTACATAAAAGTGAAACAGACCAGGCAAGCTGTACTTGTAGTCCTATGCCAATGTTTAACTATTATATAAAGATTTTAACCACCTCACTTGATTGGTTTTGCAGCCCTTGTGTTTCTTTCTGTTGCTGCTGGTACACCACTGGAAATCAAGACCAAATGTTAATCCCAACCTCACTGAAGTTAAAGGAAATCTTTTCATTCTGCTGACAGCCACTTTTATACCTTTTTCATATAAAGAATAACAAGGTCAAACATTTTACATCCAGCTGTTGATTCTGACTTCATCGTAGTTCATAGTATATAAAACTGACCTGTTAAAAACTCCCTGAAGACGTAAATCAGTGTCTTCTTGAAAAGTGTTGCAACATATTTCATCTCATCACTATCTTTTTGAAGAACAAGAATAGTCCTTATATAAAGCCTGTGAAGTGCTTGTGAATTCTTCTAATATAAGGACAACTTCTAAATCAAAAGTGGTAAGTGTAAATGATGTTTTGTCTTACACTTTCTTATAAATAATTAACCAAGAATGAAGCTGAAAAATGAATTATATATCTTCAAAGGAAAAGTGAAATAATTATAAATAATAATTAGAAACCAGAAACAAAACTTTAAATATCGTATTTTTAGTTTTGAGTCATCATGCATTTTAACATATTCTGTTGTTTTCCACATGCCTTTCAGCTATGATTTATATACATTACTTTCATATATTTTATTTCCTTTTCTCTTTTCCTTCGAGTGTTTCACAAGGGCCGATCAGCCCCCTTCGACCCCCTGCCCCTACCCTCTAAACCTCACCAAATGTTTTGTTCTTGTTGCGTAGACATATATGTTTAGCACAGTTAGTTTCTCAGACTGGGGTACTTCTTGACTTCCTCCTCTCTCTTTATCTATCACCATCATATTTCCCAGGACTTAATCTGTTTAGAAGTGTTCAGAACCTGCTCATTCATTCTTCTGCTCCTGAGTTGCATTGTCTAGAAAAAAACTCTCCTCAGACTTTGTCCAAAATCTTCTCAGCTTGCTAAATGAATAAAAGGAAGTGAATGAAGAAGAAAAAATATACCCACTACTAAATGAATAATAGGTAGTGAATGAAGAAGAGAAAATATACTCACTGGCCATAGGTCAACTGGCTGAAACCTCAACAATTTAGACATTGTTTGACAACAGTAATAAGTAGGAAAAAAAAAAAAGGAGAAAGGTGTACAGTGGAACAGAACCTTGTGATCAGTTTAAGTAAAAAAAGAAGTAGATGAAAAAGAAACTGAACTTTTCTGATAAAAGCAGTAATATCAAAGAAAGGAGATACTCAGAATATCATCAAAGTCAAAGCAATGCCAAAAATCATTGAACAACATTTAACAAAATATCACCAGCAGAAAAACGCAAAGATTCAAGCAGAGCTGCTCTCCTTATGAAGCCATGATATCAAACAGGGCATGACGACAACAAAGGAAAGACATCAATAGTATGGAGCACTACTTAGATCAGATGCACAATGAACCCACTGGAAGGTTAGCACAGCGTTAAAGGAAATGCCAAATAAAATGTGAGTATATTAGCTCTGCCAGTCATAGAACAACATTGTAAACTTTGCATAAGTATAAAAACATCAAAAATGGAATGAACTATATATGGAACAAAGGGGGAAAGGAGGGAAGGAGGGAAGAAGGGAAAGAAAGAAGGGGAAAAGAGACACAGAAAGAGGGAAAGAAAAAGAAGGAGAAAGGGAAAGGGAAAGGGAAAGGGAAAGAGAAAGGGAAAGGGAAAGGGAAAGGAAAAGGAAAAAGGAAAAAGGAAAAAGGAAAAAGGAAAAAGGAAGGGAAGAAGGAGAAAATGTAGGAGAAGGAGGGCGGGAGGAAGGAAGGAAGGAAGGAAGGAAGGAAGGAAGGAAGGAAGGAAGGAAGGAAGGAAGGATTTTTTAGTGCAAAAATTAATGACAATATGTTTAATGTAGTAACAAGAATTATTTTACATGGGAAGAGAATCAATATTTTGAATAACAAAGGTATTTATCCCAGGAGCTAGGCAAATTCCTTCTAGACATGACAGTGCTTTTGCTTAAAGATTTCATTTATTTCTTTTCCTTTCTTTTCTCCTGGCTCACTTTTCTGGCTGACTCAGGAAAAACCATGTATCCGGATGTCAACACATGACAGAAACTGATTTGTGGTATTTTCAGTGATATATCATGGTAAAATCTCATTCTTCCAATATTCCATGTAGTGACTGGCAAAAAACTCAATTTAAGTTCCAATGGGGAGATGAAGAGAGAAAGAAATAAGATGAAGAACCAAGAGAAATTTGGCTGGAGAAGCAGAAAAGGAGGAGAAACAAGAGAATAAATAAAAACAGAAGTGAGAAAATGGGGGAAAAAATGAAGTGGTCTAAATGGTCTAAAGCTTTTTTTTTTTAATCAAGCAGAAGATATTTTTACCTGTAGGGCTATGTTTTATATGTTTGCAGTAGATACACTAAAAAAGAAGGTCTAATGTGCAATATCAGATTTTCAAAAGCCAGTCCAGGAATCTTGCTGATTGTCTGCATCAGCTAGGAGCAATATTTCCATAAAGGCAGCAGTCACACTCCATCTGGACTTATAGCATGATCATTTAATTCTTTAAGGACCACAAATTGAATTCAGGCCATTTCTAGTTAATGAAAAAAATGTATCGTAAGTCACGGCACTAGTAAGATGACTTGCCTTGAGATTGCTGTATCATGCTATTGACAATAGGGAGAGTAAAGACTAACCTCTTAACCAGCACCTCCTATAAATGGTGTGTTTCTAGGGCAATAATCTAGACACCCGACTACACAAATTTTATATTAACATACTAGATTAGCATACTTCTGTACAACCATTAATGTAATGTCAATTTTTGTCTGTCACCATGTAGATTATTGCAAACAAGGAACAATAATAGGAAAAGAGAAAATGCACAGATACAAGGTTTTTAGAGTTCTTTAGAGCAGAAAATAAATAAAATAGAAGTGTAGCAAAAAGCTAAATGATGTGAGGAAAACAAAAAGAACTAGATAGAGTGACATAAAAAAAAAAGGAGAACAATAGAGAAAGCAGTAAGAGGTGAAAATGATGCCCTTAAGCATGATTAAATGTAAGATAGGATGTCAATAATTCATATAAAGAAATGGCTACTTAGAAATGCAAATGTTACCTCAGCTTGGTATGGAGATATAGTCAGCACACAGGTGTGACAAGGGCCTGAGATCTGTCAGTAATCAATCAGTATTTTATACTAAATTAAAAAAAAAAAAAAAGAGCTTAAATAATTTATACTAAATTTCTCATTCTGCCTCTAAGATGTGAACATAGTACCTGGAAGCAGCTGAGCTGATGAACTCATGAGCATAAGGAAGATGCAGAACAGAATTATGTCAATCTGACTCATAAGGCTGCCTGCCTATAGCATAGAAACACGTATGGTTGTGACTATATCTGAAAACAAGAAGATGAAAATACATTTCCATGTCTAGCCTGGATTGAGCAGAGCCTGAAGGTTTTCAAGAAGGATGTTGACAGTGTGCCCTGTCTGTATGAGGATGTATTCCAATGATGAATCCAGACTCTCTCTAAACCCTCAAAGTAGGACCAATTTCTTCACTTAACCTTTCCCTTCTCATCAGGTAAGGCAGCATGATGTTCAGAGAGAAGCCAAGAGTGTTTTCCTTTTTAGAAAGGTAATGATGTAGCCACTTGTCATTCTCTACTGAAACTGAGAGCACTGGCAGGTTGGATGTGTGGTAAATCTAAGAATGTTATCTACACTCTAAAAAAAGATAATCTCATTTAACCCGTACTTTGAAAACATCTTGCTACTAAGACAGCTGCTTTTGTGTACTTGCCCTGAAAAAAAGATAAATCTTGCATGTCAAAGGTTACCAGAGTGTATATATCCCAGTCAGCAGAATATGAAGAGAGGTACCCTCTCACACTGTCACTGGGGTTGTGATGAGAGGACATAAAGACACAGCACCTAGTGACGAAGGATTATAACAGTTGTATAGTGCAAAAATGTACCTCTGTGCAAGCATGCATAAGTATAAAAGCACTTAAATTTTAATAACTGGAAAAAATTATGATAATGACCAAGTGTTTCCAGATATTAGGCTTATCTAGACAAGCAAGAAAGAAATAAAACCATAAAACACCACATTTGCTAAAGGGGAAAATCAGGGAGTAGATTTCATTCTGTTTTCTCAACCACTATTTCTATTTGTGCAAAGTTAGTTGTGCATTTAAATATCTTTCTGAATAAGAAAATCCCAATAAATTAAGTCCACCTGTGTACTGGGTAATGCATATTGTCCATCTTAAATTGATTGTGAATATTAAGAGTAGGAGAAAACTTATTGTATAATGGTTTTCATTTTTATGTCTATAAATATCTTTCAAACACATAAGACAGTTGTAGAGAAACAAAGTGTGAACATTATGAATATGACTATTCAACACTTGCTGTTGTGCTTTTCCTAATTAAGGAGTTATTTTTAAAGATTTGATTTAGCTCATTATTTCTACTGCAGTATTTTTGACAAAACTTAATTGTACTGAAATGACAACTTGGAGATGGAGTCTAGAGCAAGTATTATGTTGACATAGTAAATACATTTAATATTATATTACATATATTTCTGAGAAAATATTTCTCTCTACTTTCTCTCTGGTTTTAGTGTTATATTAGCAATTCCACAATGCATGTCTGAGCAGCAGTTTTGTGGGTGTCTTTGTTTTTTTTTCCCTTAATTCTTTTGGTTAACATATGTAAAACAAATGAAGAACACCATGAAATCTGATGCTGGGATATTTGCGCAATGCTCATCTTGGAACAGTTTCTCTTGTCCCCTGTTATCCCCCCATTCTCCTCTTCACCAAGCTAGGCAGAATATAAATACATTCAATTTTCCAATTATTAAAGTATGTGACAAAAGTCCTCAAAAATAAACCCTTTGAAAAAAATGTGTTTCACCAGCCTTTATAACTTTGCTGTATGAGAATATAATGATTATGTCTTAATTCTCCAAGTTGCGCTCAGAATTCATATGTAGTTGTTAGATTTTGCTTTGAATCCACTAGCAGATTTCAAGCTAGCCACCACTCTCAAACCACATAATCGCAACAGACAATTGATCTATTTCCTTTCATGCTGAAGCAGAATTTTTAATTTTATTGGGTATTTAAGTGTATCATGACATAAATCTGTTCCTTCAGTACTCCAAGGAGTGTTAATGCTAGCCTACTAGATCAAATTTTAGCAGCTATTGAGGCATGCTTGTTTCCTGACTTAACAGTTAAAATAAATAAAACAGGTGAACAGCGTGCTGCAGATGATTCATAAACATGAGTTTATTAATGTCTTTAATAACTGCCTGCAAGGCTTTCCCTTAGACCAGGATTGTCAGTCACTTTCAGAAGAGTTATATCGATTTACGTGTTTGGGGAAAGTCATACTGACATTTTGAAAAGAGCTCATTTTTTTCCAGCAAGGAAGGTGTTTTGGAATTAACTCTTTATGGGCCAATATTTATACCCTAAATCATTAGAAAGACGAGCTGCTTTTTCTAAGGTACAAGGCACAGAATACCTACAGAATATAGCTAGAATTTTATACATATTATCAGAAAGCAGAATATAGTCAGAAATTTATTTGATAGGAAAACTAAGGATTCGGTGACATTTTGTATAAATTACAGCTGAAATTTTAAAAAGTAGTGAGGGTGTTATTTATTAAAACTCATAGCAAAAAGTATTCTGAATCAGCTGAGATGGGATGTCAGTACTGGATATTAGTTATTCTGCTGGTATAGTAGACAAAGTAAAATTTACTTTCTGACAATTTATGACTGACCAGACAAACTATGGGTATATATTAGGAAGTAGAATATCAGTGTTATTTACCACCTTACTTTTGAAAGAATTTATTTCTTTCCATGAGCTGCAACATCTTCTTGTGAAGTAATATATCTTAGAAATGTAAACAAAACCAAACTTCATTAAGCTTCATTATAAGAAACCTTGTGGTTGCTCTGATATTGTTGACATAATGTCTAATATCTTAATCTGATCTAAAATTTTATTCTGTGTACTTCTTTCATTGAGAAAATTATTATTTATCTTCTAATAGTGTTAATATCCCTGCAAATGCTTCCTCCTGCATTTCTTTCTTTCACTTCCTACACTGTTCCCCCAAAATGCAGTTAGATTGAGTTTAAAAATGAAACACGTTTATAATAGTCTGAAGACTTTCTTTCAAATCATCATATACAGCTATAATCAAAGGCTATGCAACTGTTATTCTAAGTTAAGTCCATTATTAATAACAGCTCTCAGAGCAGTACCAGTAGCTAGGACTGGTGGATTCTTACTTGGTCATTATCATAAAAATGAAAATATACTTATCTATGAAGGCCTTTGAATTTGTTCTCCTTTTAATCTTTGTATATGACTTCTTTTCTTCACTACAACCCATGGAAATGTTTTCTTGCAAGCTTAACTTCTAAGTTTGTGACCAATTCTAATGCTTTCACAGTTAGGCATGATATAAAAACTTCAGTTCCTCTAAAAGTAGGAAATCACTTTCAGTGTCTCTACAACATATATAGTTATTTGCCATTTCTTCATACCCGTTCTAACTCTTAACTGGAGGTTACAGAAACATGGAAGCTTAAAAAAACACCAGTCCATCCATTATCAGAATTTAATCCATTCATAGTAAAATCCTACTGCACCACATTTGCTATCTAGCTGACCTAAAACCTGGAAATAACAAATTGCCTTGGCATCTGACTATTTTTTGTCAGTCAGATTTGTCCTCAGAGCACTACAGTCCATTTAGAGCTCAGACTAACTCTTAAATTCCTAGTATCTCCCCACCATTCAGAGGATACATTCTTCACTATTCAATTCTTATGGGCCTTAAATAGCCATTATATGGTAACTTCAGGCACTAACAACATGGAATGGTTTGGAAATCAAGACGTGACAGGAACCGTATTTTATTGATGATCCCTTGAGTCATCAAATGCCTTGGAACACTGCTTTTATGAGATAATAAATCCACTGGGGAATTATCTAAAAACACCCAATTTTCATTAGGATTTTTTATTCATTTTCTATATTTCATTGATACTAACAACATGTAAAATATTAAATAAAATATTCAAAGTATCCTGTGGGACAACATATTTAACATAATATCTGAGGCTTATACTATTGGCTGTCAAGTTTAATATCAATAAATAATATTTAAGTTCAATTTTCAGTGTAGGATTCTCAAAACATACAGCAACACGTCCAGATTTCCAACAAGAGTTACGAGGAGTGATAAGTCCCCAGAAGCAAATAACATCAAAATGAAAAAGTTTTTGTGTCAGTTCTCTGGTTTGTACACATCTCAGAATTGACAAGAAACATTATGTCCCATAGACTCATCTTCCTAGGTACTGAGTATATAGAATTCCCACTGAAGGCACTGGGACTCCTGCTAATGAGTACGCACAGATCAGTCCCATGATTACACTTCAACAGTACTTGAAAAGACTTGGTAAATACAGAACCAAACTTATTTGAATAGTCTTGGGAATTCCTATCTTCCTATGTTTCTGATTTCCTATTAGACAACGGTGGTTTTAATTTCCATTTAATTTTCATCCATGTAATTTTAAAGTGCCATTTCATTTAATCTAAGATGTTTGCTGGTAACTGAGCTCTAATTGCTTAAAAAACAGGTTCCAGTGCAATTATTAAAGAAATCTTTGATTGCCTGAGGTAGATAGATGTAATTTCCTAGACTGTAAAAATTAGTTATCATTGATCTACTTGACATTCCATGTATATCTATATATATATGTGCATATATATATATTATATATATATATAACTTTAAATCTTGTTTAATAGCTGAGGGTTATTAGAATAATTTCTGATCATGATGATTCATGATACACATATTGATACTTTTTCTCAGTGGAAACTGACACTGATTAATAGGTAAGCTAAGAACTTGCTATTACCCATGTGTACATACAAGCAGCAGATTCCTTTTTAAAGGTAAAATTAAGTCGTGGAATTCAAGGTCCTGAAACAGAAGGAAACTGGATGACTGAGTCTTGCTTCTTGCTTCTGTACAGTGTTTCTTTGGAGGTGACATTAACTTTTGATGTTATTTATGGTAACATATTGGCATAAAGTCTGCTAACACCAGACCATTCTTCTATGCCATATCTGAATTTTCTTAAAATTACCTTCAGAAGTGAGAGTTTTCGGCATGTGTACCTCATTTATTTTTCTAGGGAAATATTAATTTACCACTATTTAATGTTATGGCCTATCCTGACTTCTGTTGTTTTTCTACTGAATGGGTAACACAAGTGAAATGTTTTTACGTTGCATATACATGAACTTCGTCGGAAGTAATCTTTGTTTAACATAAGTCTATGTATCTCCCATATCTCTGCGTTATCACCAATTCTTAACACTTCACAAGCCTCCTGTTTCTGTTTGTATTGTCACTCTTTATATGTTTTGATCCCAGCAGGATATAAAATGATGTAAGTACTTAAAATAGTTGAAATGTTCTCCAGGCTGAGACACTTCTGAGTGTCTCCAGAAGTAAAAGGGAAGAATTTTAATGTTTCAAGTGTGTTTTATGAATGTTAAATTCCTCTGTCTTTGGCTATCATGTAAACAGAGCTTTTGAGAATCTAAATTATTTTGAGAATTTAATTCTACCAATATCCTTGTGGGGATCTGGGTCTGA
This sequence comes from Burhinus oedicnemus, assembly GCA_008921705.1. NCBI lineage: Eukaryota > Metazoa > Chordata > Aves > Charadriiformes > Burhinidae > Burhinus > Burhinus oedicnemus. Next base: position 1,729,174 of record VFFE01008521.1, on the reverse strand, counting down.
GTGAATTTGGTAAGGACACTGAAGGAAACCTAGCAGATCAGGAATTCTTACCACTCTTAGACTAGTGTCCCAACTACAGAAGGTATCTGCTTTTCCTTAGTTCGGTTGAACCAGTCGTTATAAACTCTGTTCTGAGTTTGCCAATTAGGGCTATTTGCAATGGCAAATTTGAAGGACCTATCCATTGGTCACTGTGATAAAACAATTTTCTATAAAGCTCTCTGACAGTCATCAAAACATTAAAAACTTTCAGATGTTCTCAGTCTATTGCAGAATCAAGGCAAACGGTTTCCAGTCTGTTGAGAAAGTGGCATTTCAGAACTCTAGTCTTATTCGATGTTCATTTGGAACTTGTAAAAGCTTTTCCCGTTAGTTTTTGTCTAATGCTTTATGCTAGCAGTCTCTTTTACAAGATGTCTAATTTGTCTCTATTCTGTATACCACATGTAATGATCTGAAAAGGTCTTCTGAAGAGTTTCTGATACTGATTGAATTGCACACACATAGATGCTGGGTAAGCGTTTTAAATTCTGTTGTCTCAGTGACACTCTGGAACATAACTAAATGCATTTGAATGTTTCAACTGCTGTGTTTCCTAGCTCATTTATTGCTCTCTATATTAAAAAAGAAAAGCCTTAAGAGATTTTCAGTGTCAAAGATCTCATATTTCTTTCTAAGCTTGACTTCATGCAAACTTTTGAATTGTCTTCTGCATACAGATTATGTTGTGCAGTCTTACTTGCCGTATACCATAATAAAATTTCAGTCTGACTATAACCTGCTGGTGGTGGGTGTTTTTTCAGATTTATCAGGGCTGTTTATCAGGGATACTTATCTGTGCTGGTTTCGTTCTAACGTGATATTGTGGAGGCCTTTTTGGTGTTTCTAAGAGTTCATCTTTCTTAGGCTGTCACACCCACAATTTTGCATAAAATGTCAGGCTTTACCAACCCTTCTGATGATGTTGCAATCTTTCTTGTCTTGAGACAGTCTGTTTGAGTGATTCAGGTCATGATTATTACTAGGTTTTTTATTGTACAGTATTAATTTCTTTTTCAATGAGAAACAATGGAAAACTGAGCTGTAAATGTTATTCATTTAGGTTCTCTAACCATTAATATAACCACTGAAAAATCACTTTGTTTGAAATAACTCATTTACAGATTTTGTCTCATATTTATTCTGGGTTCAGGCCCAAACATTTTGTCTTTTTTGAGGGGAACAAAACAACCTAAAGCTGTGTGAGACAAATACCTAACTGAGATAAACTGACCTACTTCCATGTATCCAGGCTACATAAATGAAAACGAACTGTTTGCAGTAGTCCAAAGAGTGGCCCCAATTTGTTTAGAAATGAAAATGGAAAGTTTCATTGATATCTCAGTTATACATATTGAGCAATGAAATAATATTTAACAATATGTTTGCTTCTATTAAGCTGTCAGTCATAAAGATAATGTTAACCTGCACTAGCATTGTCATCAACGTAAGCTCTTTGACTTTTCTCTGTATTATTTCTTTCTTTTCTGTTCCATTTCCTCTTTCATTTTCTGCTGGCATTTTCTGCTTTGTAGTAAGTGAAGCATGAACACTCATTTCCACTTGCAAAACAGACCACTTACCTAATTGGAATATAAAGAGGTTTAGTACATTTACCACTGTGTTTTTCATGTAACAGACATAAAATACAATGTGATCAAAGAGAAAAGATGTGAGCTGCCACTTAACTCTGTCTTAAGCATTCTTTATGGAAAAATATATATGTTAAGAAAAAGATAGTGTAATGAATATCACAACATGGGCCTGTTCTCTCTTCTTCTCATTACTGTAGTGATGCAGAATAGATATAAAATTGTTGTATCTAATCCTTTGAGAATGGTTTTGACTGAAGAAATTTCTAATGGCAGATAATCAACATATTATATTCTAGCTTTGAATCATTGCTGGGAGAAAAGTAGCATGATAAGGCTTCTATTTTTGTTTTGTAGATAGTAATTTGGGATAGCTGTGAACAGGATGTTCTTGTGCACAAAATGATATTGAAAATATTTATTTTTATCATTGTAAGTATTCTTATATCCATTTTCTATTTATTTTCCACTCTGAAGCTGGTCAGCACACAATACGTATACATAATTTTATGAAGGTAAACTCCAGTAAAGTACCGAGAGGGTCATGATTGTCCCAACATGCTCTTGTTCCACAGGACCTGCCTGTTGCTCTTGAAAACTCAGAACAAAAAAAACTTTTATTTCAGCTAGGCCTTTAACATGGCCTTTATTAGTATTCACATAGCCAACTCGGTGAAACACAGACTGATAATTGCATGCAAAATTGGCTCTATTGTCAGGCTTAAAGCTTATTGTCATCAGCAGTCCAGTGTCCAACTGGCAGCCACCTCATGGTTTAGTACTGCAACTAATACTGTTTATTAACAACCTGGATGGTAGAGTGCTGTGCATCCTCAGCCAGCTCACAGCTGATACCAGAATGGGGGAATTGGTTCATTGCTATTTAAAGTGACCTCAACAAGAAGGGAAAAAAAAAAAAGTAGACAAAATGCTTGTGAAGATTAACAAAGGTAAATGCAAAGCTCTATACCTGGGACAAAATATTCCCGTTCAGCAGTACAAGCCAAGTTACTGAGTAGGAAACAGCTTTGCCATAAAAGACCAGGTAAACGTCAAAGCTGATCATGAGCTAACAGTGGGACCCTGCATCAAAGAGGGCCAACCACATCCTGGGCTGTGCTAGGAGAATTGTAACCAGCAGTTCCACGGAGATGATTCTTTCCCTTAATCTAGCTCCTATGAGACATTTTGAGTGCCTTCATAGAAGAAAGACTTTGATGTATTGGAGTAAGCCCAGTGCAGGCCACCAGGATCATTTGGTCCTTGAGCACATGATGTATAAGGAGAGGCTGAGAGACCTTGGCTTTCTCAGTCTCAAGAAGAGAGGGCTTAGGGGAGTTCTTACGGTTGTCTTCAGCTACCTAATGGAAGGAAATAGAGAAGACGAGTTCTCTCAGAGGTGCACAGTAACAAGACAAGAGGGAACAGATGTACAAGGTAACAGCAGTAACAAGGTAAATCATAGATTAGTAAAAACCCAGAACATGTGCTGAGAGGGGTTCTGGGATCTCTTGGAGGTACTCAAAACTCAACTGGATAAAGCTCTGAGCAACCTTTTCTAATTGGACATGCTCTGAGCAGGAGACTGGACTAGATAGCTTCTGGAGGTCCTCTCCAGTCTACATGATCCTGTGGTTCTCTTCACTAAAAAGAGTGTAAAATGTCTGGACCTAGAGTGAAATCCAGAGCTGTGAAGTGTGTAGGTTCCCAGCTTGACAGGTGGAGGGAAGCAGATGCCGTGCAGAAAACTGTGTGGTCTGAGTTTTTTAAGGTTAGATAATCCCCCACCACAGAAATCAAACACTTGAATAAAGGAAAGGGGATATGAATGTCCATGTTATAGATGGTGATGGTGACTTTCACTGGTGTTATATGCCTAAAAATTAATTTCAGAAAAAAACCCCACCAGGTAGAACTCATTCATAGCAACTCAGTCTTGTGATACCGTTTAGCACCTAGAGCAGTTATCCCAGAAACAGAAGATGGGTCCTAGGTCTTCTCTGCTCCTAACAAATTTTAAACCATGTCTCTGATCTTCAGGAGAATGCTTTCACTTGATTTCACCAGGCTCTAAATCTTGATGTAACACCTGGAGCTGAACCACTGTTACTGGGGATAGAGGAGTGGGTTGGATTTTCAGTATGTCACAAAAAATTAAATAGCAAAATAGATGGTTGAGATATCTGGATGTCTTGACTGAAAAGGCAATATATGAAATACATTGAGTGTACATAGATAAAATGATCATAGATTTGCAGATTCTTGACATACTTACCAAATCCTTTCTTTTTTTTTTTGATTACTACATCATACCGAAGTATATCACTGAAAGGAACATGGAACTTTCTAGGAGAAGTTATCTGTTAGTTACAAAAAATGAAATTGGTGCAGTAATACCTAAAATAGCTAACAGGCTGCGACATAATAATGCCTATGTAGAGGCAAATATTAACTGGAAAATATAAACATGGCTCTTAGCTAGAGGCTGCACTGAGTAGTGGAATCCCAAAACAGCTCAAGCCATGTACTTTATAATTTTAAGATCTGCTACTTGTTTATTTTGAGCATTTACTTAATTTATTTGTAACAAATTTGATTGAATTACCTGGGATTTAAGTCTATAATGACTAAAGATGATTAATTAGTTGATATATTCTATTTATGCTTTTTTCTACTCATGTAAAATATTTATATTATTTTATCCATCCAAGATTTTTGACACCTTATAATCTGAGACATAAGCTGTCTGCAACACCAGCTAGCTAGCACTCATCATCTTCGAATCCCTCCTGGTTAGAGAAACGATGCAGCCCCATTCTATTCATGGAGACATAAAGGTTTAGAGCCGGAGTCAGAGAAAGCTGTAGGAAATGGCTTCATTGTGGAGTCTCAGAAATAGCCTACTATGGAGATATCTGAACTGGCTTTAATTAGCTAGCTTTGGTACAAGCAGCAACCCTGTAGACCTGCCTGGTGTAGATCTGTGCAAGCTAATTTATTCTGCTACTCAACGTCTTCTTATAGGATGTTTACAGGTAGATACACAAATGTATTAGGCACCTGAGTTCAAGAACTGTGGTCATAAAAATAGCCATTTTGAATTTTACATTATGCAGTTATTGATTACCATGCCCATGGGGTTAAAAGAACATAAGAATCTAACACCATCTTCTCCAGCTTCCCCTTTATCCATCCATAAGTGCCAAGAAAGCTAAACTAGTGACTATTTGAACTCTCTGGAACTATGTGAATCTTGAATTTCTGTCAGTATATTGACTTTGTAGATCTTTGCATGGAGCATGCATGAGCAGGATACCCAAAGAGAGGTCTTTAAAGGCTTTTTTAGATTTCTGACCACGAACTAGCCATCCTTTCTTACACATGTCTTTTTTACAGTTCTGTAATATCACCAAAAAATAGTGTCTTTATTTCATGGGACTATTTTCTATACTCTTTACTTAATGTTTCAAAGCACTTTGAATATGAGTAAGCAGTAAATACACTTAGGCCTGCATAAGTAGCCACTTTGATTATGTAAACTCCTATCTTAAGAGATTTCTAAGTATCTCCATAAATAAAATACAATTTACTCCTCAGAAGAAAACATTTTATGTCAGTCCCTGGAATGCTGTAGTTGAATGTTACTTGTTACTGTAATTGCCTGCTTGTATACCTGGATTTCACTTCTCAGTTATTCAAAATGAGATAAATTATTTGAGCCAGAGCTAATGAACTTTAGAGGTTTCTCCTTATTCCCAGAAAGAAAAGGACATCTGTGCACCAGAAGTCCTAAGCAAATGAGCAGAGAAAACACTACTTGTCAAAAAACACTAGGAGACATTCTACTGTAAGAACTGATATTTTTGGTAGTATATTATAGTACATAAATTGCTTTATTGATAGTAACACAGAAGTTTCCTAAGATGTGTTTCATAGTGTTCAACCTTTTGTTTCATGAAAAACTTGGCAGATCCCCATTCTAGGCATGACTATCATTTAAACAGATAGTTGCATGTCCATTTCAAGAAAATTAAAAATACAACCTTTTTGAAATGTAGACTCACGCACATAGCAAATTAACAAATAAAAACTGAAGAAATTTTAAATTTTACATGAAACAGAAATTCTAAGAAACCTCACGCTTCCAATTTGAAGCAAAATAGTGAAAAACCTACTGTGATTATCCCAATGCAGAGTGTATTACTAAGAAAAATTTGCTATACTTACCTCTTCATTTTTTAGAGGGCCGTGAAGCGAACTAAAATGTCTAAGTTACTTAAACAAGATATTTGGTCTGTTTTTCACTTTCACTATTCAAAATGGTCTTTTCAACTTTGTAAAATTCAGTAATATTACAAAACAGTTAGAAAAAAGTTAAGACAAAGAAATGAATTTAAGAAAAAAATTTTGTAAATACAAGTTTGTAGTTCTCTTAGGGCAGCTGTATGCCTTGGCCAAGAAAATCATAGAATCATAGAATCGCAAAATAATTTGGGTTTGAATGAACCTTTAAAGGTCACCTAGTCCAATCCCCCTGCAGTGAGCAGGGACATCTTCAACTAGATCAGGTTGCTCAGAGCCCGGTCCAAACTGACCTGGAATGTTTCCAGGGATAGCGCATCTACCAACTCTCTGGGCAACATGTTCCAGTGTTTCACCACCCTCATTGTAAAATATTTCTTCCTTATATCTTGTCTAAATCTACCGTTTTTTTGTTTAAAAACATTATGCCTTATCCTATCTCAACAGTCCCCATCTTTCTTGTAAGCTCCCTTTAAGTACTGAAAGGCCACAATACAGTCTCCTTGGAGGCTTCTCTTCTCCAGGCTGAACAAGCCCAACTCCTCAGCTTGTCCTCATAACAGAGGTGTTCCATCCCTCTGATCGTTTTTGTGGCCCTCCTCTGGACCCACTCCAACAGGTCCATGTCATTCCTGTGCTGACGGCTCCAGAGCTGGACACAGTATTCCAGGTGGGGTCTCACCAGAGCAGAGTAGACGGACAGAATCACCTCCTTCGACCTGCTGGTCACGCTTCTTTTGATGCAGCCCAGGATACAGTTGGCATTCTGGGCTGCAAGCGCACGTTGTCGGCTCATGTCCAGCTTTTCATCCACCAGTACCCCCAAGTCCTTCTTGGCAAGGCTGCTTTCAATCCCTTCATCCCCCAGCCTGTATTCATACCAGGGCCTGCCCCAACCCACATGCGGGACCCTGTACTTGGCTTTGTTGAACCCCATGAGGTTCACACAGGCCCACCTCTTGAGCTTCTCCAGATCCCTCTGGACGGCGTCCCATCTCTCAGGCATGTCAGCCACACCAGTCAGCTTGATGTCATCTGCAAACTTGCTGAGGGTGCACTCGATCCCACCGTCTATGTCATTGATGAAGATATTAAGCAGTACTGGTCCCAACACAGACCCCTGAGGGACACCACTTGTGACCGATCTCTATCTGGACATCGAGCCACCCTCTCGATGCAACCACCCAACCAATTCTTCATCCACTGAACAGTCCACCCATCAAACCCATCTCTCTCCAATTTAGAGAGAAGGATGTTGTGGGGCCCGTATCAAAGACCTTACAGAAGTCCAAATAGATGACATCCACAGCTCTTTCCTTGTCCACTGATGTAGTTACTCCATTGTAGAAGGCCACCAGGTTGGTCAGGCAGGACTTGCCCTTGGTGAAGCCATGCTGGCTGACTGTCTCAAATCACCTCCCTTTCCTCCATGTGCCTTAGCATAGCTTCTAGGAGGATCTCTTCCACCATCTTCCCAGGCACAGAGGTGAGGTCGGTACTTCCCATGATCCTCCTTTCTACCCTTCTAAAAAATGTGTGCAATGTTTCCATTTTCCCAGTCACTAGGGACTTCACCTGACTGCCATGACTCTTCAAATATCATGGAGAGTGGCTTGGCAACTACATCAGCCAATTCCCTCAGGACTCTGGGATGCATCTCGTCAGGTCCCATAGATTTCTGTATGTTCAGGTTCCTCAGATGATCGTGAACCTGATCTTCTCTTACAGTGGGAGGATCTTTTCTCCCCCAGTCCCTGCCTTGCGGTCCATCCACTCGAGAGGTGTGGGGAGGGAGGTTGCCAGTGAAGACTGAGGCAAAACAGTTGTTGAGTACCTCAGCCTTCTCCTCATCCCTTGTTACCATTTTACCAGTCTTGCTCATCAGGGAACTACACTTTCTCTGAGCTTCCTTTTCTGGCTGACATACCTGTAGAAGCTCTTCTTATAATTCTTTGCTTTCCTTGCCAAGTTCAGCTCCAGCCATGCCTTGGCCTTCCTAAGCCCATCCCTACACAGCCAGGCAGCATCCCTATACTCTTCCCAGGATATCTGTCCCTGCTTCCACTGCCTGTGCATTTCCTTCTTGCCCTTTAGTTTGACCAGCAGGTCTCCCCTCAGCCATGTCAGTCTCTTGCCAGTACCCCCAAGTCCTTCTTGGCAGGGCTACTCTCAATCCCTTCATCCTCCAGCATGTAGTGATACCAGGGGTTGCCCCGACCCAAATGCAGGACCCTGCGCTTGGCTTTGTTGAACCCCATGAGGTTCACACAGGCCCACTTCTTGAGATTGTTCAGGTCTGTCTGGATGACATCCCATCCTCAGGCATGCCAGCCACACCAGTCAGCTTGGTGTCATATGCAACCTTGCTGAGGGTGCACTTGATCTCACTGTCTATGTCACTGATGAAGATATTAAGCAGTACTGGTCCCAGTACGGACCCCTGAGGGGTCCTGAGAAAGAATAGTCTTTTCCTCTTCTGTGTAAGGATTCCATTATGATTTTAGTCAAAGAAAAGAGAAGACAAACTGAGTAGTTGTATTGTATTTTTGATAGCATGCCTTCTTAGAAGACATTCCTGACATGAAATATGGATGATTGTTTTCCTTCATATAAACTGTCATTGTAATCAATCAGTTGATACACTGAAGGTAAGTGCTGGTATTAATTTGCTAGCTACTCACAGCATTGTTATATATAGTATAACTGTTGCCATAGAAATGTCTGTATTTTACCTGTGTCTTTAACTTGCAGATTTGTCCAGCACACTACAGATTGTGAAGATTTGACGTATCAGTGAGCTGAGTTGAGTTTCATCCTGATGCCCTTAAACTACTAACTGCTGAGGTCAGAGTTACCCAAAGCAGTTTTGTTTGCTGATAATATCATCTTCACAGCATCTCAAGATCTGTATTATCTGTATACTACAAACAGTTTATTGTTTTAGTACAAAAAAAATTCCCATTCCCTTTGGATAAGCTTGCATTTTCTTGTCATCTAACTTTCACTCCCACAAGTATGCATATTTGCTGAAAGTAAACTTTATATGTAAACTTTCCTTTAACAATGTCTATCCCTAGACAGTGATGGAGCAAGAGTTTGGATTTAGCACTTCTATCATCTTCTGAATCATTCCCATCTGCAGTGCAAAGTCCCTCACCATCTGTACCATGCCTGATAACTTATGCAGGCAGTACAAATACTTGTCTCTTATTTCCATCAAGGGCATTTTTTTTAAACATGGACCATTTCTCTTGTAGGGCCTAATTCAGGAAGACACTGAATCTATACATAACAATCAACTATTCTTCATCAAACTGAACGATTGATGAGGTGTTCTCTCAATTTCTTTTGGGGAAGGTTCCTCTCTAGGAATGAGACTAGCTAGATTGCGCAATGGATATTTTCTAGTCCCTACACACAGGATTCTTCTTCTGAGTAACAGACCATTAACTTGGCCCACTCTTCTGGTGTTTATGGAGTGTTGTGAGTATTAGGACTGATCACAGAAACAAAAATTTTCATCTGAGCATCACCAACAAGTACATAGGTTGAAATTTCAGCATTAGGAACAATGCCAGCGCTTCTAACCCTTTGCATCCTGAGATTAAGGAAATCTCAAGCTCAGGAATAACCTTAGATACCAGGTGTTACTAATAGGCCAACAAAATAATTCACTTATCCCTAAAAGCATTTTTATAAAATGCAAGACTGGATAAACTTCATCAGACAGTGAATGTGTCCAGTTCTTTCTTCTGCACAAAAAGAGGAGTGAAATGCACATTTAAGTACCTTAGAAAAAGAGATAAAAATAAAATAGGGGAATGTGAACTTGTAGAGTCAGAAATTCCTACATTTTCCAGTCATGTAGAAGGTATAATAAGACACAGGGATAATGTATTTTGTTTCTGCATTTTGTTTGCAATGGAAAAATTGCATATAAAGATTAGTCTTGTGTTGTTGTCTTAAGAATTAAATTTTAACCCCACAGGAAATGGAATCTTATCAATAAATCACTGACAGAAATCCATTCAAGGGATTTACTTTGCTTCACATATCTTAAGCTTAACCTTCAAATGTATAGTGTCCCTTTGCACTTGGCCTTGGGTGCAGTAAATGAGTAAACTATGACCACATCACAGAGGTCTAGGTTTTGTTTTCTTATTGTGGAGAGTTACAGAGGTGCTAAATATTTAGTAGTTTACAGAGTTTATAAGAAAAAAAGGGGATGAATGAAAATGCTCTACTCAGCGAGGTGGGACATTAGCTCATCCCCATTACCCTTGTACTTGTTAGGGGTTGCTGAATCTCATAGCCCTGTTGCAGCTCCCCGCCCCCAGGTCCAGTCAGTGATGAGGCTAGGCACATCTTCCTGATAGGCACGCACACACAAACACATGTATACAGCGCGTACGTACATGTATACACAGGCTGCCGCAAAGATCCACGCAGACAGGACATTCAGCACTCATGCAGCCAAAACCAACACCAGCAGCCTCATCTCATCCTCCTCTCTGGCTGAATAAGGATGGAGGTCTTCATGAGGACGAAGGTCTGTCAGTGGGAATATATACATATATATGTCCAATGTGCATCCCTCCAGCAGCTGGACTCAGACAGATGGTCCCTCCAGGGGCTGCCCTGATCCCTTGCCCTGCCCAACTGCTGGCACCTGGCACACAAGTCCCCGTGTCTGTGCTCCAGCTGCTGGAGCAGATCCCCTTGCACACGACACAGGTTGTGTACACACACATGTGCGCACACATGCATGTAGACCAGGCATTGATCCTGCTGCAGCTGGCCTTCATCACGTAGTCCACCTGTTAGCTGCCCTTGGAGCCTTTTGTCTCCAGTCACCTCATGCACATACAAATGGGTCTCTCAGGTGACCTCCCCGCAGCCTCTATGGTCTCTCCAGTAGGTGGCATGGGCCCTCTGGTCCCTCTGGTAGCCACCTACCCCTGTTGTCTCATGCACATCTTTTACTTGGCAGCCTCCCAATCTACTTGACCTACTCTTCAGCCAGTCCAGCCTGATGCTTGCTGGTGACACACACTGACACATGCGCCCTCACATACTCCAGCCGTGCCCCACTGGCACACAGCCCCTGTGAGCTCTAGTCCCACTCTGGCTGCTGTCACTCAGAAATTCCCACACCCTTGTGCACACAGATAGAGAGCCCATCACCCAGGAAAATGGTGAGAAATGGAGTTTAAGGAAAAGAAAGGACAGACTGTGCTGATCAGGCACAGGGCACAGCCAGACAAGAACGGTAACCAGTCCCTGCATACACATGACTAGCCTTCTTAATCCCCTTGTCCTTCTATTTTCCCACACTTGTCCCTTCCCCAACCACTCTAAATCCCAAAGGTATCTGCAAGCCTTTCCCTGGTCCCATGGTGATCGGTGTCCACCCTGGCCGTGGGGCCAGTCACCTGCTGTGACATCATGGGGAGAGGAGAGGCTGAGGTAGGGTTCCCCCCACTCGTGTTCCTCTGCCCTCCTTTGTGTGTATGGTGATGAACTTTTTATCGCGTAACCTTACGGTGCTATCCATGGGTAAATCAAAGCGTTAGGGAAGACAAAAATATTATGTTCTGAAGCACAGGTGAGACTGAAGTGTTGCAAACTTGTAAGGCACCAGAGCATAGAAGGAAGCGATGAGATGAGATGTGCGTGGATTATTCCAGTTGGTGATCTGCGCAGATTGTGTCTGTGCTGCTCATGAAGACAAAGGTTTCCAACATAGCTTACAGCAAAACTGTTCTCTTCTTCAAATCCAAACGTCAGTTTTATTCTTACATTGAAAAAAGTAAGATGTCTAAGAGGTGGGAAGGAAGATTTGCTGTTCTACCTCAGAACATTAATTCACCATGTTTCATGGTCTGCAGATAGCATCTCAAAAGCAAATACAATTTATTACATGTGAAAAATATAAAAATAAGAAAATGAGTAGATAAGCTAAGGCCAAAGGTATTGCTGATGGTGAACAGAAGATAAATATCCCACAGCTGGGCTGCAGCATACATGTATATACTGGAAAGAGATATTAAAAAAAATAATAATCTTGCAATCTTAAGCTGTCATAACTAACAGATACTCCAATAACTTACAGCTGTAAACATAATTACCCTCACTGAGAAGATAATAAACCTTTTTTTCAAGACTGATTCATCTAATCTCAATGTCCAGTCATTGCTATGCATTTGTCGGTAAGGCTGAAAGTTTTTTTTATTATTAGACATAATTTTCACATAGATCAAGTCATCTTCAAACCTTCTCTCAAATAGTCTGAATAGATTAATTTTCTTAAATTTGACATCCTAAAATTTATTGTCCTAACCTTTCAATCATTATTTTGAATCTTCTCTGAATGTTTTATAGAATTTCCATATACTTTAACAGCAAAAGACACATAATTTTGCAGATCTCCAATTAAAAAAAATATTGTTGGATAAACAATCAAACTATGCCAGACATCTTTAATAATGCTAGTCATCATTGTATTAGATAGATTTTTGAGTTACTAACATTTTTGAGATGGCAACACCCAGGTCTATAACTATCCAACATGTGCCTCTGATGTCTGCATACAGCAAGTTTTAAAAGAACACTGGGATCCATGATCAAAGTACATCAAAAGACTTCTAAAAAGAAATTACGAAAAACCACCAAAAATTATAAATCAGACTCTTTACAAAGAGTGGCATTCTGTGAAATAAGGTTTTTAAAAGTCCACATATTGTCACTGGATTTCAAAATTAAATACTTTATTGTTTTGTCCGTGTTTAAATTGGCACAATTCCTATCACCTTAAATATTTTAAATATTAGCAATATTCAGTCTGTACTTTTCAAAAAATTATAACAAATACTGGAGCAATACTGGCACAATTGGATCAGAGTGAATTTCTTAATCTGAATGGAGGTTAGATGTTTGACACTTTAAGTGTCAAATAGGGCACTTCTATCATGTGTTTTCTGAGCTTCCTGTTTAATTCATACTGTCATCCACAATGGATATGTCATCACATTTTCATCTTAGTACAAAGCAGAATTTAGTGAGAGATTTTTGCTTTACTACTTTCAATTTTATGATCTACAATTTGCCAGTTGTCAAATGAGGCCAAATCTCCGTTTAATTTTATTCCCTCTAAAAATGCTTTCTTATTTTCTTTAATTCTATTAGGCATTTGTTTTCTTTCACTTGTTTTTTTTCTTCTCTCTCAGGAACTTTTACATTGTTTTTACTGGTTTTGTTAGCATCTGCTGAACAACGCTGAATTATTTTCAGCTTTTGCTTCTTTCTTTAAATTTTGTGTCCCAATTTGGTTATGCCAACAATTGCTTTAAACTTTATTAAAACTCTCTGTTTAAAGTTCAAAAACTAAATATTCTATGAGTGTAATGAGCTACAAATGACAAGTCACTGTGACAAAACCGTAGCCAATATAAGACCTTCACCTCATTGGAATGTTCCTTTTTTTCTTCTTGTAAGCCTTTCCCAATACAAAGTTTCATATTTCTTTGATCATCTTTAGAATATCACTACATTTCTTCTGAGGTCTGCCTCTTTTGAAGTGAGGATTTTTTTGTTTTTTCACTTCTATCCACAGTTTCTGTTTGATTGTTTGGTTCTTTTTTTAATTTCTTGTAATCTCTCACCTTGCTAGCCAAATGTTTCTCACCAGAATTACCATTTTTTCCTTCATTCAGGCTATTGGAATACTGTAGGCCAAACTATAGACAGTAAATTATAGCTCTCCAGGGGCTAAGATTAAAACATAGTTTAGACCCCACTCCAAAATATATCTGTCTTGTTATGTTGTATTGTGTTTGCTATCAGATCAAAAGAATCGTGCGTACAGTAAATACATGGAAATTCACATTAATTTCAAATCATATATAGTTAGGCTCCCAAAAACTCTGTCCTCTCTTGCATTCTTGCTCTGTTTGGCTGATATGGCTTGTAAGTAAACTTTTAAACGTAGATGCAGCACATGTCTATGTAAAAACTGGTTCCACCTGGACTAGAAAGATCATGTGTATACTGCACACTGTTAGCAACAGGCTGTATTATTAGCAACAGCCTGTTGCTAATATTATTGCTAATATTATAATGTTGCTAATATTATTGCTAACAGCTTGTTGCCTTATTTTATTGTTAGCAACAACCAGCAATGACCAGAGTTATAAAGCAGAGCAAATAGAGCCTGTCCTGGAATAGTGCTTATTATGCCTTGTTCCTAATCATGAAAACTTTCTACTGGCACATTGTAAGCACTGACAGTATTACACAGTAACTGCTGGAAATGTTAAGGTAATGGCAATCAATGCTTATTCACTAGCCCAATGTGTTTTTTGAGCTTATTTGCTTTCCTGCCAAAATCTTCTTACTGTGAGTGTATAATGTGCTGTCCTTTCTCAGTTCAAGATGCATTAAGTCTTTGTTCATAAATTACACTTACTCTTACAAACATGTAACATTTAAATAGTCATATAGCTTTTTATTGAGGTTTGGAGATACTGCTTGAATAAATACTAAAATTCTGATGTCTTTTCAACACTATGTGGCATCTGACAAGTCTGCTTAGTTGTTTGAAAAGTCAATATCAATCTCTGGCAGCTTCAAGAATTCATGTAGGAAGTGCCAAGATATTTATCAAATGACTGAATAAATAGCATATCAAAAACTCACTAGCATTTTATCTTAAATGAAGTTTTGATTTAATTTCAATTGTTTTTCCGGAATAGTTTGTTCATCCAGAATTTAAAGTTTTCAGCTGTTCCTTCAATTCCAACTTTGTCAGGACTAACTTTCCTATAAATCCTTAAAAGTGACATCAAAAAAGAAAAAGATATATAAAAAGGTGTACGGAATATAGGCACGTTCCTCTGAGTAGTCAGATATATCCGATTTTTGTTGAACTAGATATCGGCTTCTTTTTACCGCTCTCACATACAGTGCATTGGTTTCCTTTTTACAGGAAATACTTTATGAAGAAACATTTGATCGTTAATCTGTGCACACCCAGAAAGAAAGGAAGGCTCATTCCTGCATTAACAACCTAATTTCCAAAGAGGATTACTCTCATATGCAAAGATCAATGAAAGTATTATTAAATCTCCCAGCCCTTTTGCTTTCTGTGCAAAGCTGATATTGCCAATTATTTTAAAGATGTCTAACTCTAATTTTAGTAGAATATTTTTGGCATGAAGTGGAGGGATGTTGAATATTTTATATCAGGCTGGTCTCAGAAGGAGTTCTAAACTATTTAATACCATATAAGATGTCACAGGGCTAAAAGGAATCACTTTAATAACAATCCATCTCACTATCAATTTTGTCAACTATATGGACATTTTAATTTTTTTCCTAACAAATGCTTTCCACTCTTTCTCTCTGATAAAACAATGAATCAATTGACCCTGGGTTACTAATATTTCCATACTCATTCTAACTCTGGAGCATTTGAATAGTCTAATTTATCTCTTACTTCAGAAAGTGCCTTAGATTATTTTCCTCTACTGTGTAAAAAGAAGTACTTGTGTGTAATATGCTTAATTAAATGTATTGAAATACTTATGAGAGCAGAAAGTATTTGGCTTACCTTGTACTGCAGACCCATGATCATGTATTTGACATTTTCAAGTAACTGGTTTTGCTATTCAGTCTATCTGGTTTTAGCAAAGAAAAACATCCAAAAGGGGAAACTGAGTTTGGATTCCAATATATTACACAAATATGGGTCATTTGTACTATCAAAGCACTAACTATTTCATCTTGACTGCAAAGGGCTCATGACTAGGTTCTACTCAATGACTGACAAGTCTCGAGAGAATGAGTTCTGCCGTGAACAAAGGTGAGTTACCCTAAGCTAGTGAGGCAAGGAGTGGACATATAGCAAGTCAAAGGACAGCATAGGTAGGATTCATCCATTCACATTTGGACATCTACATGAAAGCTACTAATTTGATTGATTTTACTTTCCGTGGAGACTTCAAGGGGCTGATTCATCTATGTTGTTTTCCCATCTTAGACTGTTTATCTATTATACTATAGGCATGTTCATTCATCTCTCATTAACTATCAAGGAAGCCAAGACAACAGTCTCAAATGCACATTAAACTGAAGTGAAACAGATCTCAAATTATCAGTCTTAAATATTTACTTCTACATATCTTTTAGAAATATCTCAACCACCTTCCTTTGTTCTTTGCATACCGGGTAATAGTAAATGAGCCTTTACCTTGCAGAACACTTTTGTTTTGTTCCTTTCTTCTTTTACCTTCTTCTTAGTATTATCTACTTTCTGTGCTTTTCAGGACAATCCCACACATTTCCAAATCTTGGTAGTCACTGAGCAGGCCAAAAGAAACTTCTAAATGATTGTTTCATCTGTGACATATTCTGAATAAAGATATGCTATGAAAGCAATTTTACAGATGTCAGTAAAATATAATACAAAATGGCACTTGATTAAGATAAATTAAGTGGAGTAGCTTTAATGAAATGGATCAAAAATATACAGTAGTCCATAAAGACACAGTTTTAAAATTATACTTTACAGATACCCACACCTCAAATCTTAAGGGAGGAGAGGAAACAAACAAGCAAGCAAATGTCATCCAACCATCTTGGTCAGATGAATGAAACCAAAACCGAATCAAAAAAACCACCATGGATTTTGACAATTACACTTTCATCAAATTTTCCTGATTATATGCTACAATATTCCCTTTTGATTTACTTAATCTGGCAAGTTCTCCCTTGCAAAATGCGTTCCAGTGTCTGTGAAAATGGAAATCGTTTCCCACAGGACAGTTAGCGCTTTCGCCATTTCAGGACTGCATTTTAAATTAACATTTCCCAGGGGCGGTATATAGTGAGACAACTGTCCAGAGACATAACTGCACACAATGTCGGTGGCATGCAGCTTGAGTTGATGTGTCCTCAATCAAGTTTTAGAATAGTTCTGGTTTATTAGAGGAAATGGGGGACCAGCTTGCCAACTGAAAATAGATGCAGTGGTCAACTACTGACACCCATCTTGACTTATAGCACGTATCCTATAAAAGAAGTTTCTGTGGCATGATACCCACTCTATTCACCTTTTGTTAGTTGGGAGTTTATGTTAGGAAAAACCCTGCTGGAGGAGAAACAACAAATTAATGGATCATCTGAGCATCACGAAATAAATAGAACAAACTAAAATTGTGTTCCACGATTTCATTCTTAAGCTAAACATACAAATTTAAAATACTATGTAATTCTTAATACTTGAGCACTTCAGGTTGTAAGTTCTCATTGTTATGTGCAACATAATGATTCTTCTTTAACTAAAGAAGAAAAAAAAACAACCTTAAAAGAAAAATCTGATCATGTTGATGAACATTTAGTTATTTCTCCTTTAAGACATATTATTGTTCCACATTTAGCAAGTTAGCTTAATTAATAACTTAATTCATGTTGCCAGGAAGGAACCTTTCAATTCCATTGATCTACCTTATCCAGCAGCCTTTCTTATAGCCATAAAATGTTTCAATGGAGAGATGCAGATTAAGACAAAAAAACTTGCCCTAGTGAACATGTAATGAGTCTTTAAAATGAGTCTTTCAAGAGATGAAATTTGATCTATTTACAAAATAAATTACAGAAGGATTTGAAGAGGGGTTTTATACATATATATATATTTCTGGTATGATCTTTGCTGAAATGCTTAATACAGTTTTATTTTTTATAATTTTTAAAATTTTGTTTCTTTACTTTGTCCAAAAAAGTAAGACTGTGCCTCTCTTGTAAAAGGGAGCTTAGAGTTGGATCCAACAGTCCAGATGTGTCTCATCAGTGCTGAGTAGGAAGGAAGGGTTATCTCCCTTCAAAGGAATTGTAAGAAGAATATTTGTAAAACTTTTAGGAGTACCTATTTAACCGGAGAAACTTTGATCCAAGGGATAGTTTGCCTTAGCAGAAAAATGAACTTTTTAAGCTGAACTCTTCTATTGCTGCTAAGTAAACAACACAAAATTTGTCAGAAAATTTGAACACTTTATAAAGATAATCATATGAATCAAGACTTAAAGGAGATTAGAGTTTAGAAAGAAGGAATTCTCATATTTTCTTTTTTTTTTTCAGAAATAAGAGATCAGTTCCTCTAGACTTGAGAAGACGAACAATACTCAGGAAGAAGGTGATGAAGGTAAGATCCTTGGCTGACATAAGCAACATGTACTTTCAAGGGATATGAAGAAGAGAGGAATAAAACATTCAGAGAAATGTTTTCTTTCAGATCTGAGTACTTGTGTAATTTCCAGAGTCGTTTGGTTTAGAAGCATTTATAAGGTATAATTTATTTCCTTTCTCTATCATATGTTACTAAAGAGATGATTACAAATGGTATTCAAAATAAAGGAGTACTAAAAGACATACATACTCATATCAGAACCTAGATTCTAGCCTAGTTTTACTGTATGGCTTTAGACTTAGGAAGGGTATAAAAGGGTATAGTGCAGAGGAATAATATTCTCTGCAGGCTTCTTGGAGATGCAGTGCGGTACCTAGGCTGTAGTCATTCTTTGAGTAGTGAGTACCTTGCAAAAGAACATTGCCTAAATGGTATTAAATATGGAAAATAAAGAGCTGCTGAAGATTATTCAGCTTTCTAGATTTGTTTTAAACCTACCTTACATTCACGACTCACCTCTAGTAAAAGCACATAGACAATATAAGCTGTCTTGTGGATTAGCTGAAATATTAGTGATCTAGAGCAGTGAATAAATGATTAGCTATCTGATTAAATGCATAGAAAAATACTGTTTTCCTGTCATAACCTGCATTACAGCATAATTTGAGAATGAAAGTTCTAAGCTGGAGTCTTGAATGATTCTATTCACACAGACTCATAGAATTATAGAATCACCTAGGTTGGAAGAGACCTTTGAGATCATTGAGTCCAACCATAAACCTAACACTGTCAAGTCCAACACTAAACCATGTCTTTCAGCACCACGTCTACCCATCTTTTAAATATCTCCAGGGATGGCGATTCCACCACTTCCCTGGGAAGCCTGTTCCAGTGTTTGATAACCCGTTTGGTGAAGAAATTTTTCCTAATATCCACTCTAAACCTTCCTTGGTGCAACTTGAGGCTATTTCCTCTCGTTCTATCACTTGTTACTTGGGAGAAGAGACCGACCCCCACCTCCTTTCAGGTAGTTGTAGCGTGATAAGGTCTCCCTTCAGCCTCCTTTTCTCCAAGCTAAACAATCCCAGTTCCCTCAGCTGCTCCTCATAAGACTTGTGCTCTAGACCCCTCACCAGCTTCATGTATGATGCATTTTGAAAATGCTTCAGTGTTTATCATAACTCTATCATAAGTCTTAATAAGAGCTGTGGTCATTAGAAGTGACCACATAGCAAAATTTCTGGCATATCCATACTGTACAATAACATCTGGTTTTCCTTTACTCTTCCTGGAAGATTATATCAAGGAAAATTTTGATAATGATGGTCATCAAAAGAATGGTGTTTGTTGCACAGAAGATCAACTTATACTCTGCAAAAGCATCTTGTTTATATTTAACATAGTCACCTATATTAACAATACATACACAGCACTTACAACTGAGTGAAAACAATGTGGCTTGAAAACAATTCTTTAGCTGCACTGTTTTCCCTTGCTTTGGCCATCCTAATCAAAATTCACTCTGAAAACTAAGCAGTCTTGTACTTGGTTAATGCTCATACACAGGACACTACCTAGAAATGCAAGGTACTGTGAACACAGGCTTAAGGAACTATGAAAAAAACAACAAAACACCAAACTCCAAAACCCCTCAAATGACAAAAATCCTGAACATAACAAATCAAAAGACTCCTTTTAGCAATGCTAATGGGATCAAAAGGACTGATGAGAAAAAGGATGAGGGAGACTCTTTTTCCTCATCAGGGGAAAACAATTTTTTAGGCAGGGATTTAGCTATTTTGTACTACATTTTGGTCTATTTCATGGATCTTGGGCAGGTCTTTTTAATTCTTGGTGCTTTGGTTCCAATACATACCACATTCACACTCCCCTCTACCTACCTTTGTTTAGTTTCTTTATCTAGATTGTGAAATCCATGAGGCAGGAAGATTTATTATTTCAAATATGATACATACATGTAGCTCCTGTAGTGTATTGCATAAAGTTCTTCAGAGCGCTCTTTCAATTATTTACAGAATTTACACATTATCTAGAAGCAGAGCTGGTGTTTATGTAGCCTGAAAAGTCTAGGTATTTCTTTTATGAATGTACACCTCAGTCTGTTTAGCAGCCCATGCTCTGCTGTGTCCTACCCCATTACTCCTAAAGGAATGTTGGCAGAATAAATAGGAAAGACTCCAGGAACTTTCACTGGTGCAGAGCCGCTTCTGCACATCATGCAGGATGTGTCCAAGTATCTGCAGTGCAGCCTCGTGGATTTGTATAATCCAAGATTAATTTTTCTCCTAGCTAGAGAGTTGAAACTAAGTCAGTATTTTATTTTGGTTGCCATTTGGATTTGTGCTTATTTATTTCACTCTTAAGTAGTTAAAAAGAAAAATATAGTTCAAAAGCAGTGGAATTCTGTCCGACATTTGAAGCATAATATGGAGTCTTTTCTGCTCAGCAGCAGACATAGAGCCGACTTCACTTTTCCTTAATCCTGAAAAACTGGTCACAAAATTTTCTCCATACTGTATTGTCCATTCCCCTCACAGACTCCCTCAAAAAACATTTCTCACCTGCTTCCTATAGGAAAGAACCACACAAAGATCTTCACGAATGATTTTTTAAAAAGGGCTTTAATATTTCTATGTAAATCTATCATTCAATACATAAAAGTTACTTTTTTCCTCTTATACTTCCTTGGGCGTCTCTCAAATATGTTTGCATTTCTTATCCATTACAATTGTTAATGAGTTTTAGTTAATATACAGATTTTGGCTTTAAGTTGATGAGAGGTGAAATTTTCAGGTGAACAAAGAAACCTAGATAAGTCCATAATATTGTTCAGGTTTCTGTCTCTAGAGCTGAGACTCTGTGTCTGCCATCTACTGTCAGTTGCAATTATGTTGCTAGGATCCTGTATCGGTGAGTGCAGAACATCCTGGGAAAGTAGTCTATTTTTTTTAGAATAAGCTTGAAAAAGCATATAGGCATGTACTTGCAGGGCCTTCTGCTAGAATCTTAGAGCATGCTATAAATGCATACTTGAAGAGTGTTTATACACTGTATTTATTGATTTCTTCTGAAAATTTAAGAAAACATTTCTTTCCTGATTTTTTTCCCCCGGGGACTGGGTGTGTTCTCCTGAGTTAAAAAAAAGCATTTGCATTAGGAAATGCTAATGCAATCACTTTAGATTCCATTTCTGGTGAGTTTTAAAGAAACAAACCTAGATAACAGGAAGGATGAAAATGAAGGCATTATTTTTTTGTAGATATGTTTAAGGCGAAGGAGCTTCTCCAACAAGCTATTCCTTCAAAAGTTCTTAAACCATGTTATTGAAAAGGAGAACGTAACAACATGTCACTGCAGTACAGAAAGGGAACCGGCCCATACTGCGTATATGTGCATATAGGACACAGACATCGATGATCTGATTCAGCCTGAAGGTAGACATCCAGTCCTTAAGTGTCCAAGCCATTTGCACAGAGCTAGTAGAGTAGCTAGAAGATCAATAGATGTTTCACATGTTTCTGGAGTGGCATATGGAAACAAGAGGGGAGAATCCAAGGCATCTAGAGAGGTACTGGAAGCCAGTGCTTAGGCTGAGGAGAGAAACAGATCTCAAATTAAGCTTATCTCTATGTGTTTTCATTAAGGTGTTGGATTCAGGTATCTGGTGCCGTTTCACACATCTCTCCAAGCTTCAGCCACCACCAGAGGAGGGCACAGGTCTCCCACAGTTTCTGCATTGCACCTGTCAGTGTCATATCAAGGGCTTGGATTCACAAGGGTATTTCAGATGGCACTCTTTAGGCACCTAAATTGCAACCTGAGTGTCTTCATGTGGTCTAGGTCCTGTTAGGTTCAATGGAGATATTGCTGATGCAGTAAACAGATTATTTTATCATATTCAGCTGACCAAACCCGGCTGTCTACTTTAAGGTGAATTGAACCATGCGACAGACTATAAATTCACTGAGTAGCTTTTCATTGACTTCAGTGAGCGCTCAGACATGTGGAGGCACATAGGAATTTACTATGAGGTCTAATAGTTTTTACCAACTTCATATATCTTTATAATATGGTGACATGGTTAATAAGTAATAATAACAATTAAAAAAAATTAAAATAACTTGAATTAGTAGGCTAATGATCTGGGCAGTATTGGCTACAAAGAATGAAGAAAACCTTGATCTTGCAGCAGCAGCAGCATTTGAACAGTGTTTTAAATCAAGAGTGCTACTCCTTGGTAGTGAGCTTTCTTCCAGACCAGAGTTTAAGATGCTTGTACACAGCTCTTACACTATAAATTCTCAGTCAGAAGAAAATAGTCTGCAGCATTATAAGCCAATATAAGATCTTTTTCCAAAAAAATTAAAAGCACTAAAATTTTAAAACCTAACGGCACTAATAGGAAAACAACAAAATTATGAGGTTGATTTTTTCTATTTCATTCATATTTAGATAAATTTTGTTGAAAGGAATTAGGTTGCAGAATGCTGTCCTTCATACATTAAGCAATATAATCAGTATAAAGATATACACAGTTTTGGATTCATACTGCTGCCATAGAAATATTATGGTGATGTGTCTATGGCCACAGCTAAGTTCTATTCACATTGAAGAAGAATGTCCTAATTAGCTGGTAACTATTTAAATATATTTTTAAAAATGGTTAATAGGTTTTCATGTGATGAGATCAAGATAGTTGCTTTCCTTGCTTCTAATAATTTTAGTAAGTCTTTACAGCTTGCACATTACAGCTTCAGACTACTTATAACTTTAATAAACAATTCATCATTACATGGTTTGAGTGTTATCTTTGAATTCATTAGATGAATTTCTTGAATTTACTTTGGGCAGAACGGCACCTATTGTGGAAAAATACTTTCAGTTAGGCAATGAGCTGTTAACAGTAATGTTTGGAATAAATACATTTTATCAGCATTTACAAAGGCACCCTACGAGGCAGCAAGCAGAAGAGCACATTTCACTGTGCAATCTAATTTCCTTGTCCTAAAAATATCTTCTTTCTTCCTCTTTCAAATTCAAGAATTTTGAAAATTTTGAAGGGACAATGTTGCATTTGTTTTGCCTCTAAGTACAGTTTTAAGATTTTAAAGGGATGACTTTTGGAAAAAAAAATGGAGTCATCTATCTTAGAGAACAAGTGTATAAAGCAGTTCACTTTTGAAAATGTATATTTGGCAATATATATTTTGGAATATACAGTTTTTGACAGTTTTGGAAACATGATTTTATATATATGTAGGTGTTTACAAATAAAGAGAGGAAGACAGAATGGTACTGTAAGGTACTGTAAACTGTAGACATTTATAAACAGTCTCTGAAGGCACTCGAAGTCTGCCGCATCACAAGAGATGCTTGTCTCTTAGGTGATGAACAGTGACACATGCATGCTTGGAAACAGTGGAAAGAAAGCTCAGAAGATTGTAAACTTGGGATAAGAGGTTCAAATATCATACTACAATATTTAAATTGTAATATTTTAAAATATCTTGATACGAAAGTCAGCAAAACCTGAGTGTCACAAAGACTGAGGTGATAAAGACAGGCCTTATCAGCTGCTGGATAAACTACTAGTGACTTGGACTTTGTCATTTTTGTTTACCAATAAACCAAATACTTTTGAATGCAAATACATGATACCATATGGTTAAACATTTTGTCCGTCATTCTAGACTCCAGTACAAATAGTGTAAATCAAATAAATAAATATCTTGAGGGAAGAAAAAAATGTTAAAGAAATACAGAAGTAAAGAATGGTTTTGATTCAATGCTTTTTCTGATAGTATAGTCTCATAATATGGCTGAAGATTTTTACATAGCAAAGGACCAATACAAATGATCCTGGAATCCTGTAAAACTCACATTCTATATTTTCAATTTTGAAAATCCCACATTACGTCATAAGATGTCATCACCGTAGGTGTTATATTTACAGAGGTCTGCAAAACACTGGATTTCTTATGTATAAATTATTTTTACATAAATAGGAACTAAGGCACAAAACTAACACAACTTTCAACCCCAGTTCAGCAATCTTTCAGATCTGAGTACGTGAATACTTAATCTTATAACTATGTCATATTTTACCTTGTGTTAATTTATTTTGTTGGAATTAAATTATTATTTCACATTCTCTCTAGATTTTGTGTGTATAATGCTTATTATTGGCTGTGCATTAATGTGTACACAGAAAGAAAATCTAAATATGGGCAAGGATAAGAAGCAGTGAATAAGGCAATGATTTTGAAATAAATACAGCCCATTCTGGAAATACATGCTTTATCTAATTCAAAATAAAACTATGTTGCTGAAGCCTAAAATAAAAAAGAATACAAACCACTAAAACTATTTCCATAGACTTAAGCTGAAGACAAGATAAAACCTAACAAGCATGCAAGAATGCAAAGAGCTAAATGATACACCGTACAAGTGAAGTCAGTAACCTCTGCCTCCAAAGAAAACTGAGTTAAAGGTGAAAAAACTCTGTGAGGGAACAGCAAAAAGTAGTGAAAGTTCCATACAAGCAGGACACGTAAAAGTAGATAACCAGACCAAGACCAACTACAAAAAAGTATTCAAACAAATGCAGGTACAAAATGTGGTGAATGGCAAAGCAAAATGCAGTACCCTTTTTCAACCAGAGCAGAGGAAGAATCTGCAGTGGATAAGCAGCCGTATCGATGAGACGTGGCATCCTGAGTGGGCTGGTAGTACGGTGTGGGAGCAGTTCCTCCCTTTCTATTTTTGCTTTGTTTCCATTCTTAAACATTTGGATGTCTTTTCTACCCTCTTGCTATCTGTTCTGTGTTTTCTGTATGTTTCTTTTGTTTGTTTGTTTATTTGTTTGTTTGTTACTGAATCCATATGCCATTTTTTCCTTTTTCAGATGCCTTGAAATAAGTCCACCCTGATTCTCTAAGCTGAAATGTGTTAGTGACAAGCTATTGATCATTTGTGATTTGTGTTTATAGCCTTGAGATGTGCTATGTCCCAGTACTTTCAAGGCCTCTGATATCACCATACATTTATACTCTCGGAGGCCCCTGCACAGTACTCAGTGGATAAAAATGATGAAGGAATATTAATGGAACATGGGGCTATGTGAAAATTTAGACTCAAGAAGAGAAGTAAAAGCTAGAAGAGCTAGACAGAATAGTGACCCAGTCTGTGGCATATTAAGAAAAATCAGAAAAGCTGTGAGAGAAGAAAACTCTTAGAAAACTTCCGTTATTCTCATGAAGATTCATGTCAGAATGGACATTATGCACAAACAATATTTTTAAGGCATTTCTTCTTAAATGGTCTCACCTTAAAACAAATAATTGGAAAATGTAAGCAGATGGAGTAGTCTCAATCGATGTACAAGACCTGGCTCACGACATAATTAGTAAAAAGCTAACCATCATGCATTCAGTGTATGTGCAGGAGTGAAGAAGTAAAAATTAGGAAAAAAAATCTAATATATTAACATGTCAAAAATAACATCCTTGTAAACATAAAGAAAATAGAATGAGCAGCCAAAAAGATGAAACTCTTGTGAGATAAAATGTTTGTATTGAAAGCGTTCCTACTATGTAAGAATTTTAGTCTAAATATATACTTCTTATTTAGAAAAAAAAAAAAGAATCTTTTATAGATGATGCCAAAAAGCTGGCATGGCTAAATACAAATTGAGCGAGACCATTAGAAATTAGAAAAGTCTTAAGTAAGAGAAATTGTATACAAATAATGAAACCATAACTTCATTGTAGCTTAATTGTATATTGCATTGTACTACAACAGCTGAAACAAGACTTTGAGAAACATCTTGTTCTAGGGAAATATTTAACCCCCATAATAATGTATTCAAACAAATTCCAATGTCAAAAAGAAGCAGCCCTTCAAAATCCTGTATGGCTAAAGATTAGTATGTTAGAAGAGGTGTCTAAGTAAAATGAGGCCATAGGACAAACCCAAAATGAACTACCTACCTCACTGTGCAAGAGCTTAGGAAAGTCACATAAGAAAGCTTTTTGTAACAGAAGTCAGTGCTCAGGAACTGTCTCAGAGGAAATGTTAATAAAAAGAGTTTTCAAAAAAATTAATAAAATGAATAGCAGCAAACTTCCAGAAACAGATGGCATTCACACAGAGTTCTAAGGAAAATGAAATATGAAAGTGCTGAACTGTTAACTATAGGGTGTAATTTATCACTTAAAATGTCCTTTGTACCAGAGGAGTTGAAAATGGCAAATGCGATACAAATTTTTTAAAAGGGCTTTGGAGAACTATAAAATGAAAAGTCTGTATCTGCACTCAGCAAACTGTTGAACCTAGGATTAAGAATAAATGAGTAAATATGATGTAGCAGGAAGTCAACACAGGTTCTGTAGTGATGCCTCACAAATGTAGCGTAATTCTCTATAACGAAGGTGATAAAGTAGGCAAAGATAATGGTTGATATATCTACTTGGTTTTCCAAAATGTTTTTGAGAAAGCCACTCTGTAAAACAGGATGCCCCTTGGACACGGGGAAAATCTTTCTGTAACCCTTAATAAGTGGTTAAAGCAGAAAATAAAGTGGTTGGAAAAGAGAGTTGTTTTTACCATTATGGAGAGATCCATGGGAATCAATGCTGTTCAAAATATTCCTATGTGATCCAGGAAAAGGTATAATGGTTACCAAGTTTATTGACTTGGTGTTTTTCAAGGAAGCAGGAACTATAATTCAGTATGAAAGTTTATGAAAGATATTATAATAGTGATTGAGTGAGGGATGAAATGCCTAAAGTAATTAAAAGCAAAGTAACATGGGATCATAGAGTCTACACTAGCAATTGGCAGTTGCGCTTAGATTTGCAAAATATCAAATAGATGCTCAAAAATTAATAAGAAAGAAGAAACAAAACCCATCATGGTATGTATCACTGTATAAATCCACACAGTACATTCCTTTTGCAGTACTTTTCCAGGAAGGTCTCATTCTTCTATGTCAGGAAGGATATAGTAGAGCTAGGCACAGTACACAAAAGAGAAACAAGTATGAAATGGATTTTGAATGAGAAGCGACAAAAAAGCCAAGAGCTCTCTAGTTTAGAAAATAAATCACTATCACAGAAGAGAGCTGTATCTAAAATCATGAAGACCAGGGAAAAAGTGGTCAGGGAGTAATATGCAGTAGTACACAGGAAAGACAGTGACATTTCCATACCTTTACTTCTGTTCAGTAAAGCTTTAAATGAACTTTCGGTCCGATTTAGTATGGCAGTTCTTGTGTTGTGATACAAAGATCTGAAAAGATGAAGGTACCGTTTGATTTCAGACTGCTTTATAGTGTTTCTGAAAGATTTCCTCCTGTTAATTCTGTGTCTTTTTGAGCTTCCCCAGCTTAGTATGTCTGACCTGAAGAAACGTGTCTTTTGGGACAAAGATCTGACTGTACTGTGTGCACATACATGCCATCTTGCCCTAAGGCCATCAATATACTATCCTCATTGCAGTGAGGGTTTTTTTGAAACACAAAGACCACTAATTCCAGATAAGACTTTTTTGGAATTTGAAGAATATTAAGCAACGTGAAGGGAAGAAAGCTAACAGAACTTTAAATATAACCCCCATGTGAACTTTCTATTCAGACAATAAATAGATCGAGTTATTAACCAAAAATGATGTTAAATAACAGGAGTTATCTCCTTGGCTTAGTTGTTACACATACAGATTAAGAAGATACACATCTACTAAAGAAGATAAGAAGACCTCATTTTTTTCCAGTTTGGAAAAAAATACTTTCCTTTAGTTCGTGTTGCCTGGCGCTCCAGGTTTAACATCTGTGGAACAGAAAGATATTTTTTTCTTTGATGTATAAATAAAACTAAGCTGATTGCTGTAAAGTCTTTAAAAATTATTTTATTTCATGATGTAGTCTACTTACATCATAATGCTTCTAGAAGTATTGTGTACTGAATTGTGATGATGAATCCTCTTTCCCCCGTGCCTTATTTCACTTATTAAAAAATGCTTTAGTTTTTAATTCTTTCTCATTTCTACAGGTCTGAATATAAGAATGTAAGCAAAAATATACAAGTTTTAAATCTAAAAATGAGTAAGGGCAAATTTTCAAACATTTTTTGCTCTAGTTTCCACATGTTGTAGTTGAGATCCTCCCAGTGAAGTTACTGTTAGGCAATCATGTAACTGATTAAGAATCAGCTATTTCATAATTTCACTTGAATTTTGTGCCTGTAATTGCAGGTGTTATTATATATTATGGTTTTTTTAGTGAAAATAGACAAGCATTGAACTTAAAAAAATCTGTAGTCAAGGCGTAACATGTACCTTTCTATATCACTTCAAATCTGTATTATGCTAAACTATTCTTTAATGCAAAGTATGTTGCAAAATCTGCCTAGCTCTGACATGGATTTTATTTTTTTTTAAAGTAGTAAGCAACCTTTGATATTCTTTATGTTTGAATGGTTTTTATTTTAAAAATAAGAGTTTTCTGCAGGAATTCTGGAGGCATCACTTGGAAGCCACTTAGAAAAACTGAAGAATAGTTGAGTAAGATTTGCAATTTAGCCTGAACTGACTCCTCAATGAGGAAGTCAAGAGGATCCTGTGTAACACATTTAGAAGTCCCACAATGTTGCTGTACTAAACTGAGACAGCAGCCACTGTCCAGAGATTACCACCTGTAATTACAGTACTAATTCACTTATATGCATAGCTGATGTATGCAAACCAAGAGAAGATATTCCTTAAACACTTTATGTTTCCAGTTTTTTGTAACAGAAATACATACACAATTCTGACCATGATCAAGAAACCAGCCCACGTATATACCAGGCACTTGTGCATACATATACAAGTTCCTCAGAACTGTTCCTGCACGGTACCAAAATACCAGTAATTCTTTCTTTGTATCTAAATCACAATTATAGGGTCACATTCAGCTTCTGCTGAAATCTGAGACACTTTCTCTTGAGTTATTGAATACTGTGAAAAATTCTATGGTATTTTTGGCTTTCTAAATACACATGATTAAATAAAATAATTGTTGACATACATCATCATTAAAATACATCCAATATTTTTTATATCTTGATGTTTGATTAATTTTTGTCTAAGCTATTCCTACTTGAACTTTTAATGAATAATTATTACAGAATAATGCAAAATTTATTTATTATTGTAATATATTGCTTATATTATAGCCCAAGGACCCAATCAGAATTTTTGGTCTTTGTTAGACTGAAAGCTATTATGTTAATATAAATTCATATCAGTCTCTGAATTATCTTGCATAATGTTGGACTCAGTAGCATAATTGGAATAAGTAGAATACTTTCCTGTTGTTTAACTTTTGCTATATACACATTTTGTTTCTGGACCAAGTTAGTTATCCTCAATCTTTTCAGTCATTTTAGTCATCCATTGAAAGATTAGAGAAGTTGCCCTGCAGAAAAGAAATAATGTAGTATTATATGTATTCTGTATGCAGTGATATGTTTACATGTATGAACTATGCATAAATATAAACTGTAATGTTTATGCAATTTGATGGATTTCACAGGAAAAGAAAAGATATAGACAGATAACTAACCTTGACTTTATTAAAAGAATCTTACATATATAGACTGCATTTTGAAATAATATGCTTGCTATAATTTTTCTATGAATGAAATAAGTTTTATTTACCTGTTGGAGGAACTTTATTTAATTGTTGGGGCACATAGACTGGGAAACACAGATCATTTCATTAAACCATTTCCTATAATTTCTAAGGTTTTTCCTGCAATACCTGTATGGCATGGTAAAAAATCACAACATGGTAACTGTTCCTCCTGCAATTGCAAGGCCTGTATTTTTCAGCCACATCAAATAAAACAACTCTTTTATAGGAAATATTCATACAACTAAAATTATATGTCCAAAGACAAGATCTACCTTTTGTAAATAATACTGCTCATTACAGATAATACACCTGAGGTCCCTTTATAGTCTGTGGGCAACAGAAGAGGCATCTGAGTGATCCTTAGATCTCACCTTAGGCTGCGTGCCCTCACACGTTTAATGCTGTTAGTTATAGCTCCTCACATGAAACTACACTTCCCAAGAAATCTTATTCTTCTGAATGAGCATATAGCCCCTCTCCTTGCAGCTACTGGCTGAAATCTCAGTCATCAGCACAATCATTTTGGCTACAATCTTAACTCACAACACATTTTGCTTGATCTGCTTATTGGGGATGTAATCTAAAGAAGCAGCCTGTTGAATCTGACTACGCTGCCTATCCAAGCCTCCACCGAAAACTCAGCAGCACTCTTCCTTGGCTTCCCAGCACCATTTCTCCTTCACCTCTTACTCACTCCAGGCAGAGAGGTCACCTGCCTAACACCATGATTTGGCAAAGAGAGACAGCAAGAGGAAAACTCAAAGGGAGTAAGCCAAGGGCTGTGGAAACACTAGCCAAGGATATTTTGCAGAATAAGGAGTTATGTATGAGTTCAAAAAACAGCAAACAAATAATGTGTCTGAAGCTCCCAAATTATCATTAATGTATGTTTCCTTTGCTCCAGGTCTCAGCTAGAGGTAAAAACCAGCAAGCAGCATCCTTACCAGAAATCTGCCTTAAGTAGATCTCAAAGACATTAAGGGAACTTGTAACTTATGGTGTGATTTCAGGTTTGGACAGTCGTTTCATGGTACATCCATGGCTACACCCTGGCATACCAAAAACATACCACAATTGACTTTGGCTTGAATACTCTCCAAATAAGCTTTTGTTTATTTCTTTCCTCTTAGTTGTTTCCTTGGCTAGTATAAACCATTAATTAGTCAGATGCTTACTTCACAAAGCCTCATTCCTGTGTGCAAAACATCTGCTCTGAGCTTTGTCAGGTGCATAGAAAAAATCTAACTACTTTCGTGGGATCAAGAATCATAAAGATTTTGTTTGGTCTTTAGGTACAGCAACTGGATAGAATTAATTGCAAAGAACTGTGGGCTGAGGGCAAGAGCACATACTCAGATAACAGATTTCTGCTAGGTCTTAATGTAAATCTGAGCATTCAGTAAGCTTGGACAGCCATGTTGTTGCAGGTAGCAGTATAAGTGCAGGTACACCTCAGTTTTCATGCTCCAGGAGAGGTCAAATTCACCTGCAGTGTGTTAGAACTGTAAAATGGGCACACTGCATTACTTTCTAAAGCTACCTAAAATAAGATCCCAGCAAAACCAAATGTCAGTGTTGTCCTTCTTTTGTATCTCAACAATACATAAGAATAGCAGTGGAAAAATACCCCTTACAGATTTCCCAAAGGCTCACGTGAAAGTGCTCTGTGCAGTTTAATATATATATCTTTTTAAATATATATATCTTTTTAAAATGGCAAATACAATAAAAAGAAAGAAACATTCAACATAGAACTGAAGTTCAGGTAGTTAGATTCTGTCTGCTATTTTATTCTGAAAAAAATGTGTTTTCTGGTAAAATACCAATAGAACCTGGACTAGAGTTGCAAAGTTATGAAAAGGGAGAGAAAAGGGCACTTTGCAGAGAACGAAGGTCATTACCATTAAAAATGCGATGTGCATAATGTGATGTGATTTTAGTAAGGCTTTTGACAATGTGCCTCACAGCACCCTTCTGGACAAATTGTCCAACTGTAGGATGAGTGGGTTTATGGTGTGCTGGGTAAAGACTTGTCTGAAGGGCTGAGCTCAAAGGGTTGTAGTGAATGGGGCTACACCTGGCTGGCGACAAGTCACCAGCAGCGTTCCTCTAGGTTCAACTCTAGGGCCGGTTCTGTTCAGTATATTTATCAATGATCTGGATGCGGGAGTTGAATGCACCATTAGCAAGTTTGCTGATGATACTAAACTGGGAGGTGCTGTTGATCCTCTCGAGGGACAAGAGGCCTTGCTGAGGCATCTAGATAGGTTGGAGCACCAGGCAATCCTCTGTGGCATGAAATTTAACAGGAATGAATGCCAGATTCTGCACCTGGGAATGGAGTAACGCTGGGCAGAAATGTGAACAGGGAGAGGAGTGGCTGGAGCACAGCCCTGCAGAAAGGGATCCCGGGGTGCTGGTGGGCAGCAGGCTCAATAGGAGTCAGCAGTGTGCCCTGGAGGCCAAGAGGGCAAACTGCATCCTGGGGTGCATCAAAGCCAGCATCACCAGCTGGTCAAAAGAGGGGATTATCCTGCTGTATTCAGCATTAGTGTGGCCTCACCTGGAGGACTGTGTCTAGTTCTGGGCCCCACAATTTAAGAAGGGTGTGAAGGTCCTTGAGGGTGTCCAGAGTAGGACAACAAAGATGGTGAAAGGGCTGGAAGGCATGTCCTTTGAGAAGCGGCTGAGGACTTTGAGCTTGTCTAGTTTGGAGCAAAGGAGGCTGAGGGGGCACCTCATTGCTCTCTGCAGCTTCCTGAGGAGGGGAAATGGAGAGGGAGGTGCTGGTCTCTTCTCCCTGGGATCCAGTGACAGGATGCCTGGGATTGGTTCAAAGCTGCGTCAGTCAGGGGATGTTTAGGCTGGACATTAGGAAGCATTTCTTTACCGAGAGGATGGTCAAACACTGGAACAGGCTTCCTAGAAAGGTGTTTGGTGCCCTGTGCCTGTCAGTGTTTAAGAGGCATTTGGACAATGACCTTAATAACGTGCTTTAACCTTTGGTCAGCCCTGAAGTGGTCCAGCAGTTGGACTAGGTGATCTTTGTAAATCCCTTCCAATTGAAATAGTCTATTATAATCTATTCTAAATGTATGTGATTACAAAGTTTCTAGTTAACGCTAATGGAAAAACAAAAAAACAAAAAATAACACCTTCCTAAATTTTGGGCATGTTATGAAATCATATTGTTCAGCTGAGTCGTTCAAGGCATTACTGAAGAGAGAAAGCATGGAAGAAATTATAGAGGAAATGCTGGTTTTGCTAAAGCAATGTGATGGAAATTTTTCTGATGCTTTTCATTCACTGGCTTTATTTTATGTCTGAAAAAAGCTTTATAATTCTTCCTTTGGAAGTAAATGCCTAATGTAAGAAGAAGAATTACTAGGGTCTTATATCTTACAACTGAATTAACATTTTTTTACCTACCTAAACACATCTAACTACTAAAGATTTCCTGGGTGAACATTAGCATGTTGGCATTCTACCATTACTGAGAAATAAATTATTTTCTTGCATATCTCAGCATATGAGCTACTTTGCAGTCCCATTTCAAATTAAATTGAAAGCTTTTATACAATAGCTATTAACATTAACTTGGTAGGTTCTCAGCACTCTGTGAACCTTTGCATTCACAGCAATATCACTAATTTTCATGGAATAGCTTTTGTTCATAAACATGGAATAAAAAGGAAAAAAGGAAGGAAGATGACAGATTCATAATTAAGTGTTTTTTATTTGTTTCTGTTATATGTCTCATAGTATGTTTTTGATACAATATTCCCAACTAAAATATGCTCTACTTAATTCTAGAATCAACAGCTAAGATGAAAATACCCTATATATAACACAAAACTGTAAAAGGCACAAGTGCAATGGAAAAGGTGAGAACCCAGATATTTCCACACACTGATAATCTAGGAAGAGGGATATCCTTTATGCCCAGAGGATGGAAAAAACACTGACAAGAGTATGAGAAGGGGAAGAAACCCACTTTGACTCTACAAATCAGGTATTGGCTTCCAATTTAAGTTTGTGAGCTGGACGTAAGAAGCCTAATAAGAATTAAACCCCTTAAGAAGCAACATATATAGATGTAGTCAATAGCACGTACCTGAGAAGAGATGAAAAAACCTCAGAAACCTCACTGTGGATCAAGGAAAGGAGGATTCTTTATTTCTCCAGAAAGCAACCAATAAAATATTTGAAGAGTAGGTTTATTAGCTTGTGAATGTAATGCAGATTAGCGAAGGACTATTCAGAGTGTAAAAACGCAGTGGAAATATCCCAAATATATCGCATCTTCAAGCATTCTCCTTTTAACTTATATGCACTGTTTTCCCTGAATTCATCAAGTTTCATCCCAAAAAATATTTAATTCATTGCTCTCACCATTGTATTTAGAAGACTATTCTACTACTTGAATGATTAAAATCTTATATGATGCCTTGCTAAAAGGAGGTAAAATACATTTGCTTTGGCATATGTGTTTCCAAACAGCATCACATCCTTCCTATACTTGTTTGGTTAGACTCAACTGAGGCATTACCAATGCAGCTGTACCAGTGAAACATGTGATTAAGTTTCTCTGCCTTTTTTGAAAACAGGGGTGTTTTAGTGAACACAAGAAGTGTAGCCATACAATTTAAATGAATAACCAAGATTTTAAAAATGCATTAATGGATGAAGTTAATAGTATTGATAAGACATGTGAAGCAAACCAGTATGAAAATGCTACATGCAGCATATATTCTTCTCAAGAGGGAAAGAACATGCACGTGTTAAATGCAGCAAAAGGCAGACAGTGCTTGTATCAGTCAGGCAGAGCAACTGTGTTCATATCAGCCATTAAGGAAAAAGCCTGTTGTACTTCAGTGAGAGAGTGTAGAAAAAAAAGTAGCTACAATCCAAATTAATTTCCAAAAGCATTTCCAAACCTTGGGGAAAATGTCCTGATTATATCATCTGCTAATATCTCATATTCTCTCTGGTATTGTTAGTATTTTTTTCCCCTCTGATTGGCTAAAATCAATTGAGATTACTTCTGAATAGTTTTCCTGGGCAGCTAATCATTTAAAATTATAGACTGGGGAGTAAATAGATCTCACAATCAGTTCCACACATAAAGCAGCAAGTGGGAGGGACAAATTTAAAATGGCTAAGGCTAAAAAAAATTGTATATATAATCTCACAGGAACCTTTAGGAGATTAGGGACTTGGTTTTACTCTCACACAACATGCATACCAGTTAACACCTGTAGAATTATCCTTGATTTGTCTAAACAAGACAAATCAGGCCTTCGATCTTGTCAAAATTGTACTGTTCTCTTCAGAAATGGAACTAATTTAAAACTAAACTTTAATTTTTCATTTCAAAATAAATTCAGGGTCAGTTAATTTTTCTTAGTCCATTAAAGTTTTGATAGGTGCTTCAGGGAAATGGGATAAATGCATGGTGCAGGATATGTGGGAGTGAAAAGTACAAGTTTTTTGGTTTTAATTTCTTAACAGAATTTGTTCACCTGTTTCCACTTAACATTTCTGTATCTTATTTTCTCCCCTCACTGTCTATAAAACATGTTTTTGCTAAATTACACTGATTGCATCTATACAATAAGCAACAGCACATGAAAAATCAAAACATTTTGAAAGTCTCGGCTCACTTGCAAAATTTGCCCTTGATATTGGCAGCTGGACATATCATTGAGAGTTAATTAGCTATGAATTTGGGACACAGTTTGCAATTTAAAGGATTTGTATTTTAATATGCCACAGGGAACAATGTAGGTACTGTATCTATTACCTAGAATGTCCTGAATACTTTTTATGGTCGTGGAACTTACAAGGAAAACTTTCATATAGATTTCAATTTAGAAAAAATCCCAAACCTTACATCTGGACTTTTTGGATGTCCAAGAATATGAGCAATAAACAGGACATTTGTACAGTTTTCACATACTTGCTTTCTAAAAGCATGCATTGAATTAACCAGATAAAATGTGTAAGAGCTACAGCAGCAAGTACTAGTCTAGATTATTCAACTGGATGGACAGTTTTCCAGTACTTTTCAAGGGTAATTCTCAAACTTAACTTTTTCTATGTGTTGGAGAAAAATGGAGACATTTGTTAGAATATGTAAACATTATTTGAGAGCAAGACCAAGGAGTTATCTTTGCTATCATTACTACCTTTTAACACCTACTATAATTATTTCTATCTATTGGCAAAAGGCAGTCAAACACACAAATGACTGATTTTGCAACTCCGACATTTTCAGAGTCTTTTCACAGTTTTTCCAAATGGAACCATTATAGAAGCTCTGCTTTGACTGGTGGTCATGTTGAGCAGGTCAGAATTGTTTAGAGAAAACCAAATCATATCACAGTAGCTATCTGTTGAGTTCACATCCAGTTCTGAAAGTAGAATAATATGGATATGTAGTGCAAAACTTAATGAAACGTTGTAAAGAAATGAAAGTACGCTACTATAGACTGGATTTCTTAGGAGAAGAAAACAGAATTTTTCTGGAGGTCAAATCCTGGAAGAATCTAAGCTTCATTATCTACCTGCTCCTTCTGTCAGTTGTGCTAAACCTGTTCATATTTTAAGAAGCATGGAAAATTTGGTGTAATGTGTTTGTTACTTAAAGTTTTCCCTGTTACTCAGGTAACTCCTAAACCTGACATAAATACCAAGTTAAATAATAGGAACACCTGCACCTTTATCTCTAAGATGCATTCTGCATTAAATCTCAAAGTGCAGTCCTTACTAAACCATGTAAACACCACATTTTTTTTATTATCAACACATCCAATCTTTTCATGTAACTGACAACAAATATAAAAGTTATTTAGTCTTCCCACTCCTGTTAGAACTGTAGAAACAAAACAACTCTCACAACATAATCAAGTTTCTGTCTGACTCATTTGCCAGCAGCAGAATTAATAAACCATGCAAATGATGGCCTCAGCTTACTTGTCTGCATTGCAGCCAAGGGCAGGATTTGGAAAGGTTACCTACAGAATCGTAGGGTAGTGTAAGCACTAGATTTGTCTTTCTTATTGTATTGAATAATATAGAAGGATGTAACGAGACTTTCATTTCCAAACTTTAATTTGAAATGGGAATATTTAGGAAAAAATATTTAACTTGAGAGACAAACAACAATGAAGGCAACAGGATCACCAACTGAAGTTGATTTTACTCATATAAAAAAAATCACTGAGTTCAATAGTGAAATTTCTTCTATTATTTTTTTCTTAAAAAATCAGTCAGCTTCAATGAACTGTGATCAAGTACAATATTTTGTAACTGATGTTCTAAACATTTAAACTTTCATGTTCTTTAAGTTGTTATATTAAAACTCCTTTTCATTTCACAAAGGAACAGCATGTAACTGCTGTAACCAATACAAAGAAACATAAAACACAAGAATGGGAAAGAAAATAAATTCTGCTTCTCCTGCATAACATATGAATCTCAAACCAAGGCAAAGCAAAATAAAACCCAGATGCTTGTGGTAAGTGATTCTGAGCCAGTTATCACATGTCATTTTTTTCTGGTATCATTTCCTACTACTTATCAGCTGTAACAATGAATATAAAAAATAAAAGTTTTGGCAGAGATGGTATGGTATTAGCAGGAAAGAGTTCAGACAAACTAAGAGAGGATAAGGAAGCATCTGATGAACCTTATACGCTCCTTCCTTATCTACAAAGTTCTGTGAATGTTGGCAAAGTCACAAACAGCCAAGGCCGGAGCAGATATAAAATACTTCAAGGTTCAGACACGATAGTAATTGAGTGTCTTGTAGCTGATCTTTTTCAGAGGTGTCACAGGCTTCTTTTGCCCAAGTCCCCAGTGTAAACTCACAAAGCCTCACTTCCCTGTGGGGAAAATGGGAGAAGACAACTACATTTCTCCTGTTTCGTCTGGGTTATGTTTCAGTAGTTGTATTCTAGCTTTTGCACAAGGCCAGATAGAAGGATAAGCAATAGTTTTACTAATAGCAGTCATATTCCCCTCTCTTACTCTGAACTGAGAGTGTGTTATCCGTCTCAGACAATTACTTGGTGTACATTAGGTCTTCAGACAGAGTGTCAGGGCATTCACTGGATATATGTACATTTTCACCTGGCCTTCCCTTTCTTTTTTCACCTTGTCAGTAAGTGGTTTCTTTCTCTCTCACTTTAGTCCGGGATGCAGCTGGCAAGTGACAGAAAAAGATTATGTTTTCCATTTCTTACGTCTCTAAATAGGTATATTTAGAGGACTAAACTGTCACCTTCAGACTGAGAATTCAATCTGATGTTACTATGCATTTATGTAGTGCTTAGTCCCAGGTGGCAGGGTCTCAACAGGCTCTCTAAAGTGCATTGTATAATGAATAAGAAATCAAGATGCTAATTGTCAAGGGATTCTGATCTATTAGAAAATCATGTTCCTGAATACTGATTTATTTTATCAGATTACTTCAATTTCCCTTTTCTGCAAAATTGTTTTTTGTTTGGTTTTCTTTTGCTTGTTTGTATTTCTCCTCAAAACTTAAAACTTATGAAGATGTTTTATTTACATCACTTTATTTGTGGACTGTTTGGAGATTAGAGAAGATGACAAAATTTATCTCATATTGTCTGTGTCATGTCTCAGAATCATACTCCATTCTCCCTTGTTCCCCCTTCCCCGAAGGTCCTTACTTTCGGAGTGAGAGAAAGAGAAAAGAGAGAAAGACAATCAAAACTTCAAAAGTTATTGTAAAACAAAATGCTTGTCACTCTCTGGTCACCATCTGTAAAAATACAGCACCTGAGTAGTAAAAGAGATAGCGTGCTGATTGGTTTGTTTTCACATTACTGACAAGAATATTGTTGTTATATGAGCTCCTTTAGGAACTCTTTTTCTTTGTACAGATTTAACTGATAGGTATTATTTATATTTGATTCTATTGTTTTTTCTACTAGATTTTCATTAAAATGAAATAGTAAAAAAAAAAAAAGAAAAAAAAACCACAAACCCTACACCTAGATTTCATTCTCATTTTACAGTCAGGTATGACCACATTTTAGCTTGTTTCCACATATCCTCTACACAAAATTTTTATATACATGTTATAAACCTGCTATCCAAGGTTTCTTCCAGACAACCAGCTTTGCCTTCCTCCTAAATCCCTCCCAAATCCATGCATCAACCCAACAGGAGTACAAAAAATAATGATGCAAAATAAAACTTATGACTGTAAAGCCCAATGCAAAGTTAGCATGTATAGTTGGTAGGATCAAGTGAAAATTGTGTTTTATTCTGTCAATTGGAAAGATATAGAACCTTGCAGATATATTTTATTATGTAATTAAGTAATTATAAAAATGTAAGTACATTGAGTAGTTAGTTAGTGAGACAAGTAGGTAACTTAAAAAGACTTAAAAAATATATAGAAATAGGTGAAATAATTCTCTTATGAAAGATCACAGTCTAAATACCAAACAGCCCCTATGTGCCAGCAGAGATCTGATTCAGTCAACTCTACAAAAAGATGGACCTGCAATATATGGTGAATGATTCAGATGTATAACATAATTTTTAAGTACTAAGTTACTTTGTGCCACTTAACAATGTGTGCTGTGGGAGACATTCCCTACTCTGTTGATGTTCCTGGCAATTCAAATAAAAGACAATTTGTCAGTTGTCTGCATTTGGGAGTCTGCAGTTAAATGAACAATACATTTCCTAAGGAAAGTTTTCTAACAACAGAAACATTAATGTAAACTAAATGAACATTTTTTTTTTATAATAAAATACTAATTCCAGAAAGAATCAGAAACAAAAGACCTTCCCATACAAAATGTGAAATATATTTCATTTCACAGTATGGTCATGGGCAAGATCATTTTGAATGGACTTGGACTAAACTTTCAACCAAAGACTAGACAGATCTAAAATAGGTGTAGTTACCTGGGGATATCTGTTTGGATAATTTATTTTAATTCTAATAGATTATAGATTTTCATTGGACATTTCTCAGTGGATATAACCACAGTTGCCACCAAAAGAAGAAAATAATTAGAGCAGTACAGATCACCCAAGGCTAATACTCTGAGCCCTCATTCAAAATGCAGAGATAAGCAGTTTATTTCTGAGCATTGAGAAAAAATGGCTGGACCCAGGAACAAGAGTAATGGAAGAATGAAGGAAAGGAGGGAAGATTTGAATGGAGTCATTTTTTCCTATTACCTAAGCTTATACAATATATGAAGAAGAGCCAAAAACTAAGCAAAATTAATACATATATGCATGTGCATGCATATTCTTGCATATGCACAAAATATTTGTGTATGCACATACAAAAATATGTACATATTCATACGCATACATTCATATATGTATGTATAAAAACAAAACAAAACAAAAAAACAGAGACTAGTGCAGGAGGAATTCATACCCTACTTGTGAGAAAAAATTAAGAAGTTTTTCTAATTGAGAGTGAACAGGAAATTTGGGTGGGTAACCAGAATGAATGAAAATCTAAGCAGGGTGCAAAAATGTCCTGAATGAATTGTAGAAACTGAACAGAAAGCCATTTTGGGGCTGAAGTATTTATCTGGGTTGTCCAGGTCAACTGCCTTATCCTCATCTGACTCTGCCATGAAGGATGTGTTTACAATCAAATAGTGATACATTTCCTGTTTTGCAGCCACCACTGAAATTAGAGATTACAAAACTGAAAGGCGTTGTCTTTTAAGGAACTTCCAGTTACTAGCAGATCCAACAAATGCATAATGGCTGAAAAAAACTAGAAGAGTAAATTATATGAGTGTCAGAATAAATAATTAATTTTCCAGCTATTTTTTCTGCTATGACACAGCTTAAATTTTTTTTAAATGATGATATATTAAAATGTGAAGAAAAAACATAAAAGTTTTTTTATGTAAAAAGACACGCCTTAGATAGAAGAATGACAAGCTGTGCAATAAAATGCTATTCTAACAAAATATCAGACTGATTAAAAATATCGGAGGAACAGAACATTGTTTCATAAGGCCCTCTTCTCCATGTGGATCGTTAGTGTGGGAGAAAATCCTTGTAATTCTTTGCACTGCTCCCACACATACACCTACACATATCATCACTTGACTTTCAAACTAACAATAGAAGCGTTAGTAGAGCTATCACCATCTGCAGAATGAACTGTGCATTTTTAAGGCTGCAACAGTCTGAGACATTAGCAGTGGTAGTCATATAGAGGGAAAGTAATACCCTATTTACACAGGAAGAACCATGTAGGGGTCAGTTAATAGATATGTTACCCCATTAAATCATGAATATAAGTTCCTTCACATTAATGAATTAATAAGTTGGAAGCTCTTTTTCAGTTTCTGTGGTTTAATATCAAAAAAAGAGCATCCACCTAGTATTAGTGGGAGCAATGAGATACACCACCGCAGAGATCTCTATGCTCACACAGGTAAATTATTTTGCTCAGTATTTTAATGACCTTTGAGAAAGCCTTACAATGATCAACAAGTAATTATTGCAAATCAAGCTGTACAGGGACTTGAAGTTCAGTTCAGAAAAGGATTCCTGTATTTCTTTTCTTTTATTTTCTTTTTTCTAATCAGGAATTCTGACCAATCTACTGCCTGTTGCCCACGAAAATGAAGTCTGTGGTACTCATTCTTTTCTCTAAAAGTCTATGTCCTCTGGTTATTTTGAAGAAAAACTTAGGGCTTCTCATGTTTAAGTTCTCTAACTGTATGTAAAATTCTTGTTGTAGTGGGATGAAAGCTTTATGGTGCAGATTGCAAGACTACTGGTGTGGTAATATAGGCTGCTTATTTTCCTTGCTGTATTGAAACCATCAAGAAATCCTCAGAGGAAATAAATATTGTCAAAATATTGGAGTCATGCAGCAAAGGAATGCTCAGAAGTTTGCGAAGATAATTACACAGGAAAAAAATCACGAAACAGCGTAACAGATAAAAATCAGGCCACAGAATAATAGAGTTGGAACATAAACTCAGTTCCACAATGAGGAAGGGCAGTGCGCAGTAATGCAGGCAGGTGATTTCTGGCCTAGAACAACGTCTGCTACTGGGGCTGTAGCACAAAGCCTTCCCGTATACTTCATTTGCAGCCTAGCAGTGCAGGATGACAAATGGGCCTGTCAGGATTATTTGAATTTAACTAACTAAGTAAAAAGATTGAAATCCTCCGGTTTCTAAGCATGCCTCCCTAAACATCCTTGAGGATGTGTGTGTTAGTTATAAATAGTTTGCCTTGCCTTGCCTTGCCTTGCCTTGCCTTGCCTTGCCTTGCCTTCCCTTCCCTTCCCTTCCCTTCCCTTTTTAATCTCTTATCTGTTTTTCTGTATCATCTGTAATCACAGAAAGACTCCACTTCAACATGTTCTTAAGCAGCTTCACTGAGAACAAAAATTCTGTAATATATGTGAAGAGCTTAGAGGCTACAATGTTTTGAGAGATGTGTGCATGGAACCTTACACTCCCTTGAAAGGTCTTTCTTACAGCTGCCATTGCTTTGAAAAATTGTTACCTTTGGCCGTTGCAATGTGGTGTACTTGATAAAGTAGGCATACAAGTGATATCAAGGTTATCTTGAGTTCAGCAGTCTGCCGTTCCTCTTTCTGTTGACCTCCCTCTTCACAGCAACACAATTTTTCCTCTAGACCTGATTGTCTCAATAATATTTTCATTTAAAAGTCTGGTTGACTTTCTCCTCTGGGTGTCTTTGAGCAACATTCCAGCAAAGGACTTCGGGCTCAAGCTATCCAGAACATAGCTTGCTGCTGTCCTTACAAAGATAGACACTCTGGTTACCAGTTGCCTGTGAATTACCAATGGTAAGTTAATTTCTGAGACCCCTAACTGCCATACTCATATGAGAGAGGTCTAGCTGTTGTTACTATGATCAAAATTTTAAGGAGATTTTTCTATTGATAGCCTTTTAGAATAGGGCTCAACAAATACTCTTTTTACTGCCATTCTCTGCCTCTCAGTCTCAGTGGCATCAGTCTTTCACTCTGCAGTTACCTTTATTTTTACTATGACATGGTTGACTTTTGCAAGCTGAATATTGTGCAATAAGCCACCACCTTCTGCTCCCTGCATAAGTTGATAGATACAAAAGCAAGTTGGAGCTAAGCAAATGTGGCTGTTGTTATGGACAGGAAGATGAACTTGTCATCACAGAATCACAGAATCACAGGGGTTGGAAGGGACCTCTGAAAATCTAGTCCAACCCCACTGC
Organism: Burhinus oedicnemus; assembly: GCA_008921705.1. Lineage (NCBI taxonomy): Eukaryota > Metazoa > Chordata > Aves > Charadriiformes > Burhinidae > Burhinus > Burhinus oedicnemus. The sequence continues at coordinate 1,686,108 of VFFE01008521.1, read as the reverse complement.
CAGAGCAGGCTCACCTACAGCAGGTAGCACAGGATGGCATCCAGGTGGGTTTTGAATGTCTCCAGAGTTGGAGACTCCACCACCTCTCAGGGCAGCCCATTCCAGTGCTCTGCCACCCTCAAAGGAAAGAAGTTCCTCCTCATGTTTAGATGGAACTTCCTATGTTCAAGTTTGTGCCCATTACCTCTTGTCATGAAGGTGAACCTTATAAGACCTAGATTCAATAACCAAATCACGTGCAAATCTCTTAACTCTGAGTAAGTCACAGAGGCCTCAGTTATATTGACTCATTCCCAGAAGGAGATCCCTGGGAGGAAAGGGACTGGAGAGAACCTGATGACACGGATTGTTGAGATGAACGTGTTTCTCATCAGTGTAGGACAGTTAGAACAGAGACAAATAAACTCAGAGCTCCTGGATGTGGCAAGAGATAGATGCACCCTGCTATGGCAATGTCAGCTCAATCACTCCTTGCATTGCTTTATGTTCGAATGAATTCTGTATTGGACAAGGACTATAAAAAATATTTCCCCAATAACAGAGCTGTGTGAAAAAATAACAGAGGAATCCAACAACTTATGCATTTATTTTAGAAGTATAATTGGATGGAAGTATGGATTTTTGATGTAAGTGTGATACAGAAATTTATAGCTTTGTAAAACCATCATGAGTTTTACATAAATATATATAAATTAACAGCAATAAGTTATTGTTGACATTGGTTATGGAGCCACAACATTTCACAACACATGAAACACAAATTATAACTTATATGAAATATTTCCTGTTGATTCTACAAAAATACTATGCAGTTTACCCAAGACAACCCAAGAACAAATACTTGATTTAATATTTACAGTCCTATTTTTATCGGTGGGAAAACAAAATTAGAAAGATACAGTGTAACTCTTCTTTTAATACTATATTTCACGTATGGTTTATAATTCAAAATGTTACACCATATTTGAGCACCTAATCCTCAAGTGGGATCAAATTCCATAATTTCCTAAATCTGCTCAACATGTCTAGAGATCAGAATTTACATAACTGAGGGGGTTTTGTTTTTATTTTTTCTTTCATATCCATGATCAACACAAAAAGTAATAAGACTATTTTCAAAATTCTTGCTAATCTCTAAAAGAGTTCACTAATAAAGGAGAAAGAGATGTCATTTAAACATAAGATACAGGTGACATTTAAGAATAAAAATATTTTCAGTATACCCATGTCTTTAGAATTTAGGATTACTGTTATAAGAAAATATTCAGACAGCGTCACAGACAATATTCTCTCCATCAGAAATATAAATTGTATAGAATAAGTTTACAGAGAAGCTTTATGTTAATAATCTGGTGATCAGGAAGGAGACACATGATCTAGGAACTGGATTATGGCACAAAGAACTTTACAACACAAATTTAGCATTACTATTTAGAAGTTAAAGTCTCCTTCACACAAGATGGTGAAAGAAAAGTGAACACATTCAACCAAGTACAATCAATCTAGTCTGTACTATATCAGAATCTCTTCCAGTGGTTTTTTTTACAATAAATGTTTAAAAGAGGAGGTAATAACTTCAGTCAGGCAACAAAACTGATCTTTCAGGCTGAAAGAACTATTGCTTGAAGATCCCTGTCATCAGGGAGAAGTGGTGCAAAGCAGTGTATCAAATCCCTCTGTATCTGAAGCTGTATTAGGATATGAATATGTAATACAGAAATTTCTAATGTGTGCAACACTCATGCACAAATGAAGCAGTCAACAGCAAAAACCAGCATTCATTTTGTTTATTAAAAGTAGACAAATTTGAAAAATTTATATTTCTTCTTATATATATTATTTATTATTTTCTGAATTAGAGCAGAAATGCTTGCAGTCAAGTACTTACTGAGAAGATATCTTCAGGTGAATGCCTTTTCTTTTTAAATAATATCCAGAGGCCCTTTCTACCACTTACTAGACCAAAAATTAATTGAAAAAACCCAACATATTTAGTCTACTAACACTTATACTTATTTTTAATCAGAATGTTAAAATAATCAAGAAACAAATGTTACTTATACTTTCAGGTAAATCTTACATTTTTTTCCTAGTACTTCTAATACTGTTTCATAAGATTAAACTATTTGCAGGGCTACATATGCTCCTGCTCTAAGCACATGCTAGAAAAGAGTGGAAACATAGGTTAATGACTTTCATAAGGTAAATAATAAGAAATGAAGCAAACCAGAATTAAAACAGCTTTGTATGAACAATGGACTATCTCAATGCACAAACCAAAAGCGAAACAAAAAAACCAAAAAACCTAACAACAACAACAACAAATTTTCACCAAACTTTTCACACTTGTGTGATTAGGAAAGGTTGATTAAGGGCAGCATTTTCAGAAGCTGGTCAAAAGATAATACTTGTAAGGTTTGTTCAAGTATTTAAAAATAAATATCCACTTGTACACATAATGAGAGTCATTTTTGTTAACTTACTCAGATAGACATACGTTACTACTAAAAGAAACATATGTTGAATATATAAGGTCTCGAAACAAGATTTTCCCCTGACAAGGAGTACTCCAACATTACAATCCTCCACTTACGTTATAGCATGATTTTGATTTGATGTAAATCTACAAAGATTAACATGAATATAGATTGTGGTGATAGAAAAATGATGAGGTTTTCAGATGATTACAGACATCTGCATTATCTTGTATGAAATCTAAATTAATTAGATTTCTGGAGAAATCCATTTATATAATTCTCAGAAATAAAATCAGTAGATTATTTTGAGATCTAATTTTCAAAACCATCCAGAAACTATGTTTTAAGAAAAACCTTGGTTATTCACATAACTGTTCATAAATACAGAAAAAAACCCATCTATAATAAATTTCAGAAATGATTGAAATGAAAGTTTTTCCTTCCCTCATATACACATCAAATGCAGAGACAAATTAATGTAAATTACTTGTATGATCTCTTCTACTGTTCCAGGATTGTATATACAGAAGTATGAAATCTACATGAACACAATTAAATTTTTTCTAGACAGAAGGTGTCAAGCTTTAAAATAGTTTCTGAGGAATTTTTATAACAGTCTGGCTTTTACATCATTTTGAAGGTTTTCTTTAAAGAAAGAAAGTTTTCTTTTTACCTATTCTTTGTCAGTATCAAAAAAATCAGTGACAAAGATTATGTTTGATTTCAGCCTTTCCAATATGTTCTCCATTCCTCAGTAAGTATAATGAAAATATACTAGGTGAAGATGTGTCAATTTCCATTAAAATCCTTACAGTTGTTTTTAGTCATTAAATTATTTTTTATAATTAACATTAACATATCTCTATGTGCAGGTCTTCACTTTGCTAGAGAAAACAGAAAGTACCAAAGTAATAGATGCGTTTGCATGATAAAAACATTCACTAGTACTTGCTCTGAAAGACTAAAAAAATTATTAGTATTAAAGCACTGAACAATTTCTCCTGTATCGAAGTAAGCATCTGGGGAGAACAAATATTCACTAAACAGTCTATAGGTAAATGTGCAAATTTATAGTCCTAAATTACTTGATGAACAAATTTCAGCTCAACCTACTCGTTAGATCATTGTCACTTGCCAAACCAGTTTAGACTGCTGAAACATAAATTGAAAGTTTACTGCAGTTAAAATAAAGAATTTATCTAAATGTAAATCAACGGTATGAATTCATTTGAATGAAAAATACCTGTGGAAATGAACTACCTAGACTTAAAGTTAAGTACTACCGTGTATTAAAACATAAAAGGAAATTCATATTTCTTACTGGAAATAAAAGATCATTGACTGTGACAGATGAGAAATATTGTTCATTTGATCAGTGTACCCATGTTGAAACACTTTTAGTTTGCTTAACAGTGAATGACACATTGAGAACTGTTTTAAATAATTTACTTTCTATCGACCGCAATAAATTAGTGCATAATAATGTGCTCTGGATCCATGCAATAAAAGAAATTTCATTTTAAAATGCTTCTGCATGGTTTCATGGTATAAATGCCACTGAAAACTGAAGTATCATCCTAGTCAGCATCACCACTAGACATAGTCATGCAGAAACTTTGTGGATCTTCAGGTAGTCTAAAGAGGAAGGGTTTATCTGGGTACAGACTTCTTTCATCTCTGGCTTTCACCTCCAGATGTGGAAAGGTGAATTTAGATATCATCAATGTAAGTATCTACAAGTGGGTACAATCTTTATGCCTCTGTTATAATTAGTGAAGAGGTGCTCAGTTTATCCGAAGAGGCATTTGGCTGACTAGCCATTCACGTATCCACGTGTAGGTAGCTCGATGTTTTTCTCTAGGATCTGTTGACAGCTATGATTAGATCTCCACTGGGATTAAGGAGAGGTTAGATATGCAGCAGCATGTATTGACACTTATGTACGGAAACCTAAATTCAGGGTGCAGAATCTCAGTAGAACTGACCAGTGATTGGGAAAGTAGAAGAAAATTCTGCAGTTCCCTCAACCCTAACTATGCAATGGTCATAAAAAAACCCAACAACAAACAAACAAACAAACAACCCCCTCCCCCTACCAAATATCTAATTATTATTATCTAATTATTATGTCAATAAAATGCAAGTGGTTCCAATGTCAGGGTAGATAATCTGGAAACAAATTCACTGTCCTTCACTACGTTGTTCAGTCCGACTTACAGTGTAGGCATGTTTGTTGTTTCTTCATCTTCAGATTACATATTGAAAAGGGGCAGCTTTAAACAAATCTATTGTTATCTAAACCAGAATGCTGAACAATTTCAACAAAATAATAGTCAGATGGCCTTCTCTCAGTTTGAAAAATGCAACATCAGAGTCATAGAAGACTCTGACTTTAATACTGAGTTGTAAGTTTAAAGAGAAGAGCTGTAATACCTGTAAGGATCTGGAGATAAAAATCACTTCTGAAATAATTCCATATCACTGAATAGACTATGTCCATCATAACTGACTAGGAACTTTATTTGGAGATTAAATGACAACTAATGAATAAATCCTCATCTGGATTTTATTAGCTAAATGACTTTTTTCCCAGTGATTGTAAAATTGTTCAGATATAAATAGATAAATCTTGTATGGAATTGAAGGAATAGAGATCTGCCATTTTCATAAAAATGTTCCCTTGGATTTCTTTATTATTTTCTCTTCTCTTCTCTTCTCTTCTCTTCTCTTCTCTTCTCTTCTCTTCTCTTCTCTTCTCTTCTCTTCTCTTCTCTTCTCTTCTCTTCTCTTCTCATTTTATTTTTAGTTTTGTTTAATTTTTTTTTCACCATAAAGTTCATTTGCTTGTCAGTCTATTCACATTTTCACATACTGAGTTACAGGAGGAATTGCTGTCAGCAGCATTTGTTTTTAATGCGGCATATTTAAACAGACTTGTTTTTCAGTCCTTGTCTGAGTGAATATGAATCTCAGTTGTATAAAGAACACATAATCTTGTATGCGAGTTGTGCATTTATTAGAAGACAGCTATATATCTTTATATACTAGACCCTGATTTTAAAATGCTGCCATTTTAACCCTGATCAAACTAAAATGAAAAAGATAAGTAAGGCAGAGCTAGCTTCAACAAAGTCATACTGTATACCAGCTGTTTATTTGGCTCATAAAGCACTTAAGACTATGCAAAAAAAGGGAGTTTGATATTTACTGGTTTTATGTTAAACAATGTTGACTCTTCACCTCTTTCTAGCTTTATATTGTCCCTTACACTGCCAGGGGTAGCAGGTCACAACAAATGTCCACAGGTTTTACTGACTGCACACTGGGCAGAAAAAAGTAAAGATAATTATGCATATTAGGTAATCAGATTTCCAGAAATTATTATTGTGTTCTACAAAATAATTTAATCTAATGAAGTATGCTAGTGGAAGTTCTCATAGTATTTGGAAAAGCCTCTGTTATCTTATCAAACCCTTGTCACTGTAAACCTGATGTTTTTGTTTCCCTCCCATACAGCTTTCCCATAGAAGAGAAAATGTGACTGATTCAACTACAGTAGTAATTTGGAAGGTAGGTGTAAGAAGTAAGTAAGATTCATCAATTTGGCAAATAGCTTTGTTTTTATAAGTTTGAAATATTGGAAGCCACTCACGAACATTGCTCAATTTTTCAAACCAGGTTTACAAAGATAGTATTTATGATCTATCTTTGCTTTTACAAAAAAACTCGCAAGTTCATAGAAACAGTGTATTTAAAGTAGCACATGAAAATATGCAGGTACAACTGTTTTAGAAATTTAAATGTGCATATATACGCCAGAAACTTAATTGTTATAAACAACCCAAACACTCTGTCCTGGTTTGAGGTAAAACAGGACCAATTTTTGTTAAGTCACATACCAATGGCCTAATACTGATTTATTTTTCTCTGAGTGATAAATAAAAAGAACTTTTCTCAAATTTGTGTACTATATGAAAAGTGACTAAGTTAATCAAGCAATTTATACTATGAAATATTTGTTGATGTAAATGATGAAGCAGAAGAGACAGGGAAATTCTGCTATTCTACTTATCTCAGGTCTTGGAAGCTTGCTTTGAAATAAGTAATGCAATTTTGGTTTTCTAAAGCTGACTACTACTGGAAACAACGCTCTTAATTTTCTTTCAGAATATCTTTGTCAAGCATTTGAAAAATGAGATACTGAAACTCTCTAGCTCTTATTGAAAATTGATTTGATATCTTCCCTCCATTTATTCTACCATATGCACATACCTAGTTTCTTGAGATCCAGTGACAAACTAGGGAAAGAAATTTGGCATAACAAACACTTGCTTCCTTAAATTACCTGCAACTATATATAGATTTGCACTTAGAGTAGAACATGTGAGTGTGCAATAAGGGTTGCAGACAGTATGGCGTGGGTAGATGTAGAGTGGTGGGACAGCTGGAAATGGGTGGTAACTATGTGGTAACCTATGCTCCTTCTACTTCACCTTTCAATGCAGATTGAAACAACTTCACCTTTTCACCAAACTCAGTGTGTAAATGGTAAAACGTACCTTTTGCTGAATAATTACATTAATAAGGGAATATAATATCTTTGAAGACACAGAGGTACCATGAGACTGTGTAAATGGCAGGAATGACCTTTAAGACAATGTTCAAATGATTACAGCTCTCTTAATGCAATCTTCTCTGCTAGGGTTACCTGGACACAGACGTTATGAGAGTCTTTTGGGAGATGCAATTCCGTTCTTCTTGAGCTAATGCCTAAAAATAACATAATTGAATTGAGTCTTTTTGTTTTCTCCTCTGCCAAGGGGACTTCAAATGCATTGTCTACCTCTTACAAGACCTGCAAACACTAAATCATTTTCAAACAGAACACCAAACATTATGTATAATGTCTCTGAATCACTGTTCTGTTTAAAGATATATTTAAATATTTAAGCAACATACACATAACCAAACTTAAGCAGTCAATGGACTTAGTAAGTACTGTAACCATGTTATGTGATTTCTCTGAAATTCCTTTCTAGTTCTGTAACAAAACCCATTTTGGAATAGCAATAAAATGCAATATATTCATTATTCAGCCTCCAATTCAACACACAGATGAAGAGAGGCACTTACTCTTCAGCTAGGTTAGAGCTGGTTTATGTGCACTTGCATTCTCCACATGGCTGACAGAGCTGGAAGCATCCAGTCAGTTCTACACAGCGTTGATTATGCTTTTTGTGGAAGAAAAAAAATTGAGCGAGTAGAAGAGTACTTTTCAAGATGTCTTTTCTAAATACAACATGCCAGAGTAATATACAAAGAAATAAACAAATTACAATGCAATACAACTTTAAAACAGGAGTAAAGGGGAACAATGTGTTCTCTCAAGAGATATTGTTGATGAATTAGTTATGTTCTGACTGACACCAATCTGTGAAGCATACTGATGGTATGATAATTTTTATTAGAAAGCAATTTGTAAAATATTGGCATAAAACTTCTGTTCTTTTCTTCTTGCAGGTAGGATACAACGAAAAGCTCAAAACAAGGTTCCCAACAGCCAATTTTTGAAAAGCAAAAATCCTGTACAATGTTCTGACTCTCTCATGTTTCTATTCTGCTACTGGTCCTTCTCTGACATTTGCAGATGAAGCTTCCATCTCATCCCATCCTCAAGCCAACTTATAAATTAGCAGCTATAAAGTAAGCAATTCATGTTTAATTCAATTTAATTGAATGGAATTCAATTTAAATAATGCAGCAGACATGCAGGGTATATGCAAAACAGTTTTCATGCATACTCATGCCTATCTGTAAGATAGCCAAAAGATACTGGGGCATTTGGCACTGTGAGATTTACTGGCACAAAGTAATTCACTTTGTCCCAGTTTGTGGTCACATATCAGTATGAAAGGGATTCCTAATTACCCCTCAAAGTCTCAGTCTGGAAATGTTTTAGATCTTCTGATGGGCACGAGAACAATTTGTATCATGCAATTTTTACTTCTAAAGTTTATGTATTCTGCATACTAGACATAATAGCATCTTAAGAGACAAGTTTTGAAATAGAAATTGATGGAGAACAGCTTCTTATGGGAAAGTGGTGTAATTCCAGCTGACATAAGTACTAGAGTTCTTTGAATTATATGCTTTTCTGTTTGTTTTCAACCACCCTTGGGGATATAGGATGGTATCCAATGAATGATAGAAAAATCTAGGATTAAAAGACATGGCTAATGCAAAGAACAAATACTTTGACCACAAATGTAATTTAAAGAACTGCCTTCCTAGAAAAGTGTTGCAAAGCAGTTCAATTATTCTTTCTTACTTTCACAAATCAAATTTGGTTGATCTGTTGTCATTTTCTGGACTCCCATTCACCTCTCTACTGCTTCTCATTCTTGACATTGTGGAAGACATAGTCACACTTAAAATTTCCGTTGACTATTTGAATGAGCAGTCAGTGTGACTGTCCACACTGAGGCAATGTAATTCTCCACAGGGATGTTATGGTTTGAGAAACCCACAACAATCCATTGTTGTTTAGACAACTATTCTATCACCCAATGACCCCTCCCTGCCCAGGAAGGGGAATCAGGAAAAAACAAGGAAACCTGAGGGTTGAAATATAAACCGATTTAATAGGATAAGACTAAATAATCAACATTAATAATACTAAAGAACCAATATTCATCCCGATACCAATATCAAATATACAAGGATTATACTCAGCCAATTATATCAGTAGGAAGCTGTGCGCTCCCCGCAGTGGACAGCAAATGTCGGACACTGTGAGAGCTACAGCTTTGGGAGGAAGGGAAGACCTCAGGGGTCTGGCACTCGGGCAAGAAGTTCTCTGGATTGCTGCCATCAAGGGACAGAAAGAACTCCTCAGCAAACTTTCTAATTGATATTGAATGTGACATTCATGGTATGAAATAATCCTGTTGGCCAGCTTGAGTCAAGTGCCTGGGTCTTGGTCCTCCTCATCCCTGCACCTGGCTAACTCAAAAACACTGAGACCTTGAAGCCCACACAACATAGCTGGCTATAAAGTAAATATTTTCACAAATTCAGACACTAGAGTCTTCTAAAACTGCAGTTTTCCCAAGCATTAGTAGAGAAGTTAGTCCTGTGTTGCTCAAACCAGGACAGAGGGGAAGCAGAAAGGGGAGAACAGGTCATTTACTCACATCGCTTGGAAGGCACAACTCACAGGCCCAGTCAGTAACTTTTTTCCCTGTTCCTCCTCTCTGGCTTCCTGCTACTAATTCAAAGAAATGGCAAGTATTTCCTCCAGTTACACTTTTTTCTCGGTTCTTTGTGAAGAAAACTTTCTACTTTGGCAATTTTCCACCTATATATCCCAAAATTACTTTATGATTTTTTTTGTTTTCTCCAATAGTGCACACCACTTAATGTTTCCATGAAGAGAACATGGAACATAAGTGTGATTTTTTTTTCTTGTAAGTTTTTATTTTTTGAAAAAAAGTAGAACACAATACTTTAAGGAAGAACATTTGAAATAGAGTAAACTGGAGTGAAGCAGAGCAACTTGGCTTGAAGGGACTAAAAATGTCCAGAAGAATGATGAAATAACAGGAAGTCCTCAGTAATTTCCCTGAATCTGTTTAGGAATCAATGATTATGGGCAGGCAGGTCTAAATGTTTTTCATCACATGCTGCTTAAGAACTGAACTAATCAGAATTCAAGACTGGAAGAGGTCATAAATCTGTTCATAACACAGAATGTGATGGACTTGAGGAAGTTACGTCAGCAGAAAAATTAAAAAATGGAGGAGAAAACAGTTTAGAATGTGGAGAAGTTTTATTTCAAGTAGAAGGAACTTATGGCTGCAGAAAGACACTGACTTTCTTTTTGTATCTGTGCTTGCTAAATTTCTCCAAATTTTTTTCCTATTTAGAATTTGAATCTTTTGAGAGCTGGAGAAGCTACTGTTTAAGGGGGGGGTGGGAGGTGGAAATTGCTGACTTTTTGTTAGAATTTGAGTGAACAACAACAAAAAGTATCAGAAAATTAAAATTTCCCTTTTAAGAAAATATTGTTTTCAGCAAAAATCATGTTTTCTGGCAGAGTAGAAAACCTTGATGTGATCTTCATCCCCGTAATTCAGGTGTCTGTGATCCAAGGATTAGTCTGATGCCACATAGCTCTGTGACCTCGCCTCAGTTTTACTAAGAAAATTATTGTTACGGTGTGAGGTGTGCAAGCTGAAGCCCTGCCTAATAGAAAAAGACAAAAATGCAGATAAGTATCACTGCTGAGAGAGTAGGTAGGAGCTCAAGGATTCAAGAGGAAAAATACAGAGATGAAATATATTGTGGAAAAAAATGTAGAATTTAAAGTTGTCAATTCAGCATCATCAAGCCCCAGTACATTTCAAGGGGAAACAGAAATGCTTTCCCAAGTTACTTCCTGGCTATCAAAGGTTCTGTGGCTAGCTCACTGGGAGTGGGGCAGCATATTAATCCTTAGCTTCCTACATCATTAGCCCTACATATTTCTGTGTACTCTTAAGATAGGTATATTCTGCTTGTGGAGTTTCTCTGTCATCCCAGAACAAAAGGGACCCAGTGGGTATGTGGGTGCATCACTGACTTCATCGGTGCTCTCCTGAATATTTTACAAGGCCCAGAATATTTGGCTAGCAGTAAACATCATCTTCCATAAAGCATCTTTTGACCAATACAACTGTCAAAGGATTTTTACGCCAAGTAATACGGGAAACCACCAGTAAAAATTGTTTCATTTGTTCAGTTTTGAACTAAGATCCTCAGATGTAAAAGCAATCGTACTCTTTTTGTTATACCTGGGTCATGTCAGTAGTGTTATTAGATTAAATAAAATTAGAGTTATCTAACTAACTTTCAACAAGTCAGCTCTAAATTCAAATGCACACACTCTAACTTAAATTTGAGTTTGGAAAATTTCTTAAAAAATAAAAACTTGGAAAAGTATTTATGGGAACACTAGGGAGTCACACAACCTATGTGCCTGCATGCATCCATGGACACACAAGCAAGGTAGCCTTTACTTCTGATCTAACAACAGAGAAACTCACATTGTTCACATTAGAAACAGTTTCTGCTTTAATGCAACCATATGTCATAAATAAAAGGAAAATCCTCATGAATAAATTTCTGTGTCTCATTTGCATATCTGATGCAAGTCGTCTCCTCCAGTCTTTCTATCTGCTGCTGCATGCTGTGAGAATGCTGATACTGCCTTTATCATCTTTTCAATATTGTTTCTACAACTCTGAACCCTCCTGTTTTATATACCCCTCCTCTATCTAATCCATCCACCAACTTTTTATGCCTACTCCTGGAGGCTTCTTCAGGAAGTTAAATTTAACATTGCCAAAAGGAAACCACTGATGGTCGTTATAAAAAAGTTTCTCCATTTACTTTTTTTTTTTTGTCATTCTTGACAACATCATCGTCCCTGATCATCCAGCTCTTTGGCTCCTGTTATGTTGGTTCACACACACCCCTCCAGAAGTCCTGGGTGCTTTGAAGACAGTAATTCTGCATACTTGCATTTTCTTACTCAGAGCAAACAATAAGAGCCATGCGAACAATGCACTGTTACCCACATTTTGACTTTACCTTTTTCTTGTTCTGTGTGCTAACCTGAGGTATTCATATTCCAGTCTATCCAAACTTAGCTTCCATTACCTTGTTGTCTGGTATGATCATCTTATCATTTCTTTGTTTCTAATGCTAGTCTACATGGCTCACTAAATGCAGCTATTATAGTTGCTGTGCTGGTGAATGCTGTCAGCCTGTGTCCTCAGTCCAAAGAGAATTTTGCATGCAACCTTGTTCTCGGTGAGGTCTCTGCTCATTATTCTGTTCATGCTTGACAATTATAAATGATACCTATTTATAGTTGCAAACCAGAAAACCAGTAGAATATGTACACGTACATATATGTATATGTGTGTATATATGTGTACATATGTGTATATGTGTGTGTATAACTACTGATTTCCTGGTGGTGTGAGGTCCATCAAGGTGTGTTTAACTAACTGACACAAATGCACATGATTATATAGCAAATACAATTGCTTGTTTATAGCTACTGTTATTCTATTCACTTCTGCTACTCCAACATGCTGCATTGTGACCTTTGAAGCAGGAGACATATTTTCTTGTGTGTTGCTACCAAAACAAATCCAGTCAAATCTTCACTTTTATGTCAATCTCTGGATGCTACAAAGACAATAATAAGTAAATAGAGATGCCATTTGTGGAGGGGAGTTCAGCATTTACATATGTTAATTTGGGAAAGTGAAGGCTTTAATAATATGTGAACTTCAATCAATTTACAAGAAAGGAAGATATCAAACAGCTGTTGTAGAAATAGCTGTCATCCTTTTCACAGGAAAAAAAAAAGTAACGGTTTTATAATGTGCATTGTAGTTTTGCAGGTGACTTGGCAATGAAGAAGAAGTTTTCTCCAATGAACTGCATTTTATGTATCTGTTGTTAAATCTGTTGAAAGATAATCACTATTTAATTCTATTCATTCTGACCATTTCTACTGGTGATCTTTATGTATATTTATTAACAAAAAAATGCCAATTTTCCTTCTTAAAAAGAAGCAATAAACATATAAATCTTAGAGTTAAATCTTTTGAGTTACTGTTGTAATGTCAACATTAAAGGTCTACCAAACAGATGGGATCATCACAGCAAAATTATCTCTCTTCCTATGCCTATTTAATTCTGAAGGTCTGAGAGGAAATTTAGCCAAACTTTGTGGTTTGAGTCTGTTACTCAGCTTTGCTCTGCTGTAGTAGTTGTTTTGGACAGCTATAGGCTCTGGTTTTCTCCTAAAACATTTTTTTATGCGAAGGATGGCTTACTTTAGACAACAGAATGAAAAATTACAGCAATCCAAAGTGATCTAATGATCTAATCCTTATATAGAAATGTCATCCATGGATCAAAGAGCATTACTAAGTAAATTATATATTAGAACTGTCCAGAGAATGAAAACTTTGTTTCCTTTCACTGAAAATGTTCCTTTGTTGGGCTTTTTTTTTCCTTTTTTTCTTTGAAAAAAATCCCCAACATTTCAATGTTTTCATAAAATGGAAAAGTTTTGAAGTGTACACCTCCAGATTGAAAAAAGGTCAGTGTTTTCACTCAATTCTCTCTGGAGAAGTGACACAGTGATTTTAATTTGGGCCTCAGACACTTTCTATCTGAAACTTTGCTGAGTATCATGAGCTTTGAAAGCTCAATATCTTAGCCTCAGCATATTTTGATGAAAAGGTATTTAATCAAAAAATCTCCCATCTGTGCTAGTAATTTTCTATTGCTTCTCTTCTACTGAGAAGAAAACCTTGTTCTCTGAGAGATGAGGCAACCTGAGAAAGATTTCTCTATGTTTCTCTCTTCACTCAGACAAACACAAAAAGGATTGTAAACGGATTAAATACAGCCTCAAAAAATGCCCATATTCCTGCAAGGTGTCAAGTGGGCCAAACTACCTTTACAACCATCTTTCTATCAAACACTTCAAAGTCTAAAAGTTCTGTATGAATAGTGTTCAATTACTGAAAAATAGACCTCTGCTTGTATGTAATAAAGAAATGGGTATTTTGGAAAAGTTAATTTTCTTAAGGATAACAAACTGTTGCAGGTGTCATTCTACAAAAGAAGTAAAAGCTATTACTTTTGCAATTTGAGAAGGTTAGATTTAGCACTAGAAGGTATATTATAGGATTGGCCAGACTTTGTCTGAAAATGTGTGAATGATGCAAGCTTTACACAAAAGAATGGAATGATGTGTGCTCAGCAGTATAATGGATTTAGCACTAGTATTTTAAAATATAAAGACATCAATTTTTGTCAGTGATTAGTGACTTCGGGTACATTTTCATAAAAACAGGGAGAAAAAAAAACGTGTGGAGCTATCAGAATAGTAATCAGGGGGAAAAAAACACCACCAAACCCAACGAACCAAACAAAAAAACTTCAAAACCCCCCTCCAATTCTCCCCCCTCCAAAAAAAAACCAAAAACCAAAAGAAAGTCTTGTATACACAATCAGGATGGAACATTTCAGGAATTTTTCCAGTATACAAACATGTTTGAATAATGAATAGAGAATTTATTCCAACAATAATAACAACACTTTTCTCATTTTTTTTTTTCTCAGAAACAGTGTTCTTAATTGTATGAAAGGTGGTTAGGGAGCTAGAGTGAGCCTAGGGAGTGATTTCAAGGTTGCTCTGATTATTCAAAGACACAAATTTCTGATAAAGGGAAAGAAAATATGTGACTAGCATTATGCCACTGTGTTACTGGGAGATGGCCACAACTAAAACTTAAGTGTAACTTCATATATTCATATAAAAGGTGTAATTATTATTCCTTTGAAGGTGCATTAAGAAATTGCTTGCCTGTTTTACCTCTGACCTGGCAATGAGAGAGATCAATGCCAACCAATAAAACCATATCTGTAGAACAAAACAGTTAGTGCTAATGACTTGACATCTGTATTATCAGAATTTCAGAGAGTTTTTACTACCACTCTCTCTAGCCTGGTTTTGATGGATATGAGTAGTGGAATTGCTCTAGGTGTGTGCTGCTGGAGAACACCTGATTTACTTGCATCCAGAGGAAAACCAGATAGTGCACTCTGAGACTACTCTGTGATGTGTACTAAAACATGATGAATGGGAAGCAGTTTGCTTCAAATAGTACATTTGATAGAAGATAAAACACTAACGTAGACGCACCTATATCAATATTTTCAACATTTTCAACTCTTATTAAAAACATCTAGTTTCAGAAATGTTGCCTAAATTGCTGGAAAAAGCTTTTAAAAACATCACCCATAAACCAAATCCATTTGTTGTGGTCATACTCACATGGAAGAAGCAACAAATATGGCACTCTCAGTCTTCTTCCAGGGTAGATTCAACATTTAAGGGAATGAAATTTGTAATTATCCCTAACTAAGAAATATCACATAATAACACATCTCACGGTCTCACTCACATCTCTAGCCATTATGGAATTCACACTCTAATTAAAGAAGTATCAACTACGGAAACCAAATCCCAAAGTTTTGCTTAGCCCTTACTCAGGCAACTCTAAAAGGCAAATGATCAGAGAAGACATCTGTCTCTCATGCTAATTCCACTATTCAGTTTTTCTTTGTTCTTTTTTTTTCTTCTTGCAAATGCAATAATTCTGTAATAGTTTTTATGCAGATTTCTAAGACGTATTTGTATCACTGAGATAGAAAATGTGTGGGATTTTTGTCTCTTAGAAAAAAAAGACTGATAAAAATTGAACTATGACCTTACAGTTTAGTTCAAAGTGGGCAGAAATCAAAAATAGCACAATTGTTCTCCATTGATGTGTTAGCTGAAGAGAATCTCAGTGCAAAATCCACACGTGAAAATGTCAGAAAGCAGCAAAGACTATGGGAAAGAAGAAAAACAAATCTGTTTAGCTCAGACCACCAATGTGTACCATGAAAAGGTTAATTCTGCAGTGAATACTCTTTTATGATACCTAGTTATACCAATCCAGATCAACAGCTCATATAAAGTTGCTTCATTGCAATTAAAACGTGCTGAATTACCTCAGATAAGATTCTGTTCCAAGTGACTAAGAGTTAAACTTCGCATCAGCTCTGGGAGAGTGAAGTGGCTCAAATCCCATGCACAACATATTATTAATTTCTTATGCAACTACAGAGTGTAAGCAAACTTGTCCAGAGAGGACATGCAGAGTAACAGGCTTCCTTTTCATCCCTAGAATACAAAATTAGGGCCAGACTCAGCAGGGAATAGATTAGTTAGTGATCTTAAGCCCCTGAATGAAATGCCTCATCTTCTTACAGGTTTATGTCAAATTCTCGCAGGATGATCTCACTTCCAAGATTCCTTCTGTTCAACAGGGACATTAGTGAGGACATGGACTTTTTTCATTGATGTAGGGGTTTGACATGACACTATTGAATCAAAAATGAACTTCCTGGTTCTTAAGTTGCTGTGTTTTTACTGTCACTGACTGTCCTCAGACTTCTTTCTGCGGAACAATAAGGATGTAGCATAACAACAGGAGTTAAGTAATTGAAAGAATATTTTTAAACAAACAAGTACTCTGCAAGACAAGAAATGTACTTTGTGTACATATAATACCTGTTGTGAATGCTATTATGGATGCAGCATAGTTATCAGATAGATCTTGTGAGAAAATATTTCACATCATTCTCTATGACTACTAGGGGAAAAACTCTTCAGAAAAGAAAACCACCCCACCGTCCTGAGCACTCATTCCCTGTAATTGTGTGCACTCGTTCTTGGCTGGGGCAAAGGTCCATGAAGCTGATTAAATATTTTAAAACAAAAATGTCTCCTTAACTGTGTTGGTTTGTCAAAAGAGAAGCTGCTTACAAAAAATTCTCTGGATGACACTTCTTACAGGCTTTTTATTACGGAATAGGATTTCTGGTCAAAGACGTAGTGAATGAACAGAAATCCAAGGCAGATGATAGCTTAAAAAGGGTTAGATAACTCCCTTATGAGAGCTAAATTCGAGTCCTTGCTTTTTCTAATTCACAGGGCTGATTTATTTTCACTAATTGTGATGTCTTCTTTCTGCTGTCCTTGTTTGACTTTACATTGCCCCAACCTCAGGTTCTTTTGAGGTGAACCAGGTATGGGTATATCAGGAGATATTCCAACATCTTTCATGACTTGATAATTCAAAACTCTCAAGCATGGATACCCTCTTGGGCCACCTGCTTCCCTGAGAAACCTCAGGTCATAACAAAATCAGTGCAAGAAACCATGCTGTTTGGAGACATGCTACCACTTGCTGGCACAAATGGTCCTCACAAAACCTCAGCAACTGTAAGGTGTAGACCTTTAGAAGTAGATGTTTTGCCTCATCCTAAGCCTTCTGCTGATCCAGACAGCTTTCCTCCCCCTCTCTTAAATGCACTTATTTTTCAGGCTGCAGCTACAGTCCCAACCTAGATTTCCGGTCATCAGTTTTTGGACAGGAGAGTAGCACTTTGCATTGGGACTTACTATCACGTTTCTTATCATGAGAACATGTGTGAGAGGAGTATAGAACAACTATTGGCCTGAGTCAGTGTTTCACCAAAGTTTGAAGCCATAAGCCACCGTGCATATACAACAGGATATAGAGGACAACCATACTTATTGTTCAGGTACTCCGAGGAATGTTTTTACTGACTTCCAGCACAAGGCATTTTACTTGTGATATGCTGCATACTTCATACATTGTTCAATTCTTGTTTACCCAGAATTTTGTTGCAGGGAATGGGGAGGAGGTATGCGGAGAACAAGCAGTAGATGCATTTGGAAGAAGTTAATATAGCAACAAACAGAACAAGTTTTACATGCAGAATGATTGAAGACCCATTAAACAAGCAATCAACATCCTACCCCCCAAATACCAGAAAGGAATATGCTGAATGAATCACATATTACTATTTTGCACAATGAGCTATTAGAAACTGTTAGAATATGGTTTGAAATGTTTTATTTTAAAAATTATATTTCAGAATGAAAAAATCAGTCCATCAATTTTAGTGTTTAGAAACCAAATCTGGGTCTACATTTTCAAATAACAGGTTTGTGTACTACGTGCTAAGACTTCCTAAGGTTGTGTGTTAGTTTATGAAAGTGCAAAACACTTAATTAAAATGCTAAACTGCACATCACTGAAGTACTTATGTGCAGGCATAACCAAATGTGTAAAACGAGGTTGATGTGAGCAGCCATAAAGTTGGTCTGGTTAGAAGGGGAAAATTACTGAACAGAAGAAAATGTCTGCTGAAAAATACTAACAGAGAAGTTGTCTGCCAGCCTGGGAGCTGTAAGCCCAGGACTAGGTCTGGGAACCAGAAACATCCTTGGAAAGAGCAGCTAGCCTCTTTGAAGTACAGCTGGGGTACCTAGAAACCGGAGACATCCTCAGATACCATCAATAAGTGCAAAACCAAAGAACTATAATGGCAACTTATCGTCTGAAAAAGTGGAAATGGTCCGGGAAAATAAACTGCATCGGAAAGAACAGAAAACAGCATCATTACAGGTGAAAAATCAGAAGCAACAGCATCTATTGGCTGTTCAAAGTGGTGATGTCTTGCACTCTTATGTTTTTATAGCAAGGATTTAATTTTTACCCAAAGCACAGCCTCTCTGCAAGAACTTCCCATACCACATGGAATTTTCCCTTCCTACATACATTAAATTCTCCATATGAGCTTTCTATGAGATCTTGGACTCTCACCGGCCATGCCTACCTGACTCCAGGTTCTGTGATGTGGATCATCTCTGAAGTGAGACTTTGCCTGCTGTCTTACCGATTCCCCATTGGGCCCACTTTTGGGTTTGGTTTGGTTTGTCCTTCTCACGTCTGTGATGGTTGGGTCCCCCTCTGGAATCAGTTTGTTCTCCCTTCTGGGATGGTTTGGCCCCTTCTGAAATCTAATTCACTTGATACCGGTACTGTATATCCATATAAGCAGTCTATCGCAAATATATCTGCTGTTATACTGTTGTTAAGTTTGCTTCACTAGCTATAGGTTTGTAGTAACCTGCACTATACCTTATTGGTTTTGCTGTTATAGTTAAGTATATACTTTCTTGATTTTCCTGTTATTTGTTGTTGCTATAATATTGATTGATACTATATTAATGATTGCTGATAGTAATTTATAATACCTTGGTATAGATCAAGATAATCACAGATGTACTTGCTAGTGGTGATTTTGTGGTAGTTTACTTGCTAGGGCATGATATATTATATATGCATACATACACACATATGCTGTTTTATAATTTTCCTGTGGTAGATATTATAAGAATTGGAGGGCTAAGAGATCACAAACCACAGAATCCAGGTGTTCTGAGTTTTTATTACAAACGTAAAACTTGAGAAAACTAAATAAAAGGAGGAGATCCTTGAACTGCTCAATAAACTAAAGCAATTTTAGGGAGACAGATGAGATACAAGTTGGCCACAGTGACAATCATATTATAATTTTGTTTTACCTTTTGTTTAACAAAATAGAGGATATTTTCTCAATACAGAGAAGTTTTTAAGCTTTCATAATATTCCAAATTAAATCTCAGTCTATAACTACAGAGACATTTACTTTCATGAAACAAAATTACAAAAAAGAATTCCTGTTATTTTTAAGAAATAGGCAGTTTTTATGTGTAAGAAGAATGTGTACACAAGTTATTACTTGGTAGAGAGATTGTCATGAAGGGTGATGGCTGACCTACTGCTCACTGAAATCACTGGTACATTTCCACTTATATAACAGATTTGATATTTCACTGTGTGACAACATGATCTCCTGTGGAAATAACTTGTGAAATAGTAGCCTTCTGGAAATACCATTTTAAAAATGCTATTATTCATACTAGTGATCTGTAATGCCATCATATTACTTGGTGCCATTTTGATCTCTCAGAAGTCATTTCTTGATTAAGACCAACCCAAAATGGAAACAGATTTTTCTTCTCTACAGTTTTTTACATATATGGATGAATTATCAGTTTTGGAATCCCTAGAGGCTGTGACGGTGTGCTTCCCCACCTCCAGACACCACCTGTTCTTTATCTCCTGTAACCCTGCCCAAGTAATAACCACCCACGGTGGTCATAATGGGTGCTTGTAGTTGTGATGGCAGGCATCCGGGGCTCAACGTGGTTTCAGGGAGACAGATAACAGCTAAGGGCTAACTTGAGCAATGCTGGTTCTGTGGTCAATATGCAAATATGACTATAAGTCAATCATCTTATCCCCATAAATACTGCACAGCTCAAGAGCCCTTTGAGCTCTCCTGAACAGCAGTGGGCTGCACACCAGGATCTCCCCTTGAGTCAGGATGCTGATCAAGGTTACTCCTCGAGGTTGAGAGTTTCCTTGCCGCAGCAGATCCTTGGTAAGTGACTAATAGCATGCTGAACTTGGAAATCTTAGCTAAGTGATATAAAGGATTGATTGTGCACATAGAATCCTTTAGATGTAAACCATTGACTAAGTCTGGGACTAGGACTGGATCCAGCTGCACCTGGACTCCTCTCTGAGAAGGAGTTTAGAAAGCAAGGGGGTCCTTTCTGAAACCATGACTCAATGGGAGGGTCTCCCTGACAGCTCTGTCTGACCCTGTCCTCTATGCAGTAAATAACCAAGTCTACCTTGCCAACTCGAATCTTGTTAAACTGTCACATCTATTATCAACTTTATTAAATCATTGTTTTTTATAACAATAAACATATTGCTGCTTCTCTCTTATGAGTGAGATGCATCATTCTATCTGTGACAGAGGCATAAGCAAGTGTCCTGCTTTCTGCCTTCAGCCATATGGTTACCCTAGGCAGGAAAAAGGAACTTTTGCACATTGGCTCAACACAACCACTTTAAAAGAAACATCCTACCCTGAGCAAGATAATTGACTCCTAATCAATTTTTAAATTCAGTTTCATTCTGAAATTGGTAGAGACAACACAGTATTAATAATAATTCATCTCAGTGGTTTTGGCTTTGCAAACAGACTTTATAAGGACAAATGAGAATTACTCCAGCAGTGAGAGACTGTAAACTCATCAGGCAATACACTAATATTTTGTGTGATTATAAAACATTTATTATGACGGGAAAAGAGAGGAAGTGACAGAGAGCGAGCATGACATTTGTTTTCAAAATATGCAAATCTTTTAGCAAAATGTGACTTTGAAATAAAAAGTGAAAATAAACCACAACTAATCTGTTAGGTGATCCATACTGAGAGAAAAACAACGTCAAATTCACTGAGTAATTGTTCTATGGCACAACCAAGACTGTTCTAAATGACCATGAAATTCTAAACTTTTCAGCCTAAAGCTTTTATTAATCAAAGCCTGTGTTTGCTAGTTTGCTATTTTGTCCTTCCATTCTTGATTTTGAACTGATGTTCTTTATCTCATAAAAGTGATCACTAGAAATGGATACTACAGCTTTCACAAGTGAGGACAGTGGAGAGGTTTTAACTGACTCAATCATCCACAAGGAAATGTAGACATGAGGTTTCATTGTGCTCGTTTTCATAAAGCATAACAGAGTTTAAAAGGCTGAGAAAGCAGTAAAGCATAATAAATTGATATAAGGCTGGGAGTGTTGTTTTTTTTAGTAAAATGCATGTAGTTTATTGTTTGTCTTTTTTTCTTCAAAGCAAGTAAAATAAGCAGTATTAAATGATTCTCCCAGTCATTCCAAAGAAACATGGTCCAAGGCAGGGAATAAAAGGAAATATTTCAACCTTATCTGATGGGAAATGGATGAAGACAAAAAACAAAGTGATTTTGTATTTGATAAATATTTAACCTTTAAATACAAATTCTGCATTTCATCTTTCTTCTCTTTCTCTTTTTCTCTTTATCTGAAGAGTAAATACATCTTCTACTTTTAATGGTTTGTCTTCCCCTGACAATACATGGCAGGACCAAAGACAACATAAACTGTCAGAGATGAAAAATGTTAAAATGTTGCAAAAAAGCAAACAAACAAACAAGTCTTTCAATAAGATATGCCATATGTCATTGATTGAGCATGCAGGGCTTTCACTTCTTGAAAGTACTGCTTGAAAGCACTGCTAAGAATAACTGTATTATTTTTGCTGAGGTTAGCATTCACAATTGAAAATACAGTAGCAGGTGAAAGTCTTCATTCAGATTATCCTGGACATCAATTTTAACTAATACTAGACCACCTTCTGTGTCTGTGTGCAAAGCGGAAAGGAGAATTAGACTGAGCTCTCCTCTTATACCTGGTTGGGAAACTATTTTTTTTCCTATGACTAATTTTAAACCTTCTTAATTTGATATTTTTTTTTTTTTTTTTAGGATGTGTCAAGAATCTGAAAGCTGAAAATGTTAGCTTTTTCAGGTTTTATTTTCAGCAAAAAAATGGTTACCAAATGTTCTTAACAAAAAACCCATTTTGTTCAAAAACCAGTTTACAAAAATGATTATTTTATGGAAGATTTTCTGTCAATCTTAATTGCCATCTGTTAATATATGTGAGATAGTCAGATGCTATTGTAGTTAGTGCCACAGAGATACCTGTAGAGATATGAAGCAATGGGAAACAGAAAGGAAGAGTAGAGAGAAAGACATAGTCAAACAGGTAAAAAAAAAGGTTTATATATTTTTATACATAAGCATAAAGGTTTTCTGTATTCAAAACCATTCCTGTGACTATATCACAGGCAGGAACTGATGGAGGGAGGAGTCTGTTATTTCATTATTTGGTAATTCTGTAACAGTAACACTAGTAGTGTTTCCATACATACAACAAAAGTATACTCCTATTATTTTGTGGGGGACAGTTGTCCTCATGGGAGGTCCAAGTTTATCATAGAATGAAGAAAGGCTTTAGCGCATAGAAATTTTCAGAGTCTGGAGGCTTCTCTTCAGATTCCCTTTTTCCATCTCAAATAAATGGAATTACTTGCTTTTTATGTGTACAGCACTCTAATCTGTCTTGTTATTTGAATATACAACCACAAGTCCTGTATTTCAATGAATGTACAGCTTTTCCTTTTTTACCATTTATGAACATGTTCTCTTCTTATAGAGAGCGCCATAGGATTTTGCAATGATTTAGCGAAGATTTACTGTACTTCAGTGGTAGCGAAAAAGAGGTTTGGGAAATCATTTCCATAATCTCTTGTACACGGTACTTTATTGCAGCAGAAGCCTCAGTCATGTAAGAGCTTTCAGGAAGAGACTTTTTGGCTCTTGACTATACATGGCTACATCTTCCAGTTCCTGAAGGCATGCACAAACTGTGCTCCAAAGCTCATCACAACAGCAAGTACTGGCACACGTTGCAGTTCTATTACAATCTGAAGGAGGAATGATATTGGAACAGGCAGAAAAACAGATTTTCTCTATCCAAGCTGTAAAACCATAGGGTTATATTCTACATGAGAACAACTGCAGAAATGTGTCATAGGATAACAATCCCTGGCTATTTCTAAGGGGGCAGTCAACAATAACAGCTAATTGTTTAACATAAGCACTACAAAACCAAAATAACCTGCTGTGCTCTCTTCTGTTTTATATCAAATAGAAGACCACAGAAAGCAATTATTCTAAAATACTGGGGTGGTTTGAATACTACTAGCTCTACTCACATTTTTAACTACATAAGCTTACATAAAACTCAAACACAAATCAACACATATTCTTGTCATTATAAGCAGGAAAAAAAAGAGCTAATACTGTTATGGCTCTTATGCCAAATGATGCGCTTGTCTCATAAAGTCGCAAAGGATATAAATGAATGTTGTATGTATAGCTAATTTTCAAGTTGGTAGATGAAACTGAATTCTGTCAGAGGTTTCCATCACTGTCATTTCACTCAGCTCTACAGAACAACCACTTGTATATTCAGTACCTCTTGTTTTCCTTAAACCTGTTGAGTTAGTAATTATTTCAGATTAGCACGTCACCTAAAAATACTATTCCATTTGATATTTTTTTCCCAGAATTTGCCATTAACATTGAATTCTGATCAGTTTTCTCACTTGTTGATATTTCCCATTCTTCCCACCGATGGAGACTCTGTATTTGTCAATCTATTTTATTAAAACAAACTTTTGTTAATAACACTGTTTCCCCCATTCCTTCAAAAAAGCTGCTGTTTCCTGTAATGCACTGGAGCTTTTCTTTAGTTTCTCAACTTTTCTTGCTGTTGTTTATGGTGAATTTTATTCACATCACCTGTTGCTCGTCTCTTATGAGGATACGAAGCCCAGTTTACAGTTAACTGTGTCCCCCAGTTTTTAATATGACAAAAAGTAAAATAACAGATTTGCACAAATGTGTACAACAGATTCTCCACAGACTGTGCAGGACTTCAATTCCATTGTCTGGTAAGCATAGTGGACCCCACATAATATTCTTTCTCCTGAAAACTTTAGATTGAGGAAAACTTCATCCTTTTCAAAGGTTTTTGAAAATGTTAAAAAAGGCACAATAAGTGAAACCACCACAGCAATTGTTTAAATGCAGATTTGCATATTTGTGTGCTTTATTTACAGATAATACATTTGAGTTTCACAGAAGTCATAGTGCATTTTTCTCCTTAAAATCATCCCTCCAAACTTACACTTCAAAGATAATTAAAGCCAAATTGTGACTTTCAGCCTGAAAATTTATGTTACGAGCTTGTGATAGAAAAAATAGATCAAATGAAATTGATTTCTTCTAAACAGAAGGTATTGTATATGATTCTTTTAATTTTTGAAGTATAGAAAAGGTCATTAAACTGTTTTGGAGAAAGACAAGACACCACAGCAAGATGTTTGCATTGTTAGCAGGGAATTTCTGAAGAGGAATTAGAGCAAAAGGAAACAGTAAAGACAGGATGATGAATAACAAAGCAAAGCTAAGTGGGTAAGTACCTGGGAGCACTGAGACATTTGGGATATAAGTCAGTTGAGGATGGTGTTAAGCCCTACATGAGTTTGCAGAGTGCTAAAGGACAGAAAGATAAGCATGTGGAACTGAAAGGGCCATATGAGTGATTGCGGCTAATTTATCCTAGTGCCGTCATTCCCTAGCTGCTGGTAGAAACAGGGATCAACAGATGTTTAGACTAAGAATAGATGAAACACCCCATACCTGCAAAACACCTCTATTCCCCTGACTGTATAACAAAGTATTAAGACTTCCAGCTTTACCATTAAAAAAAGAAAAAAAAAAAGAGTCAGTAAAGCCAGTCACTCAAAAAGTTTCCCCTTAGAACTTCCATGATGAGTATATGTGTTTTCTCAGCCCTAGTTCAGTCCTTTCAATAAGCAGTTTCTAGTAAAGACGTTAACACTCTGCAGGTAGAAGAACCTGCCTGGCTTTTACAGTACCCCTTTCTCTCAGAAGTGATGATTGTCACAATGGGTTCTTAATTTAGACTTGTCCATTACAGTTTACTTCCATTCAGCTTCTTTTCTTAAGAAAAACGTTTGACACAGTATCAGATAAAACGAAAATTATTTTACAGGACTGAGGGCACTGGTTTCCAAATCCAAGCTAATGTTCCATCTCACTTGAAAAAAATTCCTGTGGACACACTCACAGAATCACAGAATGGTTGATGTTGGAAAGGACCTCTGAGGTCATGTTGTCCAACCCCCCAGCTCAAGTAGGATCACCTAAGAGCAGGTTGCCCAGGACTATATCCAGACAGCTATTGAATATCTCCAAGGATGGAGACTCTACAACATCTGTGGGCAAGCTGTGCCAGGGCTCTGTCACCCTTACAGTCAAAAAGTGTTTTCTGATGTTCAGATAGAACCTCCTATGTTTCAGTTTGTGCCTATTTCCTCTCATCCTGTCATTGGGCACCACTGAAATTGGGCTCCATGCTCTTTGCACCATACCTTCAGGTATTTGTAAACTTTGATGAGATCCCCATGAGCCTTCTCTTCTCCAGGCTGAACAGTCCTAGCTCTCTCAGCATTTTGTCATAGGAGACATGCTCCAGTCCTTTCACTGTCTTTGTGATCCTCCATTGGACTCTCTCAAGTATGTCCATGTCTCTCGTACGAGGGAGGCCAGCAGTGGACCCAGACGTCCAGGTGTGGTCTCACCAGTGCTGAATAGGACCACCTCCCTCCCCCTTGCTCCAGGCTTTTCCTTCCTGGTCTCCAGGGCCTGGGAATCCTGAAGGACAGTCTTACTGGAGAAGAGTGTGGTGAAGAAGGAATTCAGTACCTCAGCCTTTTCCATGTCCTGTGTCTCCAGGGCCCCTGCCCCATTCAGCAGTTGGTCCCCATTTTCCCTAGTCATTCTTTTGCCACTTACGTACTTATAAGAGCCTTTCTTGGGGTTTTTTTGACATCCCTTGCCACATTCAAGCTTTGGGCATTGGCTTTCCTAAATTCATTTCTTCGTGCTTGGAGAGTGTCTCTGTATTCCTCCCAGGTTACCTGTCCATGCTTCCTCCTTTTGTACACTTCCTTTTTATGTTTGAGCTACAGACAGGTGTTTCAGAAAATTTCACTATTTGAACTGGGAGTTTAAGAATAAGGGTCACAAATCGGTGTCTTGCTCAGGCTTGAAATGTGATACTTAAATACATTAAAAAAACCCAAACAAAAAAACCCCCAAAACTGAGAGAGAAACATTCCCATAGCCTGAAACACCAAAGAACTATACTTTTACAGGAAAAGGTTATCAGGTTTGATGGGCAGGCAATGAATTTCATATAGACATTTTCCAAAAAGCTGTAAATTCAGTGCTTTAAGAATAAGTTTAATTAAAATCAGAACTTATACTAAGCCTTTACTTCTTCCTTTTCTGTGACAGTATTTTAATAGCAATAAACGTCCAAATCTGGGGCATCCACAAGACAGAAAGAACTTTGAAGACTGTTTGGAAATGACAAAGGACCTTGGGGAACCCTGAATACAAGTTTCAAAGTCTAGCTTGACCACATTATGTTATGATGTCTTATAAAGAAAGGTGTCAAACAATGTGTAGAATGGGTATGAAATCCCATAGCTTGAAAGACCGAATGAGGATGAAGGAAGAACTCTAATTATTTTGGAACAAATGGAATGCAAAAATTGTTTCTACACCTGGGCTATGAAGGTGGATGACATTTTGTGTGCGTGTTTTTTACTAAAGTTTGTTAAATGGGGAAAAAAAAAAAAAGAAAGAGAGCTGACCAGTTGCTAGGGCTAAAAATCTACAGATTCAGATGTATCCATTTGGGTGGTCCACAGTTATTAGGCTGACAGTGACCATATATCCCCTCTCACAAAAATGAAACAAGCTATTTCATCTTGTTGACTTTGTCTTCACACTCTCATTTTAAGAAGAATGAAGAATAAGAGTATCTACCACACTTTCTCAGCAACAGACAGAAGCAAAAAGAAGCTCCCAACTTTAAAAAATAGCAGTTGGTTCAGGCAGGAGATCTCAGTAACATTTTTATTTAGTATTTCTGATCTACTGCTTGGATAATATTGTTAAATGAGGAATACTATGATAAATTGTGCTTTAAGGTAATGGGAAAAAACAAGCAAAAGACCTTTAACTGAGGTTATTTTGAGTTGTTAACTATAAAAATAGATTATAGTATTTTATAAATACTATAATTTTAATTATTTAAATAGAAAAATACATAATCACATCAAAAAGAGGAAAAGTGTCCCTTTCTTCCCTGTATATCAGATCGTTAACTGCAAAATTAGTAATTAGTATATCAATATTTTAATATTAAACCCCCTTCCTTAGAGAACTCAAATTGATGATACTGTTAACATAAGTATTCCAGGAAAATTACATTAAAAAAGCTGTATGAATTAGAATGTTAGAAAATTTTTACAAAGATTATTTTTTTTATACAAATACTTGTGCATTGTCTGTACAGGTTTTGTTGAGTTAATTAAGACACTACGTGAAAATGGATCTTGCTAGCCTAAATGACATTCCTGACAAGAAATTAATATTAATTTAAAAAGTTACAAGTAACATATATGACACTGATATGTGAGAGACATCCATGGATAAAACAGTTTATAGAGAAGTAAAGATGAAGACCAGCTTTCTAGTGGGAGAAAAAAATACAATAAATTTTGTCTTCCCAAGTTCAACTACATAGCTTTGCACTTGAGACCTTTAGTAATCAAACCATTTGCAGTAGAAGGGAAGCATTAATTCAAATTTTGCTGTATGCGTATGGGGAAATAAATACCTTTGTAGGAAAAGCTGCAGAAAAGCAAAAGCTTACAAAATCTGTTACTTAAAACAGATCTATAAAAATTCTATTGACTCAGTTTAGGCAGCATGGTGGAAAATGTACATTTACTTCAACACAGGAAGGATAAAATTAAACCATTTTATAAGAGTAACAAATCTGGTTAAATGAGTCAAAAAAGGTATTAAAAAATACATCATCTATTAAGCCATGGGATCTTCCATTTTGGAGAATTTAAGTAAAAAGTTGATAAGTCCTATTTCCAGTACATTTAAATAATTTTACCACATTGTATTATTATTTTAGAAGATCTTTTCACTGGAAACCATTTTTATTTTTCTGATACATATATTATCTGTTATAAGTATTACACAAGAAAATATATTAAACCTCATGTTAACTACATATATATGGAAATAAAAGTACTAAAATCAACATGATGAAAAAAGAAAAAATTTCCAGACTTTATCACACCTTAAAATAAATCAGCAACAAACACACATAAAAGGTATACAAATACAGAAAACCAAGTTCTAAATAAATCATGAATGTTATATTGCAATTAACTCTGCCAGAATATGGGAAACACCTCTATAAAAAGAATGCCTTTTTGCAAAAATAATGTATGTATGGCATCTGGTAGTACAAAGGACTGAAGAAATATATAGAACAGGCTGTTCAGATATTATGGCAGTGTGGGCAAGTGGAATTTCTTATTCATAGCTTGTGAAACTGCCAACTTTTAGCAAACTTCACTGCTGAATATCACAGACTATGACATTAAGAAATCTCGTGACCTTGTCCATATGCTCCCCAAAACTGCTTCCTTGTGCTGAAGTACTCAGTCATGTCCACATTACAAGAGGCTTTTCCACTGCCCTAGTTAAAAACAACAACAACAACAGCAACAAAACGGGATGTCTGGAAAATGTGTCATTGCTGAGCTCAAGACTTACTTCACAGAAGTTTGTGGTAGTGCTAAGGAGTCCGTCTTGCACCCCCTATTCTTCATTTATGCCTTTGGCTCTGACACGCAGCCCTTCAAAAAGGGCCCCATACAACAGTGTCCTTGAAAAACCTTACAAGCCTGAAAAAATATGAAGGAGGAAAAAGGGAGCTCCAGAGAAGAAAGCAAATCTGTCAAATAACAGCTTCTCACTCTTTTTTTGCCTGCTTTTAAGGGTCGTCTTCTACCAGCTGTGATTAGTATGCCATCATACAAAGGAATACTTTGCTATTCTTCAGCCTTTTAGTAGTAACTTTGCCAAGTTGCTGGATGCTGGTGTCACCCAATTTAGGCCTGATATGTCTTTATCATTCAGGTCATGCATCGAAGCCTCTACTTGTTTTTGACCAAGGTGAGATGAGCAGCAGCCTACAATTAATTTCAGGATATAGAAAGCCACATGAGGTCAGGTGTCAAAGCTAGAACTGGCTTGAGAACAGCAGCGTGCTTGTTTCTGGTACCTCATTGTAGCTTTGGAAAGTGTAATCAGTGCCTGCTGAAATCCAGACTTACTAGACATTTACAGGTTTGTGAAACAATAGTTTAGCTTCAGTAAATCCACTTTAAATCCATCAATACATTATATACAGGAGCAGGTCTGAAATTATTTTTATTTTAAATTATTTTGTAGGCTGTATTCTACTGGGCTCCAGTATTTTGTCAGTCAGTAGAGGCCCTTTGTTCTTTCCAGTGCTCGTTAAACTGTCTTTGGGATTGATAGTTGCGTCAAAAGTACTGTGTTTATGTTTGAGGACAATATTCTACAAAATTACATCAAAACCAAGGATTAGAAGGTGCTTAATTATTTGCATCAATCAATGGTGATAGTGCTTTGTCCTATCACCTTGCTGCACTCTGCCTTACTATCCCCACAAACAGTTTATGTACATCCTCAGTTGCTGCAATGGAATTAATAATTGGTCATATAAAAGTCAGCTGCAGATTCTCAGTGTCACAAGCTGCCAAATCCGGTAGCCTGATAGAGGTGAGGCTGCTGTGGATCCATAACCCCGCATGTGCCTGCAGTCCCCCCAGCTGCCCTTGTGCCTCTGTGTGTCCAGGGATCAGACTTTTATCACATAACCTAACACCTAGGAGACTGTTTTGTTATCAACATAAATGTATATAACCAACACATATATCAACAGGTTCACCACAGAAACCTGTGCCATTCCCAAGCTGTGCCAGAAAGGACCCCTGAGCAGTCCCAAAATAAAGTTGTTTGCAGTGTTACTGTGAGTCCTGTGAAGGGACAGCTCTATCTGACACCATCCACATACACACTGTGAAGTCCATACCACTTGTATTTTTCACACCTGTGTCTTCATTTCATTCCACAGCTCTCTATGAACCTCCTCTCCCAAATCCTCTTTCCCCTTCAAAACACGTTTCTTCATCTCTCCCTTCTTCATTGCAGATAGAAGGCTTTCTCTCTTTCCATCACATTGATGGAAACCTCCCCAACTCAGTGTCTGGAACATTCAGTTCCCAGAATAATTTACTTTTATCATGGGTAGAGCTCCTTCACAGACCACTTCAACAGAATAGACTGCTTGGCTTTGCAAATTTCTCCAACCACCTTCACACTCAGCCAGTATGCATATCCGTCTTCCACATATTGCAGGTTCAGTTTTTGGCCTAGGTGAGAAATGGGAGAGCCATGCCACTGCCTAGGACTCAGGTGACAATAAAATGATTATCTGGTCCTTATATTTTCCAATACATTTCCCCTTTGTACTTCCTACTTCTATTACTTTCTAGTTTTTTGTTACAAGTCTCACTGGCTGGCCATGCCCAGCATCTCAGGAACATGATTTCAGGATGTCCTTGTCGATAAGAGACCATGGAAAGGAGATAAGGTAATTCTGCAGTAGGAGGAAAAACCCAAGTATTGCCCTCAGGTATCCTATGGAGCTCCAAATCCAGCAACTGCTCTTTTTTGTGGTCCACCACAACAGGGTCAATAGCCCTACTGAGTTTACCCAGGCATATGTCTTCGGTCATCATATGTGACCACTTTCAGTCAGAACTTCAGTTATTGACTAAACTGTCACTAAAACAGTCTGTAAGTCTGTAAGTCTGTAAGTTTGCAGGACACACAGGAGCCATACAATCAAGGAAGGATATGGCAGAATGCAGGCTGATGGACTCAGACATTCCAGGTAACATAAAGAGCATCCCTCATTTAGCCTATATGTGAGAGCTTTGGTGGGTTTTCGCTGCTGGTGGTACTGGTGGGAGAGCTCTCAAATCAAGGAAGTATGGATGGTTTGTTCTTGAGGCACTAGGCACATTGTAGCAATCAGGCAAATATAGCTCTCATAAGAGCAGTTCTCACTATTGTTAAGAAACAGATGTCCACGTATGAAAGTTTTAAACAGCTGTCTGGCTTGAGAAATTTTTACTATTTCTTTTATTTTTTTTGTCTTTTTTTTTCAAAAGAACATTTATTTGTTTTACATAGAAGAGTTCTCGCCTAAGCCAGTTCTTAATTGACATGGCCTTATTTAAAATGGTCAAATAATAACTTTTGCCGTCTTTAAATCTAGATGTAATTGTGGTTTATATAATTGTGATTTATTGTGGAAACAAGGTAATTGGCTTTTTTATCACCCAAGTCACAGGGCAACCCTGCAATATTTGGATGACACGAAGCTGGAGGAGAGGGGCCAGAAATACTGTGAATGCCTTAGCCGCAATATCTGCTGCTGTTTGGAGGAAGTTGACACTCCTGAAATTTCTTAGGCCTCGAAATAAGATGTGCAAGTGAAAGCTATGACTCATAAAGGTCAGGTTTTGCTCGGTCTAGAATTTGTTTAATCTAATTAAAAAATGTGCTGATAGATGCATTAGACTGACAAGCATCTGTGAGTCACAGTTAGCAGAGAACTCTGCAGCCATGAAACAAGGTGGCAACCAACAGGTGCAAGATCAGTTCATTTTCAGTGCCTTGTCAGTCCTCAACCTTTCATTTGGCAGCAGCAGTCTGCAGATTTGTAGTCTGGATTAACCTTGGCACACGTTGTCTCCTGTTGAGTGTCATGGTTGTGGGTGGAAAGGGAACAGGCAGAGAAACAAAGGACACACGTTCATAGAAAACTAGATTTCATTAGTCTATTGAATATCAAGTAATCTGTTTCAAATGACAAATGATAAAAAACTTTAGGAGAGACACACAGTGACGTTGAACAAACTCTCAAAATGCTTGAAAAATATGCAGTAAAGAAAAATCTTGAACAAATTATTGTGTATATTAATATGATTTTCAAGAAAAAAAACTTTTCCTCCTTCAAACAAACATTGAGAATGCCAGATGGGTGGCTGAGAGAACATATTCCCTACCTTCAAAACCAGCTCAAGTGAGGTTTTAGTGAAAAAGACCAGCTTAAGTGGCTAAAGTATATAAAACCAGCCACATGAAGGCCACTTTAGCAATTAAAAAACTCAAGTGAATGGTAGAAATACTGTAAGTGGTACTGAAATGGTTTTGTATACATGCCAGCAGTGGAGACCAAGTCAAAAATGTCAGCCTTTGGCAGAATAGTACAGATTTGTTTTCAGTAACTGGAAGGAAAGTATGCCTATTTCCCAGGTTCATTTTCACCCTCCTAAAAGAACTTTAATGAAGGATGTTAGAATTATACATGAGATGGTACATACTAAATCTGGGGGGTTGGGGTTTTTTTTGTTTGTTTGCAGTTTGGGGTTTTTTTCAGGAGTGCTACACTGAAGCGAATGTCTGAAAGGGGCAGAGAAGTTTAGGAAGTTAGGTTCAAGCATTTTACAAGGAAGTATGCATCTAGACATGCTCTCACTAGCCACCATCATATTCAATTCAATGAGTTAGAAGCATATAACACGAAAATAATAAAAAGCCCTGACTGGAAAATGCCAGAGTCAGGTACATGTATTTTAGCTTTGTTAAATTACACACTAATATCAGTGAAACAAGGCTTGTAATTTTAAATTTTGTTTAACTGGAGGTGAAATGGTCTGTAACACTATCTGCAAAGAAATCAGGGTTTTGCAAGAGTCCCATAAGGGCAAAACCGATGAATGGGATCTGCTACCATGTCACAAGTATGACTCATTGGGTGGTATTTAGTTGCCTAAATACACATCAAGTGCTATTTTGGAAGCTGTAAAGTATCTGGGACATGTGCACATAGCTGGTTTTTGTGACATAGGAGACCTACAAAAAACTTGTTTCTCTCTAAAGCAGTAGATGAAGGTCAGGTGGGATTTCATAGGACATCTAAAGTGACACCAGGTACCTTTAGTTAGGCAACTGAATCCAATTCCCTGCCTCTAACAGAAATTGATAGTAGCAAGACAGAGAGGCACCTATTCTTGCTGTAGGATGAAGTGAATTTGATACCACTCCAGACAGGCACAATGAGTGACACAGTACCTAGACTGAAGGGAAAGGGGAAAAAGAAGACACTGCCTTTCTCTTTTCATAGAATCATAGAATAGTTTGGGTTGGAAGGGGTCTTTAAAGGTCATCTAGTCCAACTCCCCTGCAATGAGCAGGGACATTTTCAACTACATCAGGTTGCTCAGAGCCCGGTCCAACCTGACCTTGAGTGTTTCCAGGGATGGGGCAACTGCTACCTCTCCGGGCAACCTGTTCCAGTGTTTCACCACCCTCAGAATAAAAATTTCTTCCTTATATCTAGTCTAAATCTACCCTCTTTTAGATTAAAACTGTTACCCCTTGTCCTATCACAACAGACCCTGTTAAAATGTTTTTCCCCATTGTTCTTATAAGCCCCCTTTAAGTACTGAAAATCCACAATAAGGTCTCCCTCGAGCCTTCTCTTCTTCAGGTTGAACAACCCCAACTCTCTCAGCCTGTCCTCATATGAGAAGTGCTCCATCCCTCTGGTTGTTTTTGTGGCCCTCCTCTGGACCCACTCTAACAGGTCCATGTCATTCCAGAGCTGGACACAGTGCTCCAGGTGGGGTCTTAGGAGAGCAGAGTAGAGGGGCAGAATCACCTCCCTCGATCTGCTGGCCACACTTCTTCAGATGCAGCCCAGGATGCAGTTGGCCTTCTGGGCTGCAAATGCACATTGTCGGCATATGTCCAGCTTTTTACCCGGCAGTACCCCCAAGTCCTTCTCAGCAGGGCTGCCCTCAATCCCTTCATCCCCCAGCCTGTATTGATATTGGGGATTGCCCTGACCCACATGCAGGACTCTGCACTTGGCCTTGTTGAACCTCATGAGTTGCACATAGGCCCACTTCTTGAGATTGTCCAGGTCTCTCTGGATAGTATCCTGTGCCTCAGGCATATCAACCGTACCACTCAGATTGGTGTCATCTGCAAACTTGCTGAGGGTGCACTTGATCCCACTGTCTATGTCATTGATGAAGATATTAAGCAATACTGGTCCCAGTATGGACCACTGAGGGACACCACTTGTGAGTGATCTCCATCTGGATATTGAGCCATTGACCATTATCCTCTGGATGCGACCATCCAACCAATTCCTCATCCATCAAACAGTCCACCCATTAAATCCACCTCTCTCCAATTTAGAGAGAAGGGTGTTGTGGGGGACCATGTCAAAAGCCTTACAGAAGTCCAGATAGATGACATCCACAGTTCTTCCCTTGTCCACTGATGTAGTCACTCCATCATAGAAGGAGTAAAATATCTTTTATAGTAAAATATCTTAGTTCTGGGACAAACACCTTAGTTTAGATTAAAAAAAAAAAAAAAAGAAGAAAGATTGCTGTCTTTGGGAAGCCGTAAGTCATGTCAAGCATTGAAAAAACATTTTCATAAGCTGAATTAGTGTATATGTGTTACAATTTTGAGATTGCAGTTACACAAATGTTAACTGCAAAGCTTAACCGAAGAGGGAAATTGCAATAAAATTTCTTGGCAGTAGCAGTTATCAAAAACTTTGCTTTTGGAAATTGGAAACTTGTGGGACGTTGCATACAGAGGCAGTGGAAACATTTCAGTGAAGATTTGTCTGTGGGTCTACACTGAGTTCTGGAATAAATGGCAAATTTTCCCACAGTTCTCCACAATGTAACCATTAAAGTGGCTGAGGGTAGTTGAGCACTAACACCTGTCCCCAGAAATCCTAGAGCTCAACCTGAATAAGTACAACAATGCTATAGCTTGTGGGTATGCAGGCATGAATCATAAGGAAGGATCTGAATGAAGATTCTGCAGAGAAACTTGGCAGTAAGACACTACATGTGCAAGTGCTATACTAAGGATACAGCCTACAGTGAAGAATATTGTAACTCAGAAGATGTAGGAACAAGGTCCAAAGAGCTACAGATCTCTTACTAAGGTCAAAGAAACAGATATAGGAAAGTTTCCTGTCTGTGTACTATCTTCATGCTTATCTGTTACTAGCAGAGAGAGAGGAGGCAGGAGAGGGTCTGGTGGGACACGCATTCAAGATCATTGAAAGACCTTTTCATTTAGATTTTAACTATCTGGAACATGAAAACTAAGTGCTGTCAGGGCAAAGACAGAAGAAAGTGGTGTATATAGTTCTGTAGAAGTTCTGTAAGTCGTTTATGAAACCTACAGGCTTGTTTCTCAAATGCTATACAATGATAATATTTTGAATTACAAATAATCCCAGATCTACTGTGACTCTATTATTGTAGTTGAGAGACCCAGGTGCACGACATTTTGAAATCAATACATGTATCATACTTGCTACAACACCTAAAATGTACTAGATACTATTTTTCTGATGTATTTTACCAAACACAACAGTCAAGAAACTTAAAAGGAGATCTGACGACATAGACATTCAGAAAGAAAATTTATTTATTGGCTAATAATTAACAGTATTTTATTGACTATTTTTCTGATTTATTTTACCAAACACAACAGTCAAGAAACTTAAAAGGAGATCTGACGACATAGACATTCAGAAAGAAAATTTATTTATTGGCTAATAATTAACAGTATTTTATTGATTTATGAAGAAATTTACTTTGTATTTTTGATGAATTTATACCTGTTTATATTTTTTCCTTTTTTAAATATAAAGCAACAACTTGCATAATCTGTGACTCAAAATGTGTTTACAGAATCACAGAATCACAATCCAACTTCCAACAGCTGAGGCTGGAAGGCATCTCTGTATGTCATGGTGTCCAACCCTCATGCTCTAGCAGGGCTACCTAACAGCAGGTTGCCCAGAACTGTGTCCAGATGGCTTTTGAATATCTTCCAAGGATGGAGATTCCACAACGTACCTGGGCAACCCGTGCCAGGGCTTGGTCACCCTCACAGTCAAGAAGCGTTTCCTGAATTTCAGAAAGAACCTCCTGTGTTTCAGTTCGTGCCTGTTGCCTCTTGTCCTGTCACAGCACCACTGAAAAGAGCCTGGCTCTGTCCTCTTTGCACCCTCCTTTCAGGTATTTGTAAGCATTTATGAGATCCCCTACCAAGCCTTCTCTTCTCTAGGCTGAACAGTCCCAGGTCTTTCAACCTTTCTTCATAGGAGAGATGCTCCAGTCCCTCCGTATCTCTCTTGTACTGCAGAGCCCAAAGTAGTAAGTTATGGCCTCACCAATGCTGAACAGAGGGCAAGAATCACCTCCCTCCACCTGCTGGCAATATTTTCTCTCATGCAGCCCAGGATAACATTAGGCTTCCTTGCCAGAGGGGCACATCAGTGGCTCGTGGTCAACTGCTGTTCACCAGGACCCCAACAGCCTCTTGTGGAAAGCTGCTGTCCGGCTGGCTGGCTTCCGGCATATACTGATGCATGGTGTTTTTTCTCCCAGGTGTGGGAATCTGCACTTCCCCGTGTGGAATGGCATAAGGTTCCTGACAGCCAATTTCTCCAGCCTTTTGAGGTCCTTCTGGATGGCAGCATAATGCTCTGACATATCAGCCACTCCTCCCAGTTTAGTGTCAGCAGCAAACCTGCTGAAGGTACACTCTGGCCCATCATCCAGATCACAAAGGAAGATGTTGAACTGAATTGGACTTAGTATTGAATTCTGGTCTACGCTGCTAATTACTGGCCTACAACTAGACTTTGTGCCACTGAACACCACCCTCTGGGCCTGGTCTTTCATTTCCAGTCCACCTCACTGTCTCCTTGTCCAGCCCATACATCAACAGGTTGTCTACGAGGATCTT
Source organism: Burhinus oedicnemus (assembly GCA_008921705.1). Lineage (NCBI taxonomy): Eukaryota > Metazoa > Chordata > Aves > Charadriiformes > Burhinidae > Burhinus > Burhinus oedicnemus. The sequence goes on along the minus strand of VFFE01008521.1, from coordinate 1,648,701 downwards.
CTAGGAGACAGTGTTAAAAGCCTTACTGAAGTCTAGGTAGACAATACCCACTGCTCTCCCTACATCTACAAAGCCAGACACTTCATTATTGAAGTTGTTTGGGCATGGCTTCCCCTTGGTGAAGCCATGATGACTGCTCCTGATGACTTTCTTGTGCTTCATGTGCTATGAAATGGTTTCCAGGATTAGTTCTCCATCACCTGTCATAGGGATTGAAGTGAGGAGATAGGCCTGTAGTTCCATGGGTCCTCCTGCTTGCCCCTCTTGAAGATAAGAGCGACATTTGCTTTTCTCCAGTCTTCAGGCACTTCTCCCAGTCACTTTGATCAAAGATGATCAAGAATGGCCTTGTGACAACATCAGCCAGCTCCCCCTGCCCTCATGGGTGCATCCCGTCAGGGCCATGGACTAACACATGTTTAGTCTGATTAAGTATTCTCTAACCTGATCCTGAAGTAATTCTTGCTTGCTCTAGCCTTTCCGCTTGGTCTCTGGGGCCTGGGAATCCTGAAGGCCAGTCTTACTGGAGAAGAGTGTGGTGAAGAAGGAATTCAGTACCTCAGCCTTTTCCATGTCCTGTGTCACTGGGGCCTCAGCCCAGTCAGTGGTGGGCCCGTATTTTTCCCAGTCTTTCTTTTGTGACTTACGTACTTAGAGAAATCTGTCATGGTTTGGGCTATATTGGCCACTGAGGCGATCAACAGACGCTTTTCCCCATCTCTCTCTTCAAGGAGAGAAGGGAGAGAGAGAAAATAATAATGAAATATTAATAATAAAATAATAAAAAGAAAATAATGAAATATATACAAAACTGTATCAAGCTCCCAGGATGACAATCATGTCACCAGCAGGCACTGGGGAAGTCCCAGACTGGACTCAGTGACGGATGGGAACTAGATTCCGGATCTGGATTCAGGATCGGGATTAAAGGCAGATGAACAGACAGAGTCCTCCTTGAACGTTGGCCATTGAAGAAAGAGGGTTGACCCTTTGATCCCACAGCTTTTATACTAACCATGATGCAGATGGGATGGAATATCCTGTTGGTCAGTTTTGGGTCACCTGTCCTATCTGCTCTTCCCTGCAGGTGCAACCCCTCTATGCTTTTCCTCTTCCAACCCTCCAATGGGGCAAATAACAACGTTGGCTGCCGTTGGTTGTTATAGCAATAAGTATAAGCAAGAGCCTCTCTGCGTACCATTCCTTGGCATCAAATATAAACATTGATCTTATCCCTCTGAGAGCAAACAGTTTCTGCACAATAAGCTGTTAATTTCAGCAGTTAGAAGAGGCCTAGCTAAAAAGTAAAATTACTGAACAGAAAATTGGTTCTGTTTTACCTCAAACCAGGACAAAACTCTTCTTGGTTTTTTTGACATCCCTTGCCACATTCAACTCCAGGTGGGCTTTGGCTTTCCTAAATTCATCTCTTCATGCTTGGCCAGTGTCTCTGTATTCCTCCCAGGTTACCTATGCATGCTTCCACCTTCTGTATAGTCCCTTTTCATGCCTGAGTTTTGCCAGGAGCTCCTTGTTCATCGATGCAGGACTCGGCGTTTTTGTCTGACTTCCTGCTTATTGCAGTGGACTGCCCTTGAGCTTGGAGGAGGTGATCCTTAAATATCAACTAGCTTTTTGGACCACTATTGCTTCTTTCATTTTATCCCATAGGACTCTTTCAAGCAGATCTTTGGAGAAGCCAAAGTCTGCTCTGCTGAAGTCCAGGGTTATGATCTGTCTTTTTCCCTCCTCCCTCCTTTCATGATCCAGAACTCCAAGATCTAATGGTGACTGTATCCAAGGCTGTCTTCGGCCTTCACATCCCCAATGAGCCCTTCCTCTTTGATGAGCATGCGGTCCAGCAGAGCATTTCTCCCTGTTGGTTCCTCTATCACTTGGGTCAGAAAGCTGCTATCAACACTCTCCAGGAATGTCCTGAAGAGGAGGTTATTCCGTGCTTTGTTTTCCAGCAGATATTAAGGTGATTGATGTCCCATGTAAGTACCAGAGTCTGTGAATGTCAGGCTACTTCTATCTGTCTTTAGAAGGCCTCATCTGCTTGTCCTTCCTGGTCAGGCAGTCTATAGCAGACACTGATTACAATGTCACCCACACTGTTTTGCTCTTTAATCCTCATCCATAAGCTCTCAGATGACTCACCACCTATCCATAGGCAGAGCTCTGGGCATTTCAGGTACTTTCTCACATAAACTACAACTCTACCTCCTCATCTTCCCAGTCCATCCTTCCTAAAGATCTTGTATCCCTTTATTGCAGCACTTCAGTAATGTAAGCCACCCCAACAAGTCTCCATGATCCAAACAAGATCATAGACCTGCAACTGCGCATAGATCACTAGTTCGTCAAGTTTATTGCCCATGCTGCATGCATTACTGCACTGGCACTTCAGAGAGGCACCCCAACACGCTGTTTTCACATAAAGGGTCTGTTGGTTTTTTTCCATAATGATGTCTTGTAGGCACTTCCTTTCTTAAATATCAATACTTGTGGTTACCATGCTTAAGCTCTGTTTTGTTGATTTTGTACTCCCTTTTGTGCCCATCATTACCTCAGGCCCTTTGCTTGTCAGCACTGCCTATCACTCCTTCACAGGGCCGCTGGTAACTCTCTCTCCCCCTTTTTATTCCTAGTCTAAAACTCTTCTTACCAGGTCAGCCATCCTGCTAGCAAAGATACTTTTGCCCTGCTTAGTGAGGTGCATCTCATCTATCCCAAGCAGATGCTGATTCTTAAATAGGGTCCGGAGTCACAGAAGCTAAACTCTGTGCCTAACATCAGCTCTGCAACCATATTGTTGGCATACAGTATCAGCCCCCTTCTCTTTGCACCCTTTAGCCTCATCAGCAGACAGCATTGAGAATACCACCTGGGCCCCCAGAGCTCTGTAGTCATTATCGATACTCTCCAGCTTACCTCATTGTTGCCCACAGGGAGGAACATATGGGGGTAATAGTGAGAGGGCTGAACACACCTCAGCAGTCTTTCCACAACATCCTTGGATCCAGGCACCCATAAGCAGAAAACTTCTCTAGATAACAGGTCAGGTTGGCAAATGGGTTCCTCTGTGCCTTGCAGCAGGGAGTCACCCACTACTATCACTTGGCACTTCCTTCTGGTGGTTTGCACAGGTCCGGGTCAGTTGGCCCAGATGCCTCACTTGAAAGTCCACCCAGCTTTGAGGGCAGTGAACTTGTTCTGTAGTGACAAGCCACTTACTTTTTGCACTTCTTCTATTTTATTTTTCTAAGTTGCAGAGATCTAAGTATTATCTGAGTAGTATAACTTCTCACTGCGTTGTATTATTATACATTGGCATGCACTGTTTGACAGGTGAAATAAGTTCCTTTCATTGGTTTGTCCTCCTGGCCATTGGCATGGCTGGTGATGAGACAATTATCCATGTAAAGCTTTGTGAGTGTATGGCAAAATACAATGTGCAAGTAGTGGCTGGTATTAATAATGTTTGGCAGTGCAGTAGATTTACTTGTTTGTGGTTTGCACATACATTTTTGATTACCAAATAAACTGTCCAGAAATACTGTAGTTTATAGCTAAGCTAAAGCATACCTAAAGTATCACTCCCAAAGAATGTCTTTTGTTTGAGACTCCATAGAAGAGAATACAACTGTACTTCCAGTTTCCACATGAATACCTCATTTTCCTCTTTTGAAGGGGTTTTGTGATTCATCATTGCTGTATGTGGACTTGTTATATGTCACTCCCACATCCTCCATTAAATTTGTTTCTTACCTTGAGTATTTCAAGGTTGTTGATCATCAAGGGCATAAATAAAACTATCCCTCTATTCTTTTTGCATTTATTTCGCCTGCATATTATGCTTTCCCGGCATCTTTTACTTTTCCTAGTTCTCAGGAGTTTTCTGCTAGTTTTCACCTTTCAGATTCAGACCTTTGCTTATGCTCTAATAAACCTTTTTCTTCTATCCTTGGAACAGTCTCCTTTCTGATGAAGAAATAATTTCATAAATAATTTTTCTTCACACACATGAATAGTTATATAGTATGTTCTCTTCTTTTGATGTGTCCTTTTTATTTTAGATTAAGGTGCTAAGAATTCAATCTATGTATCATGGAAATGTATGACATGATTAATAAATCAATCATACAAATAATCATCTCAGTCCTTCCTAGGCTTCAGAATACTGTATTCAGTAAATCAATTTAAGTGAAGAATTGGCCATATTTGCAATAGGTGTGGAATGTTTTATTAAAAAAAATAGATCTACTGCTTTAGTAAAGTTTATAATGGTTGAAGGACATTTCTGTCTTTCATAGTGATACAGTATAACACATACCTAAAAAGAATAAAAATTAAGTATACAAGCTGTTCACATAAAAATAGAAACATTTGGGTTTATTCATTGTTTTGTTTGTGTTCAGATCTTCAGAGACAATTATGAAAAAAATGTTAAAACCAAATATAGCTAAGATGAATGGAACAAAATTGTTGTCTGTTTACTGTTGTTATTCAATCTTTTTATGGAATAATGCCTTTTCTATAGGACAAGTGAGAAATAGGAGAATTTATGCTAAAATCCCTGCTAAAATAAAATGTGTTGAAAAGGTTAGATTTGTATTCCTGCATCTGAGTCAACAAGTGTATTTTTGTATCAGTGGCAGTATCTGAAGCAGGAGGAACTTATTTTGTATATCAGATCTGGATATATAGTGGAACATAGATAAAGCACAGTTAGAATACTGCTTTTTCTACTACATTAAACATCATCTGAGGAAAACCTTGTGAAAAGAATTGATGTGAAAGATTTCCATTATTAGAAGAAAAGTGCTAGATTAATGATTTTTGCACTGAGTTCTGTTCTCAGTACCTTTACAATAGAATGATATATTCAGTCAGACTTAACACAAAAAAAAATCACAATTGTAAACAAGATTTACTCTATACTCTTTTTGTTCTCTTTCAATAATATATCGTAAGTTACTTTATTCAAATTCCAAAACATTCCTAATATTTTAAATTGCATTTGCAACTTTTGGAAGATTCATTGAAATGTCCGTTCTTGGCAAAACAATCTTGCTCTTTTTTATGATACAAATCACAGAAGGTAATGCTTTTGATCAAACTTTTATTTCTGAAAAAAAATAATAAATTCAGTGCTATTTCTTTGTTGTAGCCAAATATCTAATTTTCTCCCTTATCTCCCCACCTTTAGCTTTGGTGGTGGTGTGGAATCACTTCTTTACACGTCTCAGAGGCCTGTCTAAACTACCATTTCTCACTTTGCCCTGATATTTATGCAGCAGTATCTACCTGGAGTTAATATAGTTAGGTATGTCTGGGCAACATTCCAAAAGGAACCATTTTGCTTTATGATGAGGCAATCCCCACTCAACATGATTCCAGAAATATCCATCCTTGGCTGGATGGCTTATTTATGATTCTTCAATGTTATTTTATTTTTGTGAGTTCCACCAGTATTTGTAACATCAGTTTCAACTTATTTATTTCAGTCAACAGCAGCAAGGCATTTGTGAGGCCTTCTGTGTTCTCAGGCTTTATGAAATAAATCAATACAAGGAAAGGATTTTTTTTTTCTTTTATGACATGCTTCTACACTATTTTGACAGAAGTCCCTTCCAAATCAAATGAGCATTTACCCAAAGAAACTGTATTTTGATTCTGTGTACTTTTGAAAATTTGGCATTTTCAGAGTTTAAAAAAGAATTGTGCAAGCTCTTGCCCTTGGGCATGATCACATGCAACACCTATCAGCCACTAAAGAATCACAAACCTTTCTGGGATTTCGAGTTTCTCATGACAGAGAGAAAGACCGGTTTTATAGAACTCAGTCCTAGACTATGACAAAAGGAAAACATAGCATCTCTGTAGCAGTATTATCATTCAGAGATATTACAGCTCTCACTTAATCCAGGGAGATATTTGGATATAGAACACTGCATGGCAATCAGCAGCTATACAGAAAGTCATGCTTTCAGTTATACACGGGTAAAAACAACAACAAAACCAAGGAAGCACAGATGTGTTACTGAAGGATGAATAAAGCCAAGGGACCTTATTTGTTATCTTATCAGCTCCAATACTGGTCCTTTTGGAGTGGCCCACGTCAAGTCATTGAATTTTATCATCAGCATTACTTTAGGCATAAAAGGTAGTAGTCATGCTTAACTACCCGTATCATAAGATTCATGAAGATTCACTAGATCACACTTGTAGCATGTGAAGATATGAATGTTAAAGAAATACTTTCTTATTAAATACTGACAGACTAGTTTTATTATAACTCTAATAATCTAGCTGACAGAAACATCTGTGCATCCTCTCTGAAAGTGTGTGCTTTAAACTGATAAGCATGCCTCTAAGTACTGTAGCTGGAATACAGAAATATGTTGATTGCATGCCCTGTACTCCAAGCAGTGTCTGGGTTCAACATCTCCTTAAATGTATGCTGACTAAACCATGTTTCCACTTCCGGATATAAAGTTTTATTCTCTAATTAGTTAGCACAGTATCTCTGGATGTTTATCAGCGCTTGCCCAACATTTCTCTGACTTTCACATGCCACCCTTATTGGGGATTTAATTAAAAACCTCAAATTTTCAGAGGTTTAAAAATCAGATGTACATTTTGATTTTCAATTGACTTATTTGGATATTCTTTAAAGTTACGAAATCACAGGTCTCTATTATTTTTAGTAGATCTGTACATATTAAGTAGTTTACATTGATAATGGAATGGTAAAGAGGTGGTCATTACTGTTTACAGTAATGGCTTAGATTTTGGAGGAAAAATAAATGTACATAATAACCATTCCATTCAATTTTAAGGATTAGCCAAAGTGATTGTTAACTTCATCTGTTAGTAGTCATTATACACTTGATATATGCATTATATATCCACCACACTCACACTGAGACAATGATTGACTGAATTTCTACAACAACAACAAATAGGATTTTGTGTGTTAAAATTGTATACAATGCACAGCATGCTCACTGCAACAACCCACTTCTGCTAAGTGGGTGTTAGGTGAGTACTTGGTGCTTAGTTTAAAGTGGCTCTGTCTTAATATGGATGAGAATACATGATAGCTAGGTAGCTCTAGGTACAATATATAACCTGTGACATCTTATGAATATCATCGTTGACTGAGTACTTTGAGATGTTAGTACATGTACGAACTTGGTTCCATAGTAGATGTTTTAAAGAATCACACTTATTCAGATACTCTGAAAATCCTTGCCAAGTCATAGTCATCAGAACATAGGACACATTGGATTCTTTGAAAATGAACAGGTCCAAGTCCACGAACAATGCAGCAATCATTAGATACATCCTCTTTGAGAGCATTCTCTTGACCAGTAGGTAAAAAAAAGTCTTCAGTCCTGGGTTTAGGATTTCTAAAATAATTGGAGTAGAATTAGAAGAGTCCTGAAATCAAAGGGAATTTTTCTCTAATAATGAAAGGAAGGGTAGAAATTAAACATGAAAGCAAGCTATTGATTGTGTTACAGAAAATATTTATTTATGTATGCACTTTCTGCGACTCACTACTAAGTAAACATTTTGCTTCAGGAGCTGGCTGGTTAATGTCCTCTGTATGACGCTTCCAAAAGAGAAATCAAGAAGGTGTCATAACTGTGATGGCCGACATAGAGGTAGAAAAATGGTACCTAAAACACAGTGTTCTTGGACCCAGATCCACAGGCTGACTTCTCAGATTGCCTTTGAACTTGCCTCATTATACTGAAGTTGCCTGCCCGTTTTGTCTCTAAGCTGTGTGTGGTTGCCATCATCAACCTGCTCTCCTTCTCTCGCAAGGGTACTTTGAGCCTGAGAGGCTGCTGCTTGTTGTCCTGCTTGGATCCTGGCTCCCCTTTTCACGTGGGGCAAACAATCTTCACTGCTTGCTGAAATGGTATACCTGGCTGAGATTTCACTGGAAAAATCATTATGCTCCACTCAGAAGAAAATGGAATATCACAATATACAAAGATTATGTGGGTTGAGACAGGGTAAATAGATGCTTTACTGGTCTTACATTCATAAAAATAGTGATTTTCGGTTTCAAGCAAGGTGCTAATGTCATCCTAAGCATCAACATCCGTACATGAACCCTAGTCTCAGAGTCAAAAAGCGTGCAAATGTATTGAGTAAGACATATTATGTAGTTTGTTATTCTTGGCTGAAGTCTCTATATGTCAGGTATAACAATAGAGACATTTACCTTCAGTGATAAAAAATTTCTCTACAGTACAAAAAAAGTCAACAAATTAAAAAAGAAACCAGGAGAAAATTCAAGCATTCATAGTACTCTGCAACTATAAGATAAAGTGAATTAATTATTTCTCAGCAGCATATTTTTTATGAAATTATACTGACAGCATACAGGAGCGGGATTTCAGAATTTTAGATTGTTTATTGGTTGGATCATCAATGTATTCAGTAAACATTAGTTAATATAGGAAGTATGAAGACAAACCTAATCTGCTGATATCAAAAGAGGTAAGTAAAAATCATTCTTAAAGACCTTATATTTTCTGCTGTTTCCTTCTGAGATTTGGGATGCTGTTCCTCTGGGCTTAGTCTTATGTCAGTTTTTAACAGCTCTAATTGCCTAATTAGCTGCTCCAATGCAAAGACAAAGCTTCTCTCAATATTCACTATTAATTTCCCTATTACTATAAAATATCATAATTTGGAAATTCTTACATTGGATTCCCAGAACTCTCATGAAAATGTATCCCTGCCTGGTCTTTTCCTTTACGCAAGAGCTAAAAATTTCTACAGGTCCTTAGTGACATCAAGCTCATCTGCCATTAATTTGAGCACATAGTCCTTAATGCTTATATATCAATAAAGTGAGTTGTTGGCTTAACTCTTTCACATTTAAACAATATATAGCTGTTCTAACTCACACTTCATTATTTTATATATCCATAAATGCCAACGGACATGCAGCATCTGATTTTCCATTGCAGTCTTGTTACTCAGTACTACAGCTAAATTGAGGAAAGTCAAAAGAAGTAACTTGCCTGAAGTCACAGAATGAATGAACCCAGTGAATGTTAGAATAAAGAACTAGCAGCCCAGAGGCAAAATATCAGAACAAACTGCTTTCTATTGTCTTATTTCAAAATGTAGCTTCATTCACTTTTATACACCCTATATAAAGGAATCAAGGAATTTTCACACGTTCAACTTTTTTTTTTTTCAATATGGATTGCGACTTGATAGTATTCTTGAATTTGAAAGAAATACTCTGGTGATTAAGACATCTTAGAGATCAGTTTAATTCAAAAGCTGTGTCCTTGTGTTTTTATTAAGTTTTTATGAGCCTCTATGCTCTGATCTGTAAAACTGATCACTTAGCCTTTGTATCTCTTTAGTATGGACTTAAAGCATCCTTGAACAGTATTTATAGAAAAATATCATGACAAATATGTTGCTGAATATTAACAAGAGCACTTAATTAAATTTTAATTTACTGGCATATAATATATTTATATTATAAAGTGACCAAAAGAAAAAAGACAGAGACACCCAGAATGCAAATTAGATCTGGAAAGCACAAGAAATACACAGTGTGTATTTAGCAGTGATAATGCATTCTTGTAAGTGAACAGTGGTATCATTCACTGAAAATTTCGTTGTTGAACTTCTCAATCACACATTATGTTTTAAGAAGCAATAAGAATCTTGAAAGAAACTGAAACCTGTGTCCATTTACCTTATATTCAGTTCCTACGCATATCAGAAAATTAGACAAAATAATCTGAAATTTTGCCTCATTTCAAAATGAAATACAAGCACCTCTATCCATAATTCTTCATTAGTTTGGAGTTTAAAAAATCTTTGCTAAATATTGTATCATCATGATGCTTTTTATTTTTAAAATATTATGGAAATAAATCTAAATGGATCTGTTGTGGCAATACACATGTGCTTTCACACGTATCCATTTAGATGTCATAGAATAGCTTCAAGTTGTTTTCCAGTTCATAACAGACATTACAAAGACCTCATAGAGCAGTATGAATGTGGTTGCTGAAGACAGGTGTCCATAGAGCTTGGTTCACACAGAATGAATACATTTTCTTAATGTGTGGCTGTAAACTGGCAGAAGGCTATAGGTTGCTTTCAAAGAAGGTGGAACTCAGTGTGGAGAATCCTAACAGAAGAGGCATCACAGAAAAAGGTGAGTGGAGGAGCTCTTCAATTGAAAGTATAGTAACATAGTATTAGGAGGAGTATTTCGAGGACTCCATGACTGAACAGTGTAAATATTCCTCACTGAAACCCCTGCTTTCCAAACGAAAGGCAAGGCCAATCAGCTCCTCAAATAAGTGTTCTTGATTTAAAATATATTACAAAGGAGTGAAAAATGCTATATAGGTTTCTCTTTCCGTCTTTAGCCACTGGTTCATGTATCTAACATAACATTTATAGACTTAGGCACTCAACCTTAATTAACAATTGACATGATCATTGACATAGTGTTCATCAATCACATTATTTATCTTTTTTTTTATTAAGAATATTTGAAGAAGCTTCCAAAGGTTCTTCCAGACCACAAGGAAAACAAAGAAAAACTCAGATTCTTTCAACAGTATCCTTAATATCAGACTTTTATATATTTTAGCATCTTTGTTATATGAATGATTATATAAATTATTTTTTCCTACTTAAATAGACATATTTTAGTGATCTTATATCCTCATAGTCTTAATTTATGCATGTCTTAGAAGGAAAAAAAAATCCTTAAAGAAAGTATTGGATTTTATTGATTAATATTTTGAATTCTACTGAGTTATCAAACCAATGAAAGGAATAAATTTTGGTAGAACATTTTCTTCTAGACACTGTTGCCAAAATCTGTTAATAGGATAATATCTGGTATATTTCTCAAAATCTTATATGAAGCCCCTATATTGGAAATTCCACATTTCTTAACAAGAATGTATCGTTCATTATTTTCTTTATGTTTGTTTTTTGAACTGTAACTGTGGTGGTCACCGTAAATACATAAACCCAACACATTTTCAACTAGAACTAAAGGCAATCATTAAAGCAAAGAACATATGAGACGGACGTTGCATTCTGCATCCAGGGACTGCAGAACACAGTTACTTTGAATCAAGCTTAATCAAGTGTTTGATTAGCCACATTGCTTCAGGGTCATTCTTGGAGTAAACAATGGTAATTTTTGAAGTTACGTAGTTTAATTTGTGATCTATTTCAGGTCCCAAATTAAGTCAGCTGGGAACTGCAGAGACAAAGTGAAAAACAGAAGCTGAACACAAATATAAAAGGATGAAAATCAGTTTATTACCACTAGTAGATAATGGAGGTAAAATGCTGACACAATAGGAGTGATAACTGCGCTTCCAAGATTAGCCTAAAAATATAATAGACAAACTTTTAGGATGATCAACCTGAATGTAAGTAAGAAACTAGAGTGAGAGATATTTTTTATAATTAATGAAAAGTGAAGTAAATTTTTTCTCTAGCCTAATTAATTCGTGTTTACCAAATGTTAATTAAATTGTATATCCACATATTGAAATATATTTAAAAATAATGCATTAAAAAAAACCAAAAGCAAACCAACAAAAACCAAACCAACCAAAAAACCCAGAAAGACAAAGCTTTGAAATTCAAAATTAAAACTAAAATGAAATAAATTGCCATTATGAATCACAAACGCTGCTGGAAGCTTCAGCATCTCTCCTAAACTTCTTTACTTATCTACGTTTTCCATAAATATTTAAATCTTAAAGAATTTCTGTCTTCTGTCCAGGGTAGCACCAGATTTCTGCAACTCTTATTCTAATTGTTGCTGTCAGTGATGACATTACAATAATACTCACACACAAAAAGAGATAACTAACAGAATATTTGTAAGCATTCCTAAGAAAAAATGTTTTTACATGTCTTTCCGTGTGGAAATTTATTAACAATCTTGAAATTTAAATTCAACTAATACTGTACAAGATAATTTTCATACAAATGACTATAAAGAAACAAGGAACACACTGAAATAAGAAAAGCTGTTTTGTTCTATGACAGAAGAAGAAATATGCAGGCATAAGTTGGATGGGGGGGAAGAGAGATTTAGAAGTATTTTTTTCCTTACTTTAGCATACAGGGCAATGGTCTTTCAAATGCCAGTTTAAGGGACAATCAGTGTGGATGCATGAGGACATATATTTGCTGCCATTTGAAATTTTCATGAGAGAACCCAAAATAGCCAAAACCTGTTCAGATTTGACATTAATCACAGCATCATTGAGTGGGATGTTGAGCTTGATGGAAAACTTGGCATATAAGTTTGCTGAACTGTAGGGACCACATCAGCCCCAAAGATTCGGTTCGGTAAGTTAGATAAGGTCCAACCTGACACTGGAATGATATGAAGATGAATTAGGAAAAAGGAGGGGAGAACTGAACTTTGAGAGCAAAAGAGGAAAAACCTTGGATTTAGTCGATTACACCTCTAGCCTGAGGAGCTGCAAATGGTAGGAGCACTCCTAAACCTTTGTGATAGAAAGTCAACAAGTCTGCCTTTGCTGGCATGCAGTCTTACCAGTCAAGGTGTAGGAAAGCTGAATTATTATCATTTAGATTAAACACTTAGTCGAGGCTCAAGTAAATTTAGAAGGAAAAGAAATTTTTAGATACAATCTTAAAACAGAATATTAAACATTTTTCTTCATTAGTGCTGCCTATAGCTTTAGAAAATGTTGTGGGTGAGTGTGGGTTTGATTAAATTTAGTAAATAAGCCATTTTGGCTTTTTTTTAACTGACCTAAACTGATTTGAGTGTGACTGCAAGGCGACCAGCCGTTATTAGGTAACCCTTATACAAGACAACTGATATTAAACACTGCTCAGCTTCTCAAACTTTCTCAAGCATAATTCAATGTTAGCAAAGTATTTCTTCCCTTAAGTGTTGTGACTGAGTGCTATTAATGCAAGAATGGAAATTCTGGGGAAGAATAGGGTTCTCTGGGAAACAGCACAATCCAAAGTGAATGAGCCATGGGTAATAGGGAGAGTGTATGAACTGGAGTGCCTGGGAAGAGTTTGTGCCAGCAAACAAATATTATTTTGTTAAAAATCTTCAGTTTATTTGCTCTTAGTAAATCTAATTTTCTTCTCTGGTCTTATGTGAAGAGAACTTGATGTAGAGCTTGATGATGGTGACAATACAGTTGAGTGTTTGTGGGTAAGAATCAGTGGAAAGGTGAACAAGGCAGGTATCATGGTGGGAGTGTGTCACAGACCACCCAACCAGGATGAAGAGACAGACAAAATATTCTATAAGCAGCTGGCAGAATTCTCACAATCGCTAGCCCTTGTTCTCATGGGAGACTTCAACCTACCAGATATTTGCTGGAAATACAATACAGCAGAGGGGAAACAGTCTAGGAGGTTCCTGGAGTGTGTGGAAGATAACTTCCTGACATAGTTGGTGAGGGAGCCAACTAGGGAGCCGCTGGAGCTGTTGTTTATGAACAGAGAAGGACTTGTGGGTGATGTGGTGGCTGGAGGCCATCTTGGGCACAGGGATCATGAAATGATAGGGTATTCAATAGTTGGAGAAGTAAGGAGGAAGGGTTAGCAGAACTGCCACCTTGGGCTTCTGAAGGGCAAACTGACTTGTTTAGGAGCCTGGTTGACAGAGTCTCTTGGGAGGCAGTGCTGAAGGGCAGAGAAGTCCAGGAAGGTTGGACATTCTTCAAGACGGTAAACTTAAAGACACAGGAGCAGGCCATCCCTATGTTCTGAAAAACATGCTGGTGGGGAAGAAGACCAGCCTGGCTGAACAGAGACATTAGGCTGGAACTCACCAAAAAAAAGAGTTTATGACCTTTGGAAGAAGGGGCAGGCAACTCAGGAGGACTTCAAGGATGCTGTGAGGTTACATAGGGAGAAAACTAGAAGGGCCAAAGCCCAACTAGAACTTAATCTGGCTACTGATATCAAATACAATTAAAAATGTTTCTATAAATACATTAGCAACAAAAGAAGGACTAAGGAGAATCTCCATCCTTTATTGGATGTGGGGGGAAACATAGTCACAAAAGATGAGGAAATGGCTGAAGTATTTATTGCCTTCTTCGTCTCAGTCTTTAATAATAAGACCAATTGTTCTCTCTGAGCTGGAAATCAGGGACAAGGAGTAGACTGAAGCCCCCTGTTGTGGTTTGGCTCAGCCGGCAACAAAGAACCACGTGGCCGCTCACTCAACCCCCCATGGCAGTGGGGAAAATCAGAAGAAAAAGGCAAAACTCGTGGGTTGAGATAAAGGCAGTTTAACAGAACAGCAAAGGAAAGAAGAAAACAACAACAATAACACTGATGGAGCAACGTACATACATGGTTACTGTACCAGCGCTGACCAACTGGACCCCGGGAAGCACCAGCCAGTTCCCCAGCCTCGACTTCCTACCCCCTCCCCCAGCTAGCTCCCCGCTGTGGACTGGGCATGGCGTCACATGGTATAGAATACCTGTGTCCCATGCCAGAAAATTAACCATATCCCTGCTGGAACCGGGACATCCCCATAATCCAAGGGGAAATTGCTAGCGACCTGCTATACCACTTAGGCACACACAAGTCTATGGGGCCAGATGGGATCCACCCAAGGGTACTGAAGGAACTGGCAGAAGTGCTCACCAAGTCACTTTCAATCATCTGTCAGCAGTCCTGGCTAATGGGGGAGGTCCCAGCTGGCTGGAGGTGAGAAAATGTGACACCCATCTACAGGAAGGGCTGGAAGGAGGATCTGGGGAACTACAGGCCTGTCAGTCTGACCTTGATGCCAGGGAAGGTTATGGAGCAGATCATCTTGAGTGCCATTACGTGGCATGTACAGGACAAACAGATGAGGAGGCCCAGTCAACATGGGTTTGTGAAAGGCAGGTCCTGCTTGACCAACCTCATCTCCTTCTATGAGAAGGCGAGCCACTTGGTGTATGAGGGAAAGGCTGTGGATGTTGTCTACTTAGACTTTAGTAAAGCCTTTGACACCATTTCCCACAACATTCTCCTGGAGAACCTGGTTGCTCATGGCTTGGACGAGCATACACTTCACTGGGTAAAAAACTGTCTGGATGGCCATGCCAAAGAGTTGTGGTGAATGGAGTTAAATCCAATTGGCGGCCGGTCATAAGTGGTGTTCCTCAGGGCTCAGTATTGGGCCAGTTCTGCTTAATATCTTTATCATTGATCTGGACAAGGGGGTCAAGTGCACCCTCAGTAAGTTTGCAGACAACACCAAGTTGGATGGGAGTGTTGATCTGCTTGAGGGTAGGAAGGCTCTACAGAGGGATCTGGACAGGCTGGATCGATGGGCCAAGGCCAATGGTATGAGGTTCAACAAGGCCAAGTGCTGGGTCCTGCACTTGCGTCACAACAACCCCATGCAACACTACAGGCTTGGGGAAGAGTGGTTAGAAAGCTGCCTGGTGGAAAAGGACTTGGGGGTGTTAGTTGACAGTCGGCTGATTATGAGCCAGCAGTGTGCCCAGGTGGCCAAGAAGGCTAGCAGTATCCTCGTTTGTATCAGAAATAGTGTGGCCAGCAGGACTAGGGAACTGATTGTCCCCTTGTACATGGCACTGGTGAGGCCGCACCTCGAATCCTGTGTTCAGTTTTGGGCCCCTCACTACAAGAAAGACATTGAGATCCTGGAGTGTGTTCAGAGAAGGGCAACGAAACTGGTGAGGGGTCTAGAGCACAAGTCTTATGAGAAGCGGCTGAGGGAACTGGGGTTGTTTAGGGTGGAGAAAAGGAGGCTGAGGGGAGACCTTATAGCTCTTCACAGCTACCTGAAAGGAGGTTGTAGAGAGGTGGGGGTCGATCTCTTCTCCCAAGTAATAAATGATAGAACAAGAGGAGATAGCCTCAAGTTGCACCAGGGCGAGGTTTAGATTGGATATTTGGAAAAATTTCTTCACTGAAAGGGTCATCAAGCATTGGAACACGCTGCCCAGGAAAGGGGTGGAGTCACCATCCCTGGAGGTATTTAAAAGATGTGTAGACGTGGTGCTTAGGGACATAGTTTAGTGATGGACTTGGCAGTGCTAGGTTTATGGTTGGACTCGATGATCTTAAAGGTCCTTTCCAGCCTAAATGATTCTATGTTTCTATGATACTGTGATTCTATGATTTGCACCTGACAAGATAGAGGCTAGGGTGTAAAGTAGCTGTTATTAGTCTGCAAAGGTGTGGGAGGCAGCTGGAGTCTTACAAGGGTCGCTTTGTTGAACTGATACCTCTGCTAAGATAAGCAGAACAGAGAGTACCTGCTGTAGCCAGAAGCCAGAAGCATGTTTTGGCTTGTATTGGGCAGTTTATGCTATGAATAAGAAGACTTTAGTACCTTTTTTTTTTTTTTGTAGCAATAAGAAGAAACGTTCTAATATCATCTTCAGGTGTTCTTCATAATATGGCTCCTACAAAACAAAAGGCATAGTAGGTCTACAGCGTCTGCTAAAATTCAACACAAGTATTTACGTTCAGCCTACCTTGAATTCCAGCTGACAGTAACTGTGCTGCTGTGCACTGTTGAACAGTATCTCCCTTCCATCTAAGGGTGGCTGCATTTCAGCAGTGAATCAAGAGATCCTGTTATTATGCTTTATTTATATAGGACATACTATTTATGGGGACTGTGTAACTTTAAAGATGAACTACACAAGCATATGTTTACTAGCGAGCCTGAAGTGTGTTTTTTAATGGATGCAACACTTTCTGATGACAGCTCAGGCCCAAATCTATATTTCTGGATGAAACAGAGCAAAGAACAGTAACGGCCCACAAAATATTGTATAATCCACTAGGAAACTTTTCCCTAGAAAACCAAAAACCAGCATCAAAAAACCATCCAAAACCTAGAGACCAAATGTCAGAAGAATGTAGAAATAAACTTATGAGCAACATCTCCAATACTTTGTGTCTTCTGCAGCTTCCCACAAGTAGGTCTTTTCCATATATTAGATTTAGCTTTTATTTTTCCTTTTTTTTTTTTTTTTCTTCTTCTTGTAAACAAACTAAAGAACATTAATGTTTTTGGACAAGCAGGAAAACTGGGTGGATGCACATAACTTTTAAGTAGTGAAATTGTAAGAAAGAGTTTCTCCCAATGTTTTTAAATATTCTTGCTTCCCCTTCAAAATGCCACAGTCAGGTGTTAATAATCACAGCTGCATCTTCCAAAACTAAAAATGGCTTTAAGATTATTTTAAAAATAAGTAGACCTTGTTCAAAACAAAATCCTACTGTATATAGCTATCTAGCACAACTTCAGTATGTTCTCTACTTAAGCCTTGCTATCTTCCCTCTAGCACTCTTTTTCTTTAAAAATACAGCTAGACACACACCCCCCACACCCCCCTGTCCTTTTCATAGGCCTCCTTAATTGGCTCATTAAGGTTACAGAACACATCTGCCCACACTAACTGAATCACAAAGCACTTTAGTTCCCTTTTCTCACACCTAGATCCACCACACAGAAAGGAACTTGCAATTACTCACTCCTTAGGAATTCAGCTCTGTGGGATACCCAGACCCCAGAGGGAAC